>VZTN01026421.1:30120-98730 GCA_013400515.1 Erpornis zantholeuca
AGCCCTGCCCATCCCAGCCCTGCCCATCCCAGCCCTGCCCATCCCATCCCTGCCTGTCCCAGCCCCTCCTGCCTGTCCCAGCCTCTCCTGCCTGTCCCAGCCCCTCCTGCCTGTCCCAGCCCTGCCTGTCCCAGCACCTCCCAGTGTCTTTCCTGGCTCCTCAGAGACTGCTGGGGAGATGTTCCCTGCTCGCCTCCCTCCCGCTCTCCACTCCAGCGCTAATGGGGAGGAGATTTAATGCTGTGATATCACTTCGATGGGGAGCCCATAAATAAAGCTCTTATGAGTGCCTCGTTAGGGCTGCAGTGCACCCATTAAGCACTCACTTCGTGCAGGGCTCTGCACACTGACAGCACATCCAGAGGGTTCCCATCCTGCACACTCAAACCCGTGCTGGGAAATGGGGGAAAAAGAGAGCAGGAGAGGATTGAGACTCTGGCTCCAGATCTGGACATGTCAGGGGGATCCAGTGCCTAGCCCAGGAGCTTCCTGGCACTTAAAACTAAATGTGTCTGGCATTTTACTGTGGGAAATAAAAGGTTCCATCCATTCCCATTGTCTGTGGCACCACCTGGAAGCACAGCTGATCTGGGCTCCAGCCTGAGCCCGAGGAGGATCTTTGCATCCTCAGCAGAGGAAAAGCAGCTCGGTCACTTGGAGCCGATAAAAGCAGCGTGTGCTGGCTGGGTTTAACTCCGGGGGCACTCCAGAGGAGGAGCATTCCTGATCCCTGAGCCCCGAGCGCATCATGGATCAGATGGAGAGCTGATAACAGAGCTGGGAACAGGGACAGGAACAGGGAATGTGCTGAGGATGGAGCAGGGAATGAGCTGAGGATGGAGCAGGGAATGAGCTGAGGATGGAACAGGGAATGTGAGGATGGAGCAGGGAATGTGAGGATGGAACAGGGAATGAGCTGAGGATGGAGCAGGGAATGTGAGGATGGAACAGGGAATGTGAGGATGGAGCAGGGAATGTGAGGATGGAACAGGGAATGAGCTGAGGATGGAACAGGGAATGTGCTGAGGATGGAGCAGGGAATGTGCTGAAAGCTCCTCCGGAGCTGCTCTGCAGTTGAAGCCGAGCAGAGCAGGGGGGGCTGCCCTGCCCGGAGGTCTCAGGTTTCGCGCTGGTTCCATTCAGTGTCGCACAGAACACAAACCCCACCCGCGGCTCTGGCTGAGGCTGTCGGGCTGGGAGCTGGCTCCGGGCTGATGCAATCCTTTAGCACTTGCCAGGCAAAAATACCCTTTCCAAAGACGAAGGGTGTCGAAAGGAGTGAGTGAGAGGCTGGATGTAAAAATACCAGCGCTCTGACTCTGCCTGAACTTTGCTCCAGTTCTCTGCAGCAACAAACTCCCGGGGAAATGGGGAAGAATCCAGCCAAGGCTTCCCTGTGCACAGGTGCTCTGGGAACAGCCTTTGTCCGAGCTCCAAGCCAGTTCTCAAGGCTGAGCAGCCCCAGCTCCCTCAGCCTTTCCTGGGCAAGGAGATGCTCCAGGCCCCTCCTCATCCTCACAGCTTCCACTGGACCATCCTGACTGTGCTCGTCCTCAGCTGCGCCGTGAGATGAGAGTGAACCATCAGAGAGAGGAAGGAGAACCTTCAGGGATGGAGGAGAACCTTCAGGGATGGAGGAGAACATTCAGAGATAGAGGAGAACAGTCAGGGGTGGAGGAGAACATTCAGGGATGGAGGAGAACATTCAGAGATAAAGGAGAACTTTCAGGGATGGAGGAGAACAGTCAGGGGTGGAGGAGAACATTCAGAGATAGAGGAGAACAGTCAGGGATGGAGGAGAACCTTCAGGGATGGAGGAGAACAGTCAGGGATGGAGGACAACCTTCAGGGATGAAGGTGAACCACCAGCAGGATGAGATGAACTCTCAGAGAGATGAAGATGAACCACCAGAGTCGAAGGTGAACCGTCAATGGGATGAAGATGAATGATCAGAAGAATGAAGGGGAACCATCAGAAAGGAAAAGATGAACTATCGGAGATGAAGGCGAATCATCAGAAGGATGAAGGGGAACCATCAGAGATGAAGGTGAACCCTCAGAGAGATGAAGGAGAACCATCAGAGATGAAGGTGAACCCTCAGGGGATAAGGTGAATTGTGCTCCTCACTCCGTGCAGCATTTCTGACGCATTCTGGACTCTTTGAATTTTAGTTTAACTGAGGTAACTCAGAAGAACTCCCCAGGCTTCTCTGCACCCAGGCTCAGTGACAGACCCAGGGTGGAAGGGAGATGTTGATATTCATCCTTTCAATATTAAAACCTGGGGTTTGACCGGGCAGGCAGAGCTCGTGGGAGCCAGCTCCCCACAGCTGCAGCAATTGGGAATTCCACCCGAGGCTGGGATGGCTGTAAACAATTAGGGCCAATGTTCCTCCCTGAGCTGCACCACTGAAGCTGGATGCAGCTAATTTCCAGCACCGGGAAAAGGGGAGGTGGAAAAAACCAGGACGCCAAGCACCCAGCCAACAAAATTAAACCGAGAATTAATGTCATCCATTATAACTGATTGCTGTAAATTAAAACTAGAAGGAAATAATTGGTAGCATGTAGCTTTTAGTGTTTCCTCCAGATTAGGGGAATTAGATTTTTTTATTAGGAGCACTGAAGGTCCCTGCCGTGCTCCTGTGTCTCCAGCAGTGTGCTGGATTCCTGATTCCTGATTGATTACTGATTCCTGATTCCTGATTGATTCCTGATTCCTGATTCCTGATTGATTCCTGATTCCTGATTCCAGCCTGGCACACAGCGCTTTGGGAACAGCAGCGTTCCCTCCGCTGGGCCCGAAATCCTGAGGCAGTCCTGCAGGGCTGGGCTGGGTGTGAGGCTTCCCAGGGGACAGGGATGCTGCAGGGCAGGATCACCATTCCTGCTGGGCTCCCTCCAGAGAGGCTCCTGGGGGGGGGGTCCAGGGATGGGGTCTTGGTTTGAAGGAGAGGAGTCTGCTGAGGAAGGCAGGAGCCTCCCTTGGAATGGGAGATGCAACCTCCTTCCCTCTGAATTACTATAATTTTGAAATCAAGGAGCTTTCAGGCAAAGATATGGGGAATAAAAATAACAGTTCTTTACTAATATATATATATATGTATAAAAACAAGGCAGAAAACCACTGGTTCAACTGGCCAAGCCTCCCCCTCTCAAGGAAATCCTGAACATCCCAGCCCCAGGGTAACCCAGAAGCTCCTGAACCCCTCAGAGGTTCAAATTCCTGTCTGATTTCACACATGAATTGTGGAGGTTTCACATCTGTGGCTCGGCAGGAGCAGATCCTGCTTGTCTTGGTTTGAAGGAGAGGTGTCTGCTAAGGAAGGCAGGAGCCTCCCTTGGAATGGGAGATGCAACTTCCTTCCCCCCAAATTATTATAATTTTGAAATTAAGAGGCTTTCAGGCAAAGATATGGGGAATAGGAATAACAGTTCTCTACTAATACATATATATATAAAGCAATGCAGAAATAAAACCCCAAAGCACTGGTTCAAAGTGGCAGAGTGAGACAGGAGCTGCCACCCTGACAGTCAGGGCAGCAGGGGCAGCCCCAGGAGATGGTGGCTGCGTCCTCCTGAAGTGATGGATGTGGTTCTGCTGGAGCAGAGATCCTGGAGGAAGGTCTGCTCTTCCTCAGAAGGTCCAGGGGTGGCTCTGGAGCTCCTGTGCTCTGGGAATGCAGTGGGAAAGGCTCCTGTGGTGTTGGGAATCTCAGATTGTATCCAGCAGGGAATGCTTGGTTCCTCCCTCTGGGTGGAGCATCTGCCAATGGATGGTGAGGTCTGAGATAAGGCACTGGGCATGGGCAGGAGATAGCCCAGAGTTATCTGTGAGCCATGGGCAAGCACTGCTGGCCATGGGCAGGAGATAGCCCAGAGTTATCTGTGAGCCATGGGCAAGCACTGCTGGCCATGGGCAGGAGATAGCCCAGAGTTATCTGTGAGCCATGGGCAAGCACTGCTGGCCATGGGCAGGAGATAGCCCAGAGGGAGCAGGCAGGGAGCACTGCCCCACCTGGTTCCAGCAGCTCATGGAGATGGTGATAGAACACAGACTTTTGGGCACATCTCACATTTAACCCAGGACAATGCTGGGGACAGCAGTCCCGTGTTCCCAGGGACGAGGAGGAGCTCCCTGGATTCTATTTGTGCTGCAGGGGCTCCTGGCAGGTTGGGATGATGGTGCTAGTCTCCTGCAGCCCCCCACTGGTCCCAGGGAGCGATCCTGGCACAGCCTCTGCTGTGCTCCCAGCCCGCACGGGGCGGGCAGAGGTTGAGGTGAGTCCCTGCTGCTGATCCAGCTTCCCTCTGCAAATCCCCTTTGGGGCTCACTGCTCCCTCCTCTGTCCCCTCGTGTCCAGGAGCCCAGAGAACGGAGCTGCCACCCCAGCATGTAGAGAGCCCAGAGCCTCAGGGGTTACACTTCCCTCGGCTCCCCTCTCCAGGGATGTTTCCTACCAGGAGTAAAGCCTTGGGGAGGCCCCGCTGGGTGCTGGGGCTGATGGCAGGGAATGGAGCTCTGGGCTGCCTGTTCTGTTTTCCTCAGAGGATATTTCTGTGCATTTATTTAATTAATTCCTTCGGCTTACATAAGGGTAATAAGAATTTTTTTCTTTCTTTCGCCTGTCTGCAGCTCTCCCTTCGCCGAGGAACTCCAACCCCTTGGGCAGGAGCAGGAACAGCCCGGACAGAGCTGGGTGCTGCCACTTCCCACCCAGCCTGGTGCCCTCCTGGGCCAGCTCCAAAGGCCACCAGCTCCGATCCCACCTGCAGGGAGCTCAGGGGACATCGTTCCGGCCGGGAATGACTCGGGTTTTACACCTGGGCTGGATTCTGCAGAGGGTGCTCGGGGATGCTGGGCGAGCACGGGAGCTGAAGGCATCGCATTCCCAACGCTCCTGAGAGGCATCAGCTCCAGGGAGGCAAAATCCTGGTGGAGCCGAGGGAGAGGGAGGAGTGCCACCTACTGCAGCATCCCCGCCCGGAGCCGGCGGAAATAGAAACTTCTTGTTTTGTAGTTGGGAACAGAAAGGAAAGGGAGCAAAGGAGCGGGGAGGGGGCGTGGAGAGAAGCAACCTAAAAAAAGGAATTTGCTGAATGGCATTTTGTGCCAGCCCCGTGTTTATAAATAGCCCCAATGACACCGCTCCCTGCAAGATGGGTTTGGGGATATTTCTGATCAGCAAAGAGTTTGAGCTGCAAATAACAATAAATGGGGGAAATGTGTATAAATAAAAGGCATTAAAAACCCGCTCTGTGTGGGATCAGCAACACATCTTGAAGCCTACATCAAAGGGACTCAATTAGCAGACACATTTTCTAATTACATGTTCTAATTTACAACAAATCCGGGTTTCTAATGAAGCCTTGATTGTTGGTGCAGATGGCGAGGCCCGGACCCAGCGTTCCGCGCTCGCTGCCACTGCCAAGGCAACCACTTGATGCTCCAGCCCCAGCTCCAGCCCTGCTCTGCCCAGACACCTCCATTTCCCCAATTCCCCAGGAATTTCCCCAAACACACGTGAGGGAGTGGCTGCTGGAGCTGTCACTGTGGGGCAAAGCAGCACCCAGAGCAGCTCCCCAGGCAGTCTATCCCTGGGCTGGGGATGTTTTCCCTCTGCAATCCTGCCTGGCACGTGCAGAGACAGGGAAAGGGATTTTGCCAGCAGAGCCCTCAGGCTCTCGCCCAGGCCTTGTTTTTAACGACAGCCAATGTTGCCTCTGTGCTCCCCCCGGGCATTATTTGCAGTTTTTGGGCGTTAAATCGCTCCAAAATGGATGAACGCCGAGCCCCAGGGTTTATTCCTGAGCTGGTGGCTGGGACAGCTCTGAGGGAAAGGAGGAATCATTCCCAGGAGAGCAGGGCTGGGACAGCGACAGCTGAGATCAGGGAATCCTGGAATGCTTCGGGTGGGAAGGGACCTTAAATCCCATCCCAATCCCATCCCATCCCATCCCATCCCATCCCATCCCATCCCATCCCAACCCATCCCATCCCATCCCANACACCTCCCCCTGTCCCAGGCTGCTCCCAGCCCCAATGTCCAGGAGAGCTGGTGGCCCAGAGCTCTGCACTGCCCAGGTTGGGGCGGAAGGTTTGGATCTATCGATCGATTGATTGATTGATTTCACAGATAACGATCGCTGCTCACAGATAAAAGACTCCGAGGAGAGGCAGCATTAGCCCAGGATCAGAGTGGCCACTTAGAGGAGGCTCCCACTCTCCAGCCTTTCCCAGATCCCTTGGATAGCTCTCCATGGAGAGCCGGGAGCTGCTCGGGAGTGCCCCGGGCTCTGTCTGCTCCTCTCCCGGCAGAGCTGCAGTGACAGAACCCTGGGGACAGCCAGGGACACCGAGGGTGGCATTCCTGGCACAGCTAGTGCTGCAGAGTCGTGCTGAGGTCATCCCAGCTCTCCAGAGGGGCTGGAGCCTGGCTTGAGCCCAGACACAGGGATTTAGGGACTCAGGGATTCAGGGGTACAGGGATTCAGGGATTCGGGGATTCAGGAACTCAGGGGTTCAGGGATTCGGGGATTCAGGGATTCAGGGACTCAGGAATTCAGGGGTTCAGGGGTTCAGGGACTCAGGGATTCAGGGGTTCAGGGACTCAGGGATTATGGGGTTCAGGGATTCAGGAACTCAGGATCTCAGGGGTTCAGGGACTCCAGGACTCAGGGGTTCAGTGCTGCTGGCAAAAGGAACTGAACTTGACTGGGGCAGGAGCTGAGCATTTTCCTTTTCCTTCACTGCTGCCTTTCAGGAGCTGCCAATAAAAACTGAATGTGGTTTGTGGCACAAGTCCCCTGTCGTGGAATAAATCAAATGTCCTCTCATTCGAGAAACAAAACCTCAGCGTCAGAACTTGTGTCCCAGTGAGCGACACCACGAACATTCCAGCACTCCCATTCTCCCAGAGAGCCACTGCTGAAGGTGCCTTGTGCCAGGAGAGAAAATCCCAGCACTCGATTGCTTTGTTCCCTCGGGAGGCAGAGAAGCCCAGGTGATGCCAGGATGATTTTTGCCTTTCCTTTCACACCCCTCTCACACACTCTTTTATAGTTTGATGTACTCTCAGTGCTTTTAGCCCCACACTTGTACCTCCCCAAGGCTGAGAACTCAGCTCAGCCCCACGGCACCGTTAAACCAGGAGAGCAAACATCCTGGGAGCCCCAGACACCAAGGGCCTCTCCAGAACACATTTGGGAACCTCAGCCAGGCCCAGCCAGGGGGAAGGTTCCTCACAACGAGGGCTTCACTCCAGCCTCTCCCTGGGGGATCTCTGATCAATATGTGAATTTTGCAAGGCCTAGAATTGTGTGTATTTGGCTGTGAGGTGTGCATGCATTTTCAGGGCATTCCACCTGGGCCAAGTGCTGGACCCCAGGATCCTGAAATAAACCCCGAGGTACAAACCCCTTTTCCCCATAAACTGTGTTTTGGTTTGAATTTTAAGCCCAGGGAAAGGCAGCACTGCCAGGGTTCTGTGTCTGAAGGAGGGGAGAGAAGCTGCAGGGCTGAGCACAGGCAGCCCCCGATGAGGGTGAGGAAATCTCAGCTGTCACTGGCCAGGCCAATTGCCTCTGCAGAACCTGGGACTCCACAGGGTGGAATTTGAAGGAAAATAACACCGTGACCTGCTCCAGACAGCAAAGCTGAAGGGCCCCGAGGTCAGCAGATAAATGTGAGGCAGAGCCATGGATATAATCATTTAAACCCGAAAGCGACAGTAATGAATGGACGCTGGATTTCAATTATCCTGAGATAATTCAAATTACTTTAAATAGATCGCTGACCTACTAAAAACTGCCTGGGCTCTCATCCTGCGTGTGCTGCCCAATTCAGCTAATGAGTGTTTGATCCTGCTCCCCCCTTTCCAGGGAGCATTGGGGCTGTGGCAGGGCAGGGCTGCTGCTGGGCTGAGCCTGCTGCTGGTCCCCATCTCCCACCCCCAGCCCTGTCCTCTCGGCCCTGCCATTTCCAGCTGGGGCAGCTGGGGCTGGGCTGGTGCCATTTCTGAGGCAAGCAGCTCCTCTGCAGCACTGAGGGAACTGCTGCCTTTGTTGTGCTCCACTGTTGCCCTGAAATTAAGCCTTCTAATTTGGAGTCAGAACTGTTCGAGTTGTTTTGAAAAGTTACTCTGGAGTTCCCACAAAATCCTGCACAAACAAGATGTGTTTCTCTGTCTTTCTTGTTTTTCATTCCATTCATGATAAACAAGGTTTTGATGAACTTCTGTCCGAACCAATGGAGATGGACAGGAGAAGATCTCCCTATCCAATCCATGAGGTCTCAAAGAATTGTGTAAAAACTGTGAAAAATAAAACTTCCTTCTTCTTCTTCCGACACCTCAACCTCTGTGTGTGTGTCTGTGTGTCTGTCTGTTCGTGCTCTTGAGTGACACTCCACCACCAGCTCGGACACCTCTCTGCCCTCACGGTGCTGGTGCCTCCCCTCGTGCCTTGGAGTGACTTTATGGAGTGTCTTATATCGCCTGCCTATGCCCAGAAAATGCCATTCTGTGCCTTTAAACTCAGCCCGAGAGGGGAGAGGAGAAAAAAAAGTTCTGTTTTTCAAGGTCGCGGCTTCTTTTTGTTTTCCTGAGTTGTTGTGGGGGGAGCTGCTGAGGCAGAGGTGAGAGGAGGCAGCTTCCTTGCTTGCCAGCGGAGTCTCGGCTCTGTTTTTCTTCGAAAGAAGAGAGACTGAGGGGTTCTTTTCTTCCTTTTCTGGGATTTTGGTTTCTTCTTTTTCTCTTCTGGACTTGTTCAGACCATGAGAACAGCCTGAGGCAGCAGTGCTGTGTTCTCCAGGAACACCAGGGCAGAATGCAATGGCTACTAGAAACTGGTACCTTTTATATCCATTATCAACCAGTTAAGAAGTTTTACGTATTTTGTTTTGTTCCCAGCACCAAAATTTCCATTTTATTGATCTGTCTCTTCTACATCAGATTCCCTCCACCAACCAACACACCACAGGAACTTGTGTCAGAGAAGAAAGGAAGAGAAGGAGAAGGAGAAGGAGAAGGAGAAGGAGAAGGAGAAGGAGAAGGAGAAGGAGAAGGAGAAGGAGAAGGAGAAGGAGAAGGAGAAGGAGAAGGAGAAGGAGAAGGAGAAGGAGAAGGAGAAGGAGAAGGAGAAGGAGAAGGAGAAGGAGAAGGAGAAGGAGAAGGAGAAGGAGAAGGAGAAGGAGAAGGAGAAGGAGAAGGAGAAGGAGAAGGAGAAGGAGAAGGAGAAGGAGAAGGAGAAGGAGAAGGAGAAGGAGAAGGAGAAGGAGAAGGAGAAGGAGAAGGAGAAGGAGAAGGAGAAGGAGAAGGAGAAGGAGAAGGAGAAGGAGAAGGAGAAGGAGAAGGAGAAGGAGAAGGAGAAGGAGAAGGAGAAGGAGAAGGAGAAGGAGAAGGAGAAGGAGAAGGAGAAGGAGAAGGAGAAGGAGAAGGAGAAGGAGAAGGAGAAGGAGAAGGAGAAGGAGAAGGAGAAGGAGAAGGAGAAGGAGAAGGAGAAGGAGAAGGAGAAGGAGAAGGAGAAGGAGAAGGAGAAGGAGAAGGAGAAGGAGAAGGAGAAGGAGAAGGAGAAGGAGAAGGAACCAACACCCTGAAACCTCCATGTTGCCTCTCTATAATACATAGAGCAAAATCCAAACCTACAGCCAAACTCTCTGTGATGCAAAAACAGATGCAAAAGCCTTTCTCACTCCCTGGGTGTCTGCAGCTCACCCAGAACTGAGTGCAGTTTTCCCCATGGGTTTAAATCAACAACCAAGCCATCCTGGGGGGCTCTGGGGACAAACGAGACCCCCAGAGGGGAAGGGGAGGTTTCCTGGCCTCCCTTGACTCCCACACTGAGTTACCAGAGAAGCTCTGAAGCTTTTTGCCCATCTGGGTTATTGCTGGAACAAAACCAAGCATTGCCATTCCCAATAAAACAAGGAAAGCTGTAGGAAAGATGTGGTCCTGTTTTCCAGGCCCCTTTCTACAAACCACTTATGTTCATAGATTGGGATTAGAAGGTTTATTTATTATCAATATTTTAGCAAGAAGAAATCAAGTTTTTCTCTTTTCAGCCAGGTTAGCTGGAGGGGCTGTCTGTCTGTCTGGCTGTGTCTGTGTTTCTCAGCACAGTCTCCCCAAAGTATGAATAACAAACAAAGATAAAATCTTTCATTGGTCAAGGAAAGCACTTTACTAAAAAATGTTATATTATTTACATTTTTGGTCAAGGATTTCTCCTGGGAAGCTACAGAATTTCCCTTTAGAAACAGAATTAACTATTTACCATTCGAGACAAGTTAAAAAAAAAATTACTTTTTTCAAGCCTCTTGCTAAAAATGTCTCAAAACCCACTGAAAAAACAACACCACAGAAAGCTCTACCATGGATATGAACGAGGGGGAGGAGTCACTGTACCACATCCTCCCCAGAAATTAAATGTGACAGGAAGAGGATTTGTGTTTACAAACAAACCCTGGCTCTGCTGGTAGGCAAAACCAGCACTGAGAGATAAAAGAATGGGAAGGATTCCACTGATTGGTGAATGGAAAAAGATGTTTGCCTTTACAAACAAACTGTAAGTCTGCTGATAAATGAAGTTGGATATTGAGAGATGAAAGAAACAATGGGGGAAAAGCATGAATTCCATAAAGAATCAAAGTGTGGGGGGATTATACATTAGAGGGGAATCTTAGTTATTAAGTGTTCTGGGAAGTCTGTACCTCTCGAGTGCCTCAGCCAATGGGGAAAGAGAGAGGGAAATTTGGAATTTGGGATAAAAAGGAGGCTGTGCCCTCCAAAAATCGGAGAGACCCCAGGGAATGCCCCATGGCCTCTCCCTTTATTCAAATAAAGTTACAGGACTCCTCTGTCTCCTTTTTGGACACAAACCTCTGGTGTTTGTGGATTCATTTTCCTGACAAATGGAATAATTCGGAGTCTCCAAGCCCCTGTTTGCAGCACTGCAGGTCTGGGTGGGGACTCTGTGGTTTCCCCCTGGCCCCTGAAGGTTCCCCCTGCCCCCTCTGAGCAGCTCCCGGGCCAAACCCCCCACTCAGCACCAGACCCGAAGCACAAAACCGGTTTGACATTGAAAGTGTTAATTAACCAGCCCTAATTACGCTGCAGATTGCTCTGGAATTGCGTGCAATCCTTCAAAAACCAAACCAGGGGAAGCTGGGAAGCATCTGGTGCCCCCTGGAAGATGATGAATGGGCACCGTTTGCTCCTGATCACCTCTGGGCCCTGCCAGGCTCCTCCTGGCTCCTGTTAATTGGGAGGGGTGCGTGTTAATTGACTAAGAAAAAGTGGAAAGAAATCAATCCAAGAGAAAATGATTCTCAATGCTTCCACTGGGACACCTCCAGCTTGGCCACAGCCGTTGAGTTACACAGGATTTTATTTAGCAGCCCATCCCAGGAACCATTAAAGCCTCGGACTCCTCCAGAACCCAGCTGCGAACATTCCCAGTTCTTCACCACATCCATCCTGCAGCAAGGCCAGCTCATTCCGGGGTCATTTCCCTCCCTCTCCGTGCCTGAGAAGCAGAGATGCCCAAGGATTTTTTGCTGTTTTCTCTGATGTACTCTGTATTTTCACACGGGTATGTGGAGCTCTGTAGCTATTGCTGTACCCATGGCTGCTTTTCCCAGTACTTTTTCCCTACCTTTTCCCCAGGCAGGAAGACAAAACACATTCCAAGGTTCCCCCATCCCATCCTGGCTCCTTGTGGGAACCAAGGCTGAAAAGCAGCAACTAGAGACACATTTCCACAAAGTTTAGTTCCCATCTGAGCAAGGAGGACTTAGAAGGGGCAAAATTACCTCACCTCTTATGTATCTAATTGGTGATTTTTGTCAATTGTGCTAATTTGCTGAAAACTTAGAAAACTGCACTCAGCCTGCTCGGGGTGGGTGTTTTGTGGATATTTTCCATGTCTGCCCCTGGAGGCCTCCAATAAAGAGCAGCCTTTAAATTACCTCCTGTACCAACATTATCTCCAAGGTCTGTTGTTTATTTCCAGGTTCTCCAAGGCATCCTCAACCTCATCCTCATCTTCATCCTCATCCTCATCTGCTGCCCTGGATTTTCAGCCTTCTGATCGTTCTGATTGTTTTGAAAACTTGTTCTGATTGTTTTGAAAAGTCACTCTGGAGTTCTCACAAAATTCTTCGGAAAACAAGCTCTGTTTTTGTAACTGTTCTTCTTGTTTTTCATTTTATTCATGATAAAAGAGGTTTTTGATGGACTTCTGTCCAAACCAATGGAGATGGACAGGAGAGGATCTCCCTATCCAATCCATGAGGTTTCAAGGTTTTGTATAAAAGCTGTGAAATAAAAAACTTTGTACATTTTTCTGCCACTTCCACCTGTGTGTACACGTGCTCATTTTGTGCTCTCTAGCGACACTCATCCTCATCCTTCATCCTCCATCCTCCTCCTCCTCCTCCCCAGCCCATTTGGCAGTGTTTACAGAGGGTTTTTAACAGCTTTTCTTACATTTCAGATGGAGCTGTGGTGCTTTCTCTGTTCCCCCATTGTCACATACTCGCCATAGATAAATTCACCTTTGGGGTTTCCGGGGTGTTTCAGTGTTTCAGTGCTCCCAGGGGTGGAGAATCCTCACCTTCCTGGGGAAAAATAACTTTTCCTGGGAATCTGGAGCCTTGTCCTGGACCTCCTCCTGCAGGGTGAGGGGTGAAATGCCCCTGCTCTGCAGGTGACCACATTCCATCATTGACCCCCCCTTGGGATGGACAGGGATGTCCACACCTCCCTGAAGGATTTTTCAAGCTGTCCAACGGCACCACTTGATGAACCTTCCCTTTGCACCAAGAAAGTAAAAAAAAATCTATAATTTTATAATGAAAAATCACAATATCCTTACCGGGTTTTATAGAAGAGATTTTGGCACAAGCTGGTTCTGCTTTCAGGCCTTTCACAGAGGTTTGGTTTTTTTTAGGTCCACAAGCCAGAATGAAGTTGACCAATCTCAGTTTCAGGCCTCATCTGAACTTGAGATGTAGGAGAAAGTCTCACCATTGCAACAACTCAGAATTCAAAGTTACTGACCCCCCCCTTTCTCCAAAATCTCCCCCTAACGTGGAGGAATTCACAGGAATAAAGAACATCCTTCCCCTGCAGCCAGGAAATCACTGCTCCATTCCAAGCAAAAGGCAAAGTGAAGACAAATCACTGCTCATTTAACCCTCATATCCATAAAAAGTGGTGAAGAGAGAAGAGGCTTTCAACCTTAAAAATGAGATTTAAGAGGTGAGTTTTACCCTCTCACAGCTCTGTGAAATACTCCCAGCAAAATCAGCAAACCTTGCAAGGAGCAGCTTTGGCATCTCTCATTGGATTTTGTGCTAAAAGCACCGAGAGGCTCCCAGGTTTCCTTCGCTGAAGGAGGATCCCTCCCAAGCCAGGTCCCTCCAGCCTGGAATTCCCTCCTGGTCCCAGTCCCCCGAGCTTAGCCCTCGATCTCCCCTGGGCCTTCTGCTCTGGCTTTGAACTGAACACAGAACACGGAATGGGTTGGGCTGGGAGGGACCTTAAATCCATCCCATCCCATCCCATCCCATCCCATCCCATCCCATCCCATCCCATCCCATCCCATTTTTTCATGCTAAACAGATAACATGCTTGATTTTGGCACCCTGTCAAAAGTAACTCCTCTAATNCCTGGTTATACAAATCATTGCTCAGGAGTCATTAATATCATTAGCACACAGGTCAGCAATGCCCTGTGTGTGCTGGTGCTCGCACTGAGGAAGGCTTCTCCTCCTCCTCGGGCTCTTTCTGATGAAGATAAGTAGTCTTCCTCGCAGTGCCCTTTTCACCTTCCTCCCTGGGGCATGTGTGGTCCTTTGAGGAATGATTCAGGTCTCTGAGAGGATCTTTGTCCTCTCTATCCTGACAAGATTAGGGCAAATTCAACTTCTTATGTTTTGTAATTAACATTTGCTGTCAGAACTAACATTTGCTGTGTCCCCATAGTTACCTGTGCTCACAGGAGTGAGCCATTGACTGCCCCTCCCTCACTCCCCACCCTCCCAGGGAACAATTCCTTCCCAATCTCCCATCCAGCCCTGCCCTGCTCCAGTTTCAGGCCATTCCCTGTGCCCTGTCCCTCCTCTCCTGTCCCTCCACCCCCAACACACCAAACGCTCCATGGCACAGAACCTCAGCTCCTTCACGGACGTGGATTTCAAACTCCCACAGGATCCAAGTGCTCTGCAGGGCAGCTCCAGCTTCTCCTGCAGTCGTGCTCCTGCCCCTCGGAGCTCTCCTGAGCTGGAGGCTCCTCTGCCCAGAGAAAAGCAGGAGAACATCCCAGCCCTGGCAGCAGCTCCACCCGGGGCACGCGGGGCTCTCCAGGCACAGCTGCTCCTCTCTCGACTCTTTCTTGGCTGTCTCTGCCTTCCCTGTGATCAGCAGGACGTGTCGAGTCCCCTGACAAGGATCTAATCTCCCTCCTGGCTCCTCTGACTCGAGCACTCCTTTGCAAAACAATGTTTCTTCCCAGAAAAATGCAATTTTATTCCGGCTGCCGTATCAGGCCTCTGATATTAGTGCCGAGCTCCTCAGGAACCTCCTCAGCCAGAACATTCCTGTGCTGGCAGATCCTATCAGGGAACAGGGAGAATATGATGCCTCTGTGGCGTGGCTGCTGTGAATAGAGGCAGAGATACGGAGAGAAAACACGAGATAGAGGCGCCAATAAACAAACCTCGGAGCAATATCCTCCGGTTTTTGTGGAGGAGCCTCCTGCCTCCGGAGGGAACAGCCTCGTGGCTCAGCCTCCCACTCTCCTTTTCTCCCTGAGCCAGTGATGTGTTTTCCAGTCAGCCTGGGCTGGATGGAGAGGGATGGAGAGGGATGGAGAGGGATGGAGAAGGGCTGGGGGGCAGAGCGAGTGTGGCATCAATGGGGACAGGCGCAGAGCCTGAGCCAAACGCTGCAGGGGCTGGGAAAGCTGAGGGGAGGGAAGGCAGGACAGGAATTCCTGCCCGTGACACTCAGTCAGGGAGCTGCTGGTATCAATCAGTGGCAGCTCCGGGTGCTGACGGATGATCCCGGCCTGTCTGCAGCCAGGATTAATGGGAACGAGCAGGGAAAGCTCGGCCGGGGCACGGGGAGGCTCCTGCAGGCTGTGAGGAACCCGAGCAGCGCTGCTGCGGGAGGGCTCGGGGGACCAAGACATCATTTATTAGCTGCTTTCCTAATTAATCCTTTTAAAATAACACGGGCTGGCTGCTGGAAAGGCTCGATTTGTCACAATGGGGCCTTTTGCGGGAACAGCCCCGCGTGACAGCTCCGAGCATTTCCTGAGGGCCGGGAAGGGCTCTGGCTCCACACCCAGGCTCCCTCCAGCCCTGAGCTGGCTCCTGCCCCAGGAACAGGCGTGACCCAGGCTGAAAACCTCTCCTGTGCCGGAGAAAGAGCAAAGGACACATCCCAGGAGCAGATCCCCTCCTGCCTTACCAGCACCACGCGTTCCGGGTGGGAAATGCATTTCCCTCAGCGCCTGTCTGAACCCGGGCCTGCAGGGCTCTGAGGGAACAGCTGCTTGTTTACCCAAAAAAACCCCAGCCCAAGAACTGATCTCCGACTCGCAGACATTAAAGAGAGCTTCAGAGGTCTTTGTTTGCCTAACAGAGCAAAACAAGGAAAAAAAGAAACCTCCTTCTCCATGCTTTATCCACACAGTGATTCATCGGAGCTCACGGGGACAGGAGGAATTCCCCCAGAGACGCCCGCACATCAAACGGATCAGAACCTCGAGTCAAAGACACTCTTCTTGCTTTAAGTCTGCTGTGGGAGCCTGGTTCAAACCCTTTCTTCCAGGCTAAACAAACTCCCAGCGCCGGAGCCCCAGGGACACAAACGCCATCGTTTCCCTGAGCTCCCCGATGCGACAGCCTGGATCTCTGGATCAGTCTCAGTCCCAGCCTGGATCTCTGGATCAGTCTCAGACCCAGCCTGGATCTCTGGATCAGTCCCAGCCCCAGCCTGTATCTCTGGATCAGTCCCAGCCCCAGCCTGGATCTCTGGATCAGTCCCAGCCCCCGCCTGGATCTCTGGCTCAGTCCCAGCCCCAGCCTGGATCTCTGGCTCAGTCCCAGACCCAGCCTGGCTCCAGGCAGGTCCTGCCTCCAGGATTTAGGGCCCTGCCAAGCACAGGCAGGAGCTCATTCCTCTGCCTCAGATTTAAAGCCTTCAGTGATTTTTTGAAGGTGAATTTCTCACCTTCCCTGTCCAAGGGAAAACACTCCTGGAGACAAACGGCAGGGATGGGGTGGAGGAGCCTCTCACGGCTGGGAGCAGCTCTGAAAGAGGTAAAATCAGACTTTGTCTCCTCATCAGTGCCAAATCTCCTCGTGGCTCTCACTCAGTCACTTGAGGCTGTAATTCTGCCCCCAGGGCTGACATCCCTGAAAACCATCAGGGATAAATATCCAGTGACAGGCAAGAGGGGTGGCTGGGGATGGCTCTCCATGGGAACCATGGAGCCTGGATGGGAATTCAGATTCCACCAGAACTGTCTGGAGTTCAGATCTATGGGAAGGACAGGGAAGTGCTGAGGGTCACGGAGACCAAACCAAACCAAGGG
This sequence comes from Erpornis zantholeuca, assembly GCA_013400515.1. Taxonomy (NCBI): domain Eukaryota; kingdom Metazoa; phylum Chordata; class Aves; order Passeriformes; family Timaliidae; genus Erpornis; species Erpornis zantholeuca. The sequence goes on from VZTN01026421.1 coordinate 46,723, forward strand.
AGGGCAATTCTTCCTGAGCACCTCAGAGCCTGCAGTCAGCTCTGATTCCAAGGGCAGCTCCACGAAACAAATCCTCTGGATACCTCTGCCTTCCTGGAGAGGGAGAGAGAGATGGAGGGATGGATGGATGGATGGATGGATGGATGGATGGATGGATGGATGGATGGATGGATGGATGAGGGATTGTAGAAGGGAGACACCACCTCACAGCTCCTTTTGGAAAGGGATCCATCCTTTACTAAATCCAATCTGCCTCGCAGCAAAGCAGAATTAGAGAAGAATGTGGTGGTGACTTGGCAGTGAGTGTTTGAGGAATTTCAGAGAAAGGCTGGAGAAATGCAAGTTCTTGTTAACTTATCCTGAAATCCATTGCTAAGGGAACTTTTGGTAGCTTTCCAGGAGAAAGCTTGGATGAAAGAATGGAAATAGGAGAAATGTTTATGGTAAGGTGATTGCCTTGACCAATGGAAGTTCTCCTCGCTGTCTTGTGGATTCCTGGCTGGGACACAGTCAGGCACAGACAATCCCTGCAGCTGAACCTGCTGGAGGGAGAAAGATCTGTTCTGTTTTCTTGATATTAATAAATAAACCTCCTGAGAAAATCTAGGGACATGAGTGGTTTGTGGAAAGGCCCTGGGAAACCAGGGCTGCATCATCACAACATTCACCCAGCGCAGCCCAACCCAGAGCTGCTGTGAACCACAGCCGTGTCTGCAGCCTGCAGATCTGGGCATTTCAAACATCTCAGCCTGGGGGAGTTTCCTTTCCCTCTCTCCCAGCACATCCCTGTTTGATTTCCAGAGAGTTTGGAGCCAGCAGACACCACAGCAGCAGAGTCAGAGGATCAGAGCCAGGCTGCCCCCGTGATGGATTTGGCCCCGAGCACGGATCAGGTGCTCCAGCAGAGCATCGAGGGGTTGGGAGGAGGAGGAGGAGGAAGCAGCTCCTCAGCTGAATCCCCAGTTTCCAGCTTTATCCACAGCCTGCCTCAGCTTTTCCCTTCCTCGCAAACCCCACACGGCTCCTGCCCCAGCAGCCACCCCGGCTTGGGATGTCCCTGAGCCCTGCTCGGGATGTCCCTGCTGTCAGCCCAGCCCGGGATGTCCCTGAGCCCTGCTCGGGATGTCCCTGCTGTTAGCCCAGCCCGGGATGTCCCTGCTGTCAGCCCAGCCCGGGATGTCCCTGAGCCCAGCCCGGGATGTCCCTGCTGTCAGCTCGGCTCCCGGAGCTCGGAGCGGGGCTGGAAGGAGCCGCTGGAGCCGCAGATGCCGGGATTCAGCCTTGGGAGATGCTGCAGTGCCATCTTCAGTCGGGAGGGCAGCACCCAGGCGGGATGTGCCGGGGCAGCAGCTCGGGGTCAGCTCGGACCTGCACGGAGCCAGCTCAGGACCTGGAGAGCTCCGGGCACGTTCCCAGATCAGCCACAAGCGATTCCTGCCTGGGTCGTGACCTCCCCGCTCCCACCGCAGGCACAGAACAGCTCCAGGAGCTCGGATTTGCTCAGCCCCAGCCTGGCAGGGAAGGGATGAGCCAGCACAGGCTGGATCTGAGGGGCACACCGCTCTCAGAGCCCTGCACTCCGCATCCCCCGGGCCAGCTCAAAGCCCTGCTCCTTCACAAGCTCCTTGGCAATTAGCTCCTTTTAATTAATACCAGCTCCTCCCAGCAGAGCCAGTGCCTTGAACACAGTCGGGAGAGAGGAGAGAAGCAAGAAGGAAGAGAGCTGGGGGGCAGTTCTGTGCTCACATGTGGCCCTGGATTTCAGCCTTCTCATTGTTTTGAAAATCTGCTCCGGAGTTCTCACGAAATTCTTCTGTAGACAAAAGCTGTGTTTTTGTAACTGTCTCTCTTGTTTTCATTCCATTCCTGATAGAAGAAATTTTTGATGGACATCAATTGGAACCAGTGGAATTGGAGAGGAGAAGACCTCACTCTCCCATCCATGGGGTTCTAAAGAAATGTATATAAAACAGTGAAAGTATTAAACTTGCCCCCTTGTTTTTTCCTTTTCTAACCACCTCCACACTGTGTGTGTGTTCATTTCGTGCTCTCTAACGACACTCACCCACAGGGATGGGGATGTTGGGAGCCCTGAGGGAGCCTCGTCCCCCGGCTGGGGTCAGGGGAAGGGGCCTGAGCTGTCCCCACACACATGGCAGATGGAAAGGGGCATCTCCCAACCCCCTCCAGCCCTTATCCCACAGCCACAGCTCCCACATCCCACAGGACCCCTGCAGAACCTCCCTGCCCCAGCTCTGGGCACGGCGAGGAGGGAAGCAGCAATCCCTGCTCCAGCCTGAGCTCTCCTTCCCCAGCGCCTCCTCCCTGCCTCCATGGCAACTTTCAGCAGCCGTAATTGCTTCTTATTTTAACACTTGAGGAATGAAACCTCTGTGCTCTCCCACCACGTGATTGTTAACACTCCCCAGAACAAAACCCCAGAGCAGCCAAGCGCCGTTTCCTGTGTGTTTGTCTCTGCAGCTCGAATTTTCTGCGTAATCCCCAGCCGTGGATGTTTGCTGCTCCTCCAGCCACTCTCCAAAGGTTGTCAGAAATCCTCGACATTTGCTTGCTCAAGGCTCTGCCCTCCCCGGGCTCTCTCCTTCCTGGTGGAAGTGGAATAAAACATCTCTGAAGATGAAGTGAATTTATCCAGAATTGGTCAATCCCCTTGTAGCAGGAGGTCGGAGCCATCCCACCCGGATCATCAGCTGCCTTTCCCTCTCTCTCTCTTCTTGGAGCGCTGCTGCTTCCAGGGAAATCTCATTTCAAGACACAGCCAGGGAAGGCACAGCTCCTGATTCTGGGAGTGGGACAGGGTGGATTTGGGGCAACCCTGGCTGATTTGGGGGAGTTTTCCGAAGGCACCGTGGGCTCTGGATTGTGCCTGTCCTGAGGGATGGCTGCTCCACCAGGCACAGAATCCTCCTCTGCCTCCACTTCCCGGGGCCAAACCTGCTCCAGCTTTTCCCTGTCGGTCTCAGGAAGCAGAATTTAAAGGCCCTTGTGGTGCAGCATCGTGTGACAGATTCCCAAAGGGCAGCGTTCCCAGAGCTCCTGGAATAATTCCTGCGCCGTGCCTGCCTTCCTGCCCATCACACCCCGGCGGTGCCAGAGCTGAGCCGGGAGATGGAGAAGCTCCCACAGGGAACCCTGCAGCAGGTGGATCTCTCGCTCCACTCTTGCCTTTCCCTGGGCTTAAAATTAAAAGCAAACACAGTTTATGGGGAAAAAGGGGTTTGTACCTCAGTGTTTACACTGGGGTGCAGCACTTGGTCCAGGTGGAATGCCCTGAAAATGCATGCACACCTCACACCCAAATACACACAATTCTAGGCCTTGCAAAATTCACATATTGATCAGAGATCCCCCAGGGAGAGGCTGGAGTGAAGCCCTCGTTGTGAGGAACCTTCCCCCTGGCTGGGCCTGGCTGAGGTTCCCAAATGTGTTCTGGAGAGGCCTGTGAAAGGATTGTGAACAGTTGTTTTAAAAAAACACTTTCTCAGCCCCTTGAGAACATGGAAACAGGAATTGCATCTTTGAGGCAGCTCCGAAGCCCAGTTTGGGGTTGTCTCTCTGTGTTCACAAACCTGTTCTCACAATCAAGAAATGAGCTTAGAATCAAACACTTCAGAAAATTGTCCTCTCCTGCTTTTAGGGATTTCCAGCACTTTCATATGGATATGGATGCACGCAGAGCTCTCCTCTGCATTGGCCACGAACATTAACACTTCATTTGGCTTTAACGAGCAACTTGAAACTCCAAAAATCAGCAAAAGGCCCTAAAGCGATTTTAAATAAAACCTGAGAGCAGCAGGAAACCAGCCAGGCTTTCTCCAGCCTCTCCCACCCAACCTGGGGAAAATCTTTTCCCGCATCAGCATCCCAGGATGAGGGAAGCAGCCACAAGTGAAGGGCAGCCAGGCTTTTGGGCACCTTAAAAATGGAAATGAGTTCCAAGTGTAAATTCACAGTGGTTCCTCCGACTGCATCAGGGCCCCCCGGGCACTCGGAATGAGAGCGGCACTGATTTGGTTTTGTTTATCTGTGCTGAGTGTGGGATCCAGGGAGCTGAGGCCTCTGCTGAGGGCTCCAGGGGGATTTGGTGCATCCCGAGGTGATCCCAGAGCCAAGCTCAGGCCCTGGCCATGGACTCACCTTGAGCCATGGCCGTGGGTGCCAAAGCCTGGAGGAGGCAGAGTGGAGAGAGGCACGGAAAGAAATCCCTCGGAAGGGCTGGGGCTGCTTCCTCCTCCAGCCCTGCCCTCGGAACAGGCTCTGAGCCACGGCCAGCAGCACATCCCAGCCCTGTTCACCCCATCCTGCTCACCCCATCCTGCTCACCCCATCCTGCTCACCCCATCCTGCTCACCCCAGCCCTGCTCACCCCATCCTGCCTTAAATGGCTCCCTAGAAACAGAGTCCAGGCAGGAATAAAGGAATCAAGGAGGGATTGATTGGAAAGGCCTTCAGAGGTACACTCTGGGCTCCAGAGGCTCCTGCCTCAGTGCATCCCAACATGGACAAGGACAGCTCCCGAGTTCTTGCCACTTGGATCTCAGCATCAATTCCCCAAGCAGAAGCCAGGCAAGGATGGAATTTGCCCAAGCTTGCCCCCCTGTCGCCAAGATTGTGGTTTGCAGTTGTTGGGCCTAGGAGGGTCTGGGTGTCCTTGGAGAGCTGGAGAGGCTTTGTTGTGTGTGTGTGAGCATGAGAGAACAGCACTGAACGAGCTCCAGGGAACTGCAGAGTGACACTGGGCAGGGCAGGGCTGGGAACAGAGAAAAGTTAAACCCTAAGGCATCACCAGGGCCCTCCTGCACTGCTCCCTCTGCTCCCAGCTGCCAACACCTCACCAGAACACAGGGAAACCTTTGAAAGCCACCCAGTGCCAAGGGCAGGGACATTTTCCACCAGCCCAGGGTGCTCCAAGCCCTGTCCAACCCAGCCTTGGGAACTGCCAGGGATGGGGCAGCCACCACAACCTCCCCGCGTTCCACTCCCTGTCCTTCTCCTCCAGCACAAACCTCCCTTAAAATCAGCAATTCGCAGTGAAACTGCCCCAAATCCCTGTCAGGAGTCACTGGAGCAGGACAGCTGGGGCTGCGCCATCCCTGCTCCATCCCAGCTCCATCCCTGCTCCATTCCTGCTCCACTCCAGCTCCATCCCTGCTCCATCCCGGTGAGTGTCCAGGGCCAGGCTGGACGGGGCTGGGAGCAGCCGGGGGCAGTGGGAGGTGCAGGAGGGGTTGGGGCTGATCCTTAGTGCCCCCTCCAAACCCTCCTTTGGATTTTAAGAGGGAAAACCCAAAGCCTGTGGGGCAGGAGCTGCATTAGAGCAGCAAAGGGGAGCTCAGAGCAGGCCCAGCAGCTGCTGGGATGAGCAGCCCAGCTCAGGAAAAGCTTCACTCTCCCCTCCTTCCCAAATTCTTTCTTTTTTTTTTAATTCCACTTGCTACAGCAGCAAAGTGCTGCAAAGCTGTGTTATTTAAATTAAAACAATCCTCCAGCCTGCAGAGAAAACACACAGAGCCATCCATTTCCACCAGCAAACGGGGCAGCAAATCCAAGCAAGATTTATACAGTTATTCCTCTGTAATTATCCAGAAGAGGGAGAAGGCCCAGGGGTCAGCAGTATCTCATTCATTATCACACCCCAGCAGCTTCTTAGGCTCTAATTTTGGTTTATTTCTTGGCAATCCCCTGCCTATGTCCAGATTAAGGGTGATGTGCTGGGGAAAAGAAGCTCTCTGTTGATAGTGGGGTGAGATGAATCTCCCCCACAGCACCAGAGTCCCCCCAGGGCCCAGGGTGGCTGTCACCTGCTGCAGGGTGACCAGACCATCCTCTGCCGCAAGGAAATGAAGAATAAAATGAAAAGAAATTCCAAGGGAAGAGGGAAAATAAGGAGCCCTTTGAGAGCCGATATTTTAATTTGCCTTTTGCTGTAACAGCTCCATCCATCCTTTTTTTCAGCCCCTAAAAAGCTGTTTTTGTGGTGTTGCTGTGGTTTATGGCAGGAGAAGAACCCTGGGGACCTCGTGCTGGTGGCACTAAATCCCTGGTGGCACTTCAGGGGAGCCACACCTCTCTGCTTCCAGAGCAAAACCCTGCCGAGCACAGGGAGACCCCAGGAGAAACTGGGGGAGAAACAGGAGATGGAGAAACCCCAAACCTGCCAAATTTGGGGTCTCCAGTCCTCCCTGTCCCAGTCCCAGTCCCAGTCCCGGACGCAGTGCCAGTGCCAGTGCCAGTGCCAGTGCCAGTGCCAGTGCCAATCCCACTCCCACTCCCACTCCCACTCCCACTCCCAGTCCCAGTCCCAGTCCCAGTCCCAGTCCCAGTCCCAGTCCCAGCTGCTCAGGCTCCCCATTCCCAATCCCACCCCCATGGTGGCACAGTCAGGTACCCACTCTGGGGGATCCTTGTGCCCCTGCTTTGGGATCTCCCCCATTCCAGAGGGAGGATTTTGGGGGATCCTTGTCCCCCTGCTTTGGGATCTCCCCCGTTCCAGAGGGAGGATTTTGGGGGATCCTTGTCCCCCTGCTTTGGGATCTCCCCCGTTCCAGAGGGAGGATTTTGCCCCAGCACCTCCCAGGCCCTGCAGATGAACCCTGGGAGGGCTCAGTGTGGGCTGGGGGCTCGGAGGGGCTGCAGGGGAGCCGGGAGGGAGCAGAGGCTGCTCCGAGGGACAATCCACGGGAGGGATGGGCAGGAAAACATCCCGAGGGGAGCTGCAGGGATCGACCCCGGAGCAGACCCATTGTGGGGCTGACATTTAGTGGATCTCAGAGAAATCCAGCAGCAGGCCTGAAAAAGCACTTTCCTCCCAAGGGAAAACTTCTTACTTTCTAAAGAGAGCAATCCTGTAAACATTTCATGTTCTCAAGAAAGTTTTTGATAGAGATTTTTAAGCACTTTTCAGTTCTCAAAATAACAGGTGCTGTTTTTTCACTTTTAACTTTGTTTGTCATTTATGTTTTCAAAATAGGCTCTCTCTTTCTCATGCAACAGTTGTAAAAAAGCATTGTGCCATTTAACTAAGCAAGTCACTTACACAGAACAAGCATAAAAGACGAAAGTTAAACCGAATAAAAATCCTTTCCTTTTCTCTCAGCCTTCTAGGAAAAAAAATGGGTCTTTGCTCTTCATTTCAAGCACCTCAGCGACATTTCCCACCCCACAAGAGCCCGAGGAGCTGCTGGGGCAGCAGAGGCTCCAACACCACCCGAGGTGCCCAACCTGAGGCACCCCGAGAACAAAAGGTGCTGACCGCGGGGGATTTTTTAAAAGGGTGCTTAAAGCTCATTAAAAAAGCTAATGGGGGTTTTGATTCACTGACCGGGACTTCCCAGGGCCCCCTCAAGCGCTCAGACAGGGCTCAGATAAAAGAGGTGCAGGGGAAGAGTTTTATGATCACGATTTTCTGCTTAATTAAAGATCCTCCTCTTCAATTAGCGCAGCCTAATGTGGCTGTACAGGGCTTCAAGTGGCACCAGCCGAGGACGCAGCCCCGAGCGGATTTGAGCACTGACAGTGATTTAGGCCCTGCTTGGCTTTTCCTGTCTTCCCTCCGAGCCGAGGAAGGTTTATTTATTTATTTTAGGAGTCAGAGCTGCTGTCCTCGTGCCTCAACCCCAGGGCTGACAGCGCCCACATTCCTTTCATTGATGCCTCAAATGGCTCCCTGGAAACAGAGCCCAGGCAGGAATAAAGGAATCAAGGAGGGATTGGTTGGAAAGGCCTTCAGAGGTACACTCTGGGCTCCAGAGGCTCCTGCCTCAGTGCATCCCAACATGGACAAGGACAGCTCCCGAGTTCTTCCCACTTGGATCTCAGCATCAATTCCCCAAGCAGGAGCCAGGCAAGGATGGAATTTGCCCAAGCTTGCCCCCCTGTCGCCAAGATTGTGGTTTGCAGTTGTTGGGCCTAGGAGGGTCTGGGTGTCCTTGGAGAGCTGGAGAGGCTTTGTTGTGTGTGTGTGAGCATGAGAGAACAGCACTGAACGAGCTCCAGGGAACTGCAGAGTGACACTGGGCAGGGCAGGGCTGGGAACATAGAAAAGGAAACCCTAAGGCATCATAATGGTTTTTAAAACCTTCAAACATTACAAAAAGCTGATTTTCCCCCCAAAGTGCTGGACAGGAACAAGTCCCAGGAGAGCCCCAAAGCCCCCAGGCCGAGAGGCCACAGTGCAGAACAACCTGAGCGAAGTTCACCTGAGAAGCCACAATAAATCAATATTTTCAATACTCTTCCATCTGGAGGATCAAACTTCAAGATTTATTCCCAAAGTCATTAATCACTAAGTGCATCTACAGACCTCCATGTTCTCCTGGATTTTGGAAGCGGAATTCCAAGACTTTTAAGGTGATACTTTTGGAGCTGTGTGGGTTCCATGTCCATAAAGACATCAAATATTTTACAGGACATTTATGCTGCAGCTCAGCTGGGACCACTCTGCTTCCTGTCCCATTCTCCAGGGGGGATTCAAACAGAGGACTCTGATATTTTATCTCTGATGAGAAGATTAGAGGGTGGATTGGGAAAATTATTTCAGCTTGAAGCTGCTCTGCACTGTCCAAACCCCACCAAACAATGGGAATTTGACTCCACTTCTCTCAGAGCAAGGCACCTTCAGAGAAACCATGCAGGTAATTAATGATCCCATCAGGAATTTCCATTCCCAGTGTGGGCTGTGGGAGCTTGGCCATAAATTAAACCATCCAAGTTTTTATTGGAGTTTTGTACCACAGTCTGAAGTCTTAAAAAGCTCCAAAAAATTCTCTCTCCTTGTTTGCCGTGATAGAGGTGGAAATGTTATAAATGACATTATTACAATTTCCCTGTGGTATCACACACACCCTCACACTCTGATGCTGCACAGCCTCCACAGCAGCCTTCAGATCCCAAAAATTGTGTCTTTAGTGGGGAACAAAGCAGGGAGGAGAGAGATATCAGGGCTGAGGCAGGAGGCAAAGGGAATCAGTCAGACCTTTTATGTTGCTGGATTTATTATTATGCTGTCAACTGAATGTTGTTGGCACCCGAAAGTGCCTGGGAACACTTTGAACACCTCTGCAGGAACAGCCTCGAGTGTCACTGCGAGTGTGTGAGCCCCTGGCACTCGTGGTGGTGACCTGGCAGTGAGTTTCTGAGAAACCCCAGGGAAAGGCTGGAGAAATGCAAGTTGTTTTTAACTTGTCCACATTTCCCCTCTGTAGCCACATTTCCCCTCTGTAGCCACATTTCCCCTCTCTGTAGCCACATTTCCTCTCTCTGTGGCCACATTTCCCCTCTCTGTGGCCACATTTCCCCTCTCTGTAGCCACATTTCCTCTCTGTGGCCACATTTCCCCTCTCTGTAGCCACATTTCCCCTCTCTGTAGCCACATTTCCTCTCTGTGGCCACATTTCCCCTCTCTGTAGCCACATTTCCCCTCTTTGGGGACAGGGCAGGGACACAAAGCAGGAGAACAAACCCCGAGAAGCTGCAGGGACACGGGGCCTGCCCCGAGGTGGGGAATGGCTTCTGGGAATAAAATCTGCCAGGAAAATTGTGCTCCCCACAGAAGTGTCCATTATTCCAAATGGACGTTTTAAGGGCAGGACTTGTGGCCTTTCCCCACTCCCAATTATTTGTGTTTCCAGAGCTTTCACACATCATTTTACTCAATAAAAAAACTCTCCCTCCTTGCTCTTACTGCTTAACACCTCAAATCTCCACTTTGTTTTCCAGCTGATGCATTGCTACCGAAATTGTGCTCTTTATCTCAGTCTGGAGCCCATTTGCAGCACAAAATGAAACTTTTGGCCCTCAAAAGGAGCGAGGGAGAGGCAGAGGGGGCAGAACCAACCTTTCCAAAGGAGCGAATGCAACGCTGGCATTCAATCTGCTTCCCTTGCAAAGTGCAAATCCGGGGGGTTCAAAGTTCCTTCTGTGCTGCAGAATGAGGGAAATTAAGCTTGACCTTCAGCTTTTCAATTCAGGAGGGGATTTGGGAGCCTCCAGCAGGTTCTGCGCTGCTGTGACACATCACAAATGGGCCCTTAAGTGTCCCAAACACCAATTTCCCCTCGGTCCCAGCCTGAAAGGACAAGTGCTTCAAATTGCAGCGCGTTAAGGAGGAGGAATCTGTGTTTCGCTTTCCTTTAAGAGTAAAGGTCAGACTGTACAAGATGTGGGTTTTTCGAGAAACACAAACTGTTACTGACTCCTGCAGCACTCCAGCTGCGAGGGCATCCCTCTGCCGGGACTGGGAGTCCTGAAGTTAACCAAAACTTGGGGTTTTTGTCCTGAAACGCTCGATAAATGCACTGGGAAAGGACCAAAGTGATTGGGTGTGGGTTTTCCTGACAAATCCTTTGTGCTTGGCCCCGATCCAGCTCCCTGTGCAGGAAACTGATGGAAGCTGCAGCTCCAGGGAATGAGGAGGGAAAGGTCCTCAGGAGGCACCTCCGGTTCCAGGTTGGAACTCAGCCTGGCAGGGATTGGGAGAGAGCAAAGCACTTCCCTGATCAGAGAAAAGCAGATTATTATCATTACTGTTAATATTATTTATTATTATTATTATTAGTGTTGTTGTTTATATTATTGATCAGCATGGAAAAGAGAAGCTCTGGGGTCACTTCATTCCCAGCTCCTGAAGCAGCTGCAGGAAAGGTGGAGAAAAGCTTTTTACAAGGGCCTGGAGTGGCAGAACAAGTGGGGATGGCCTCAAACTGAAAGGGAGGAGGTTTAGCTGGGATCTTGGGAGTTCTTGGCTGTGAGGGTGGGGAGGCCCTGGCAGAGGTTGCCCAGAGAAGCTCTGAGGGGTCCCGAGTGACTTCCCAAGGTGAAGAGATGGATGAGCACAGAAATCTCTGCCGGGAGGAGCTCAGTGCCCACATGGACTTGTTCGAATCCCAAATTCCAAGCTCCAAGGAAAAGGCTCTCCCAGCCCACTTGGCATGGAGTTTATGATGATCATCATCACCTGCCCTGCACTGAAATCATCCTTTCCCCCCTGCTGATGAGACCTTCCCGGGTCAGTCAATCCCGTGTAAAAAAAGGCACAAAAACAGCAGAGGGGAAAAGCAGCTCAGTAAAAACTGAATATTTCCTTTCCAACCCTGTAGCCTTGGGACATCTTCCATAATTTCTCTCCATTTGCATTTTAACTACTTCGGGGATAACTTTCTGTCATCCCCTTGAATTTCTGAGCTTTTAACTCTCTGAGGTACCCAGCCAGGGTTAAAGCACTTTCAGAATTCGGGTTTTTTAAATGGCCTCCACTCCTAACAGCTCCAGCACTGCAGTTGAACCACTCTGCTGAAGTATCTGAGCTGTGGCTTTGCTAAGTGGTAAAAAAACCACTCTGAACTGCTCCCAAAACGTCTTTGAACACCCCAAGCTCCCTGCAAGCCTCCTGGCCCCGCTTCCCCTTCAGCTTTCTGCCCTTCCTACAGCACACCCGCGCTGACAGCTCTGATTCAGACACAGAAGTGAGCAGCAACCACACAACCCAACACCAGTGACCCCAGAAAACAAAGCTCACAACCATTTCAAGGACTCTGAATCCCTCGTTGCCAACTTTATCAGCACTTTTAGGGACATAATCCAGAAGGGTTGGGAGCTGCTGGATTCCACCAATCCTGGTCTCCAAGGGAACCTTCCTAAAGCTTTCCTCTCCTCCGTGCCGGCAGTACAGAGTGAGCTCTAAGTGCTCACCTGAGTGAGCATTAAACCAACAAACAATCCTGCAGAGCCTCCCAGGGGAGCTGCTGGCTGCTTTATTCCCGGCTTTCCCCCCGGAAATCACAGCGAATCCCTGCAGATTTATTCAGATTACAGCCTCCCGAGGCCGAGGGCTGCTCACAGGGAGTATTTACAGAGCCGAGGCACATCCTCCTCCTGGGGACTGGGAAAAGGCAAAGGAAAATCCCCAGCAAAGGCTGGAGCACGGACAGGATTTATGGCCAGGGCCTGAATGGGATCCATGCCCCTGAAAATGCTGCGGATTTGCTCATTCAAATAAAGGGAAAAAATGAAAATAAAAATAAAAATNGGGTGGGGATGAGAGGGGATAATGGCCAGGAGAGGATTTATGGATCTGTGAGGAAAAATCCCTGCAATCACTGACACCCTCCTTATCAGCACAGAGCAGGAGCTGAGCGCTGCTAGGGCAGCTCTGGAAACCAAGGACAGTGTGAGACAGGATCAGTGATCCCAGGGAGATACAGGATCAGTGATCCCAGGGTGAGACAGGATCAGTGATCCCAGGGGGATACAGGATCAGTGATCCCAGGGTGAGACAGGATCAGTGATCCCAGTGNCCTAAAGCTTTCCTCTCCTCCGTGCCGGCAGTACAGAGTGAGCTCTAAGTGCTCACCTGAGTGAGCATTAAACCAACAAACAATCCTGCAGAGCCTCCCAGGGGAGCTGCTGGCTGCTTTATTCCCGGCTTTCCCCCCGGAAATCACAGCGAATCCCTGCAGATTTATTCAGATTACAGCCTCCCGAGGCCGAGGGCTGCTCACAGGGAGTATTTACAGAGCCGAGGCACATCCTCCTCCTGGGGACTGGGAAAAGGCAAAGGAAAATCCCCAGCAAAGGCTGGAGCACGGACAGGATTTATGGCCAGGGCCTGAATGGGATCCATGCCCCTGAAAATGCTGCGGATTTGCTCATTCAAATAAAGGGAAAAAATGAAAATAAAAATAAAAATATCAGCGTTGGGTACGTTTTCGTAGCTCTGGTCAGAAGGGATGCAGGGGAGAGGGGAAAGGATCCATTTCTATCCCACTCTCCTCCCTGGGAGAAGCACAACCCCCTGGATCCCAGAGGATTTGCATCCTTTAGGTGACTCAGGCAGCAACTGAATGCAGATGAGAGTAAAGTGCTGAGTGAGGAGGGACAGAGAGAGGGGAGAGTGAGGCTGGAGGGGGCAGCGAGGCAGCCTGGGGATGGGGATGGGATGGGGATGGGGATGGGGATGGGGATGGGGATGGGGATGGGGATGGGATGGGGAGGGTGGGGATGAGAGGGGATAATGGCCAGGAGAGGATTTATGGATCTGTGAGGAAAAATCCCTGCAATCACTGACACCCTCCTTATCAGCACAGAGCAGGAGCTGAGCGCTGCTAGGGCAGCTCTGGAAACCAAGGACAGTGTGAGACAGGATCAGTGATCCCAGGGGGATACAGGATCAGTGATCCCAGGGTGAGACAGGATCAGGGATCCCAGTGGGACACAGGATCCCTGATCCCAGTGTCCTATAGGTCTGCAGGAGGTTTTCTCCTTCATTCGTGTCCCCTACCCATGAGTGTTTGCCCTGCAGAAAAGGTTTCGGGGTGACCTCACCGCAGATTCCAGGCCCTGAAGGGCTCCAGGAGAGCTGGGGAGGGACTGGGGCCAAGGCATGGAGGGACAGGAGGCAGGGAATGGCTTCCCAGTGCCCCAGGGCAGGGCTGGGTGGGAGATTGGGAAGGAATTGTTCCCTGGGAGGGTGGGCAGGGGCTGGGATGGAATTGCCAGAGCAGCTGTGGCTGCCCCTGGATCCCTGGCAGTGCCCAAGGCCAGGCTGGACCTTGGGGCTGGGAGCAGCCTGGCACAGTGGGAGGGGTCCCTGGGGTGGCTGGGGGGGCTCTGGGTGGGATTTAAGGTCCCTTCCAACCCAACAGCCTCCTGGTTTCCCTGATTCCGTGACTGCCACAGGAGATATTTATCCACAGGCTCACCAAAGGAGATTTTTATGGCCCTTTCAGACAAACAGCCCCATTAACACCACACGCCCTCATTTCCAGCTCTCCTTTTGTTCAGAAACCTCCGGCGCAGCTCTCGAGTGCTCCCTGATTGGGGCCAGCTCTGGCTGTTCCTCTGCAGGCAAAGCCAAGTGGTTCCCATGATTTTGTGTTCTCTGAAGGAGGAGATGGAATCAAATCAGAGGCCTGAACACTGAAACACTCCCTGCCCATCACCGCCAGAGCTGCTCCAGCCTCTCTTCTCTCTTGCAAAGGACCCTCGTGGAGCCTCCGTGTAAAAATCAGCCCTGCAGAGGGAACAATACCTGGAAAAGGTTCAGGGAGATGAAAGCGGAGACTGAAGAGCTCCAGTGCCGAGCTGATGTTGAGAAAAATGGGGATAAGGGGAAAAAAAAATCGAGTTAAAGTGAATTGTCTGGGGTTTGTTAAACCACGGCACCCAGAGGGTGAATTCCTACCCAAGTTCACCCTCAGAACAATCCTGGCAGAGGATTCCCAAACTGAAAGGGCAGCCAGGTGCTACTGGGAGCTTGCTGGGCAGGCTGCAGATGGGGAATGTTATAAATACATATTAGAATATTGGCTTTTTGCACATATTAAAATGGATGCCATATATGTGTAATGTTAGAAAACTTTACTGCATGGATATAGTTTGTTAGAGACTGTAGTGGGATATGGATCTTCCTTAGGACTACAGCATGATATGGAGAATGTGTTTTGTGATAACAAAGATAACGAAGGGAATTCCCCACGTTCTTGGATTGTCTGGATGAAGATAGCAGGGACAGACTCTGGAGCCCTGAAGGAAGAGTTATTGATCAGGGAGTGGAGCACAGGAGATCCAAAGGCTGAGTCTGCAGGACAGGACCACGAGAATTTTGAGACTTCTAAACAGACCTGCAAGTAGGAAATAGGGGCAGGATGGGGGGGCCTGAAGCCGAGAAAGCACCGAAAAATGAATGTTTGAGTCATGCATGAGAGTCTGTGAATATGCAACATGCTGGGACATTTAAAGACACATTTTCTGAGCCAAGGTGTGCTCCTGGCAGCCTCCCAGGCACCAGCCCTTTAACCCTTTGCTTTATTTCTGTCTCCTGTTCTCCTTTTATTAAACCTTTTAAAATTTACCAGAAGAGTGAAGCTCGTTTTTCACAGGATGGGACAGGGCACACAGGGACCAGGCTGGCCCATCCAGGGCTGGGTGGCCACCAGGGCTCGAGTGTGAACAGCCATTGGGGTTTTCCTGGGAGCAGGGACACAGCTGGGATTGGGGCAGAGTTTCAGGAGGGGATTTCAGCTCCTTTTGTCAGCTGCAAAATAGGGAAGGGTCTCTCTCCTCCCTGCCCATGGCTGCAGAGTTCACTGGAATCTTATTTTCAAAGGGTGGGAAAATCCAAGGAGCTGCCCAGAACCCCCAGGAATCAGAGCTCCAATGTCACCCCAGCAGCTCCCAGCTGCCTCCTGGATTAATGATTTGTAGCAGGTTTTTATCTGCCAGTAGATCCATGCCACAGAAATGGAAAGTTTTATGGGCTTTAATTTTCATCCTGCTTTATGGAAGGGACAAAACAATAATGAAAAATTGGAAAAATGATTGAAAAAGGGAGCAGCTGCTCTGGGAAGGGAGCAGGGCTTTGGGAGTTAGGGGGGAAAGTTGCTGTTGTGCTCAGAGCTGGGGCTGCCTAAGCCCTAATTTCTCCTCTCGTTTGGCTCAGCAAACAAGGGTAAAAATAAGACCCTAAGTGATGTTTGCCATGATTTCCCTCCAGAAAAGTTCCAGGGGATGGGAATCAGTCCCTGTGTCCTGCCCTATCTCTGTCCCATCCCTGTCCCATCCCTGTCCCTGTCCCTGTCCCATCCCTGTCCCTGTCCCTGTCCCTGTCCCTGTCCCTGTCCCATCCCTGTCCCTGTCCCTGCCCCATCCCTGCCCTGCTCTCCCAAACCTGCTGGGTGTGGGCACTGCAGAAGCTGTGGCCTGGGGAGGATTTCTGCCCCTCTGGGACAGCACAAACTCTTCCACTGTGGATTTTTATGGAGCTGTCCTACCTTGGGAAGGAGCTCGGGAACCGAGGTAGGAAGTGTGAAAATCTCCTCCTTTTAGGGAGCTGCAGCTCCGACGTCTGCGCTCCTGTGACCGCGGCCAAGGGTGGGGAGTGATGTTCCATTTCTGGGAGCCACATGGGCCGAAGCTTTCTCTGTTTTCACAGAGAAATAAATAACCCCCAAGCAGTTTTCTGGATCTGTGGGAAAAGGCTGGCTTGGAAGCATCCAGACAAAAAGGAAGGAATGCAAACATTCGTTTGTGTTCCCTGATTTTTAGTCCCATCTTCATTTCTTCATCAGCAAGGCCTGGCTCATGAATTTTGACTGCTTGTGACATAAATTTCTGCTCTGTGCCACTCCAGGGGCTCAAGAAAACCTCACAGCCAGCCCCCAAAAATGAAACTTTTCCTTTAAAACAGCCTCGTATCACCAGGGTGCTAAAACCCTGTGAGCGATATATTTATACATCTATCTAAATAAGCAGCTGGTCAGCTGTACTTAAAATATTCAAAGTAATTCTCCACTTAGCACTTCTATCCTGAAGTTATAAAGCAAGGTTGGCTGGCTGCTGACATTATTGAATTTCAAATAAAGAGACTCTGGAAGCTGCTGGGGTGGTTTTTTTCCCCCCTGCATTCTCTTAAAAATGCCTTAAAAAATTAAACCAAGTTGTCTCCAGGCTCTGAGCTCAGCCCAGCAGAGACAGAGCTGAGGAGCTCTCGCTGATGGGATTGCAAATACCTGGGAGGTTCCTGCTTCCAGCTCAGACTTTGTACTCACCGAGGCAGCTTAAGGGAAACCAACGTCAGAGCCACGAATATTTGGGTTTTAAAATGAGAAAAGATACAAAAAGAGAGAGAGAAATGAATAAATGAGTGATATTTGTGATGGAATTGATGGATATCAGGTTTTCTCCCCTGAGGAAGGAACGATACTCATGTTGGTCATGTCATGGAGTCAGAGAATTGTGGAATAATTTGTATTGGGAGGGATTTGAAATCTCATCTCACCCCAGCCCTGCCATGGCAGGGACCGCTCCTGCTCCCAGCCCCAAGGTCCAGCCTGGCCTTGGGCACTGCCAGGGATCCAGGGGCAGCCACAGCTGCTCTGGCAATTCCATCCCAGCCCCTGCCCACCCTCCCAGGGAAGGATTTATCCCAAAATCCCATCCAGCCCTGCCCTCCTTCAGCCCAGCCCCGCGGGGGTGCAGGCAGAGACTCTCCTGGTGTCCCCCTGGCCCCATCCCCGCTGGGGCCGTGCTGGGAGCAGGGCAGGCACAGGAGCAGCTTTGTCCTGCCTGTGTCTCCAGCAGCCCTCAGTGGGTGCTGGGAGGGCTCAGAGCTCCTGTGCTGTCGACATTAAGTTCTCCGAGCCTTTATCCATGTCCCAGCGAGGTCTGACTGTGGCTGATCACAGGTTCTGGAGCCTGGCTGGGCACCGGGGGAGCACAAACAGCTCTTTATGGCTTTTACATTTCCCGGCCGTTAATTTCACGAGGCCGCGGGATGGAGTCAAACACCAGGAGGCCTCGGCTTTCGTCAGGCTCGTCACAGCCATAAACTCCCCTAACAAGTCCATTGTGCATCTCTTATCTCATTTGCTGCTCCTCCGGGGGTCCCTCCCTGCCTATTCCCGGTCCTCTAAAGGAGGAGAGGATGGAGAATTCCTCCTTCCACTGAGGTGCTGGATCTGGCCACCCTCAGTGTAAAAAACCTCTTATTTCAGTGTAAACCATCACCCGTGTCCCTTTGCAGCAGGCCCTGCTGAGAATTCCTTGGAGCCCCTTCAGGGCCTCTGAGCTCTCCCTGGACACTTCTCCTCTCCAGGTTCATGCTAGGATGATTTTTTGCTTTTTCTTTCACACCCCTCTCACACAGCCTTTTATAGTTTGATGTACTCTCAGTGCTTTTAGCCCCACACTTGTCACTCCCCAAGGCTGAGAACTCAGCTCAGCCCCACGGCACCGTTAAACCAGGAGAGCAAACATCCTGGGAGCCCCAGACACCAAGGGCCTCTCCAGAACACATTTGGGAACCTCAGCCAGGCCCAGCCAGGGGGAAGGTTCCTCACAACGAGGGCTTCACTCCAGCCTCTCCCTGGGGGATCTCTGATCAATATGTGAATTTTGCAAGGCCTAGAATTGTGTGTATTTGGCTGTGAGGTGTGCATGCATTTTCAGGGCATTCCACCTGGGCCAAGTGCTGCACCCCAGGATCCTGAAATAAACCCCGAGGTACAAACCCCTTTTCCCCATGAACTGTGTTTGGGTTTGAATTTTAAGNGAATGAACCTGCAGGACCCCAGGATGATCCTGCAGGATCCTGGGATGAACCTGCAGGACCCCAGGATGATCCTGCAGGACCCCAGGATGAACCTGCAGGATCCCGGGATGATCCTGCAGGATCCTGGGATGAACCTGCAGGACCCCAGGATGATCCTGCAGGATCTCAGGATGAACCTGCAGGACCCCAGGATGATCCTGCAGGATCTCAGGATGAACCTGCAGGACCCCGGGATGAACCTGCAGGACCCCAGGATGAACCTGCAGGATCTCAGAATGAACCTGCAGGACCCCAGGATGATCCTGCAGGATCCTGGGATGAACCTGCAGGACCCCAGGATGATCCTGCAGGACCCCAGGATGAACCTGCAGGATCCCGGGATGATCCTGCAGGATCCTGGGATGAACCTGCAGGACCCCAGGATGATCCTGCAGGATCTCAGGATGAACCTGCAGGACCCCAGGATGATCCTGCAGGATCTCAGGATGAACCTGCAGGACCCCGGGATGAACCTGCAGGACCCCAGGATGAACCTGCAGGATCTCAGAATGAACCTGCAGGATCCCAGGATGATCCTGCTGGGCTCAGGGTGACAGATAGAGCCAAAGGCAGGACCTTGAGGAGCTGCAGGACGCAGATTTTGTGAGCCAAGTCCATTTGCAGGCCGGGGATCTCACACGTCCACCCCGACCAGTTCTGCCCAGCTTTGCCCATCCTTTCCCATTTGTTTTGGTTCCAATAACCATCAGGGCTGGCTCCTGGCCACCACCTCCTGCCTTCTCCAGCCTGGTACCCCAGCAGCTCCTGGAAGAGGCTCTGGGACAAGCCCCACTGACATTTTTGACTGATGTGCTCATCACCTGCTCAGCGAGGAGCAAATTTGGGCTGGGAGAGAGGAGAAGCTGCATAAAGGAAGGTGGAACACGTGGCTGGGAGGTTCAGCCTGTGCTTTTCTGTCTGTTTTATCCCTTCCAGACTGGAATGAATAATTCCAGAGTAATGGCCCATGGCCCAGCCCTCACTGACAGGTGATCCATGGAAAACTTCACTCCAGCCCAGCAGCTGGGCACGGATTGAAGGGCTCACACCACATTACAATAATATTTAATTACTAAAGGCAAACGAACTGCCCAGCTGAGGCTGAGGGATCTGCTGGGGGGAGACAGGAGTGGAGCTGAGCACAAACCTTGTCCAGGAATAATTCACACCAGGGAGAGAAGGGAAGATAAAATGAGGGAGAAGAGTCCTTGTGGGGGCTGTGGATAGATGTGAGGGGATCACAGCCCTGGGAGTGTCCAGCCCTCAGGCCAGGGCAGTCAGTCATGGACACCTCACCAACAATGAACGGCAGCAAACACTGTGGGGCAGGGATGCCCTAAAGGGACACCCTGGGGACAAACAGGGAGCTGCTGCTGGCACTGCTGGCACACAGTGGGGAACGGGGAATCGGCCACTTCCCGGGATTCCTGCCCTGGCAACTTCCAAAGCCACGAGTCTGGGACAGACAGATCTCTGTGCTGGGACAGATCTGTGATGGGACAGATCTCTGTGCTGGGACAGATCTGTGTGCTGGGGACAGATCTGTGTGCTGGGACAGATCTGTGTGCTGGGACAGATCTCTGTCCTGGGACAGATCTGTGTGCTGGGACAGATCTGTGTGCTGGGACAGATCTCTGTGCTGGGACAGACTTTTGTGCTGGGACAGATCTGTGTGCTGGGACAGATCTCTGTGCTGGGACAGACTTTTGTGCTGGGGATGGACATTCCGGGACTCCAGTGAGAGCTCTGCTGGCCTCCCTTGAGGATCCCATCCGTGCCCCTGTCCCTCTGAGGGTGAAGCATTCCCTGCATTTTCCACTGACGTTTTCTGGAGCTGTCCCGGGGGAAGCCCGGGGTGGAACATTTCTGGTTCATCAGTCACGAACGGGGATGGGAACAGCAGGAGGGGGACCCGAGGCCACCATCTGTGCCTGCACTGGGGTCTGCAGCACCCAAGGGAGCCCCGGGGCTGCTCCAGCTTGGCAGGGACAGCTTGGGGTGGGAAGGGACAGCTGGGGATGGAGGGGGTAAGGTTGGAGTGGGAGGGGACAGATTGGGATGGAGGGGACAGGCCGGGATGGAGGGGACAGGCTGGGGTGGAGGGGTCAGGCCAGGATGGAGGGGAGAGGTTGGGGTGGAGGGGACAGGCNGGAGGGGACAGGCTGGGATGGAGGGGAGAGACTGGGATGGAGGGGACAGATTGGGGTGGAGGGGACAGGTTGGGGTGGAGGGGACAGGCTGGGATGGAGGGGAGAGACTGGGATGGAGGGGACAGATTGGGGTGGAGGGGACAGGTTGGGGTGGAGGGGACAGGCTGGGATGGAGGGGACAGCTTGGCCTCCCTCTGCAGGGCTGGGGAGCCCCGGGGCACTGCGGGGCCCAGACGAGCCCCTCGGGGCAGGAATGGGGTGTTTGCCATGGGCACCCCAAGGGACAGACCTGGCTGCCCCTGCACCTGCCAGCTCTGAGCTGGGTCCAAGGGCTTTTCCAGGTGTGCCCAGTGCCGAAGGAGTTTGATCCCACAGGATCCACCAGGGCTGGATTTAAAAGCACCCCAGTGGTTCCTGAGTGGGGGTGGGAGATACCAGAGCTCCAGGTGAGAGCAGGGGGGTCTGACCTCGCTGCTCATTCCAATTCCTGGTGTTTTTCCCTTGGTTTCCCGAGCACAGGAGGGTCTGTGGTGATTCTGGGCCCCAAGGCTGGCAGGGGACAAGGGGCTCAGACACTGCCTGGTTCCTACAGCCCTCAAACAGAGGGGAGGAGAAAGAGGGAGGCACCCCGTGTGTATCTTATTTCCTTTCTTTTCCTTAAATAAATAATTTCCCCCAATTAACGCACTGCCTCAAATGCCAAAATATCCCCAAACTTTGGCAAGGGGACAGAAACTCGGGAAACAAAATCAATTTCTTCAGCAGTGACATTTCCTGAGCTATGCTGAGCTGCAAAGCTCCATTTTTCTATTGCTGGTCTTAATTACAAACACAAAGTCAACCCTGACGTGTACGACAGCAGGAAACCATGAAAATCCTCAAATCACAACAGAAATAATCAGCTCTGTTGCAAAAATGTTTCAGAGGTGTTGTTTTTTAAAGGAAAACCTTTGGTTACAGGCTGATTATTGATTCTTTTCCTTATAAAAATTAAACCCGTGCAGGTCGTGGGAGGTGTCAGGGTGTCCAAAGGTCCATCCTGGGAGTTTTCTGAGTCCTCTCCTTGCCCTGTTTCTGTGCCAGCCCAGCCCTGTGAGCACAGCTCTGCCCTGGGGTCTCTCTGCCATTGCCCTTCCAGCCTGGAGCTGGGCCAGCTGTGCCTGCAGGACTCTGCCCTTCGCTTCCCGGGATCCAGAGGGGCAGAGGTGTCCTGGGAACGGCCCTGACAGTGCCTCTGGTCATGGGGTGTGAGGGAAGGCAGCAGGAGGAGCAATCCCAGCTCTTCTTCCCTCTTGCCCCAGAGCTCCGGGGCTGCCAGAGGCAGAGGAAGGATCCAGGTTTCCGAGGAGGAGTGGGATCTCCAGTAGGATCAGCTGCTCCAGGGTCCCTCCCACCCTCAGGTACCACCCCTGCCCCTGCCCTCCTCAGAATCACAGAATCAGGGAATGTCCTGAGCTGGGAGGGATAAGGGATCATGGATTCCAGCTCCAGGTACCCCAAATCCCACCCTGTCCATCCCTGGCAGCGCTGCCCAAACGCTCCTGGAGCTCTGGCAGCCTCGGGGCTGTGCCCATTCCCTGGGGAGCCTGGGCAGTGCCCAGCACCCTCTGGGGGAAGAACCTTTCCCTGAGCTCAGCCTGAGCCTGCCCTGGCCATCGCAGCCCTGCAATCCCAGCTGAGGGATGGACATTCCCACCAGGATCAGCCTCTCCAGCTCCCAGCCTCGCTCCTCCCCAGCAGTTCCTGGAAGGCTGTGAAGTCTCTTTACAGATGATTCCACCAAAATCCGATGCCTGTGAAGCAACTTCAGCGCATCTGATGCCAGGATGACTTTTTGCTTTTCCTTTCACACCCCTCTCACACACCCTTTTATAGTTTGATGTACTCTCAGTGCTTTTAGCCCCACACTTGTCACTCCCCAAGGCTGAGAACTCAGCTCAGCCCCACGGCACCGTTAAACCAGGAGAGCAAACATCCTGGGAGCCCCAGACACCAAGGGCCTCTCCAGAACACATTTGGGAACCTCAGCCAGGCCCAGCCAGGGGGAAGGTTCCTCACAACGAGGGCTTCACTCCAGCCTCTCCCTGGGGGATCTCTGATCAATATGTGAATTTTGCAAGGCCTAGAATTGTGTGTATTTGGGTGTGAGGTGTGCATGCATTTTCAGGGCATTCCACCTGGGCCAAGTGCTGCACCCCAGGATCCTGAAATAAACCCCGAGGTACAAACTCCTTTTCCCCATAAACTGTGTTTGGGTTTGAATTTTAAGCCCAGGCAAAGGCAGCACATCGACTGCGTGGCGCTGGCTCAGCTGGAGGGAAGTTGCTTCCAGGGATAACTGGGGATGGCTCCCTGCCCAGTCCCAACAAAAGATGGATTTTGTAAAGCCAACTTCAACGCTGCCATCCATTAGCAGAACTACAAAGCAGAACATTTTAAAGTTAATTGGTTTTGCAATTAAAAGATACACAGAACGTGTGATGCAGTTAATTTTACACAAATGTGCTCGGGAATTAAAGGCAGGAGCACTTGGTAACTTCTTCAGATGGAGCATCTGCTTGTTCCCAGCAGCAGCACCAGGAAATTCCACTATTCCACTTTGCCCCAAGCCCTGCCCAAGCCTCCTTTGAACAATTCATTTTTTTAACAACAAAAAATTTATTCTTTCACCTGAATCTTTAAAGTTTTAACATTTAGGCAAGATCACAAAGTAACTCAGTATTTTTGGGTTTGGGTCTTTTTAACTGAAAATAAAATCTCTTTTCAGAGGAAATCTGGTTTTATTTTGTTTTCTATTTTCACACAGAAAAATCACATTTTTCACCGCAAAGTGGTTTGGGTAGAAAGTTATTGCATTGCAGCAGTGCCAGTGCCTTGATTCAGCTCCCAGTGACAGCAGCTCCTCAATTGGATCCCAAAACTCCCTGGTTCGAAATGAAAGCTCCAGATGCTTTCCTCAGAATGAAAAGTCAATTCCCCAAGTTAAAAAACAACACCACCCCCACCCGAGGGCACCAACTGGGAAAGATTTCCTGATGGATTTGCTGGAAACTTCTTTCCTTGCAGAACAAGAGGTGTCTGAGGGAGACAACTTCAACTGTGCTTGGCCCAGAGCTGCCTGCAGCCACACGGGGCCAGTGCAAACGGGGATATCAAAGATTGATGTGCTCGGAAAGCATGGCACGAGGAGCAAGTGAGCTCTGAGGAGGGTGGCAAAACTCCTCAAATGCACCTGATGGAAAATGAAGCTGCTCATGAAGAGCTCTTGCCTGTGGTGGTGTTGTAGCTCCAAGCAGTTTTCCCTTTTTCCTTCTCCCCCTCCTCCTTCCCCTCTCTCCCTGCTCCTGCTTTTATTGAAGTGGTTTCCCTTGAAGGAACATAAAACTGTCAGGTTTTGCTCTGAATTCACAGGTCAGGAAAGAATTAATTCTTCAGTCATTGTTTCTTTGAGTCAGGCTTTAATTTCCCTTCCATGATAATGCTGCCTGATAAAACTTCCTTCCTTTTTTCTGCTCCAGGGGGAAGAGGGAATCCTTGATGGGTGAATTCTGGGTTCTTTCAGAGCCTTTTGGGTTTCTGCCAGGGGTTCCAGAGGGTGAGGAGAGCTCGGGTCCCCCAATTCCATGATGGAATTCCAAGGATGTTCTCCTTCCCTCCAGCTCTGCGTGGGAAGGGCTCCCTGGCTGAGGTCTGGAAGCTTCAGCTCCTGCAGGGAAAGGATTCTGTGAGGATTTGCTCTTTTAATCTTCCACAAAGGGAGAGAAGAGCACCCAGGGAGAGCCTAGCCCAGCCAGGCTGCTCCAGGTCTGGCCTGGGTCAACTCTTCCAGGCAGAGGATTAAAAAATCTGGGAAAAAATAGGTCTAATTCCAAACCCCAATGCTTTCAACATAAAAATACAACCCAAAAATCCCAAACCTGGATGAGAGAGAGAACAACCCACTCACTGCTTAGCCAGGCAATGCTGTTCCTGATTGGAATTAAATATGGAATTTAATGAGAATTAAATATAGAATTTAATATATGTAATAAATACCTGCAATTTCACTGCTGTCCCCTTGCTTTTGAAAACAGCTTTCTGTGGGGTTTGCCTCTTTCCTTCTTTTCCACCTCAAATATTGCAAGCAGAGGGAAGCAGCACTGTGGCAGTGTCTGACCCCACAGTTCAGCTCAGTTGTGGTTTCTGGCCTCCTGAACCCCCCTAAACAACCAGGGAAGCTGGCAGACCCCAAAGCTGGCAGACCCCAAAGCTGTGGGGTTGGCCCCTGTCAGAGTCAGGGATTTCCCTGCAACCGAGACAGGACCAGGAGCACTTTGTGCACAGCGAGTTCACTTCCCACTGAATCACCCCCTTGGATTAATTAATTATGAGTTGATTGTACAGGACATTAATTGAGATTTAGAACACATCCATTGAGGCACCCACGGAATGAACTCTGAATAACAGGGGCAATAAGCCTGGAATTAATCCAGGAACCTTTTGGGGGGGGGAGGTTGGAGCTTCTCCCTCACCCCTGCAGGACCCCAGATTAATTAATGCCCCTTGAGATGATCAATTAAGGCCCCCTGAGATGATCAATTAAGGCCCCTGAGATGATCAATTAACACCCCTAAGATGATCACCCTGGTTCAAGGAGCTGCTCTGTCCCTGTCCCTGTCCCTGTCCCTGTCCTTGTCCCTGTCCCTGTCCCTGTCCCTGTCCTTGTCCCTGTCCCTGTTCCTGCTGGCTCTGCCCTGGAGTGGCTTCCCCTCTTCCCTGCCCATCCCACATCCCTCAGCTCTCCCATCCCCTGGGATCTCCCTCATTTGGGAACCTTGGGCTGCTGAGCTCTTGCATCGCAGGGAGCACCAGGCTGGGAACAGGCACACCTGGATTATCACACCCAGGCCTGGCCTTCAAACACATAAATTCTGTTTCTCCGCCTGTCTGGAGACAATAAAGGAGTTTTGATAAATAAACCTGAGGATTCTCTGTTTGGCAGGTGGGCAGGGCTGGGGGAGGGAAGCTCCTCGAACACAGAGCACTCTGAGGCTGCTTTTTGATGAAAAGGCCACTTTTATTTTGTTTTTAATCAATATCGAACATGAAAGGCCCCCTTTGAAATCAAATGGTACATGTGGCCCTTCGGGGCTAATTATCAGCTGCTCATCTGGATGTTATCTTTTAGAGTGCCTGAGAGAGGAGAAAATGCTAAGTCAAGGCAGTGGATTAAAAATATCCCCAGCATTTATCTGCCAGGGTTTGAAGTCTGGTTAATGAACACAAACCCTCCTGCCTCACCGTTCTGGAGCACTGCTTTCAGCAGAGTCAGGTGCACTTAGTGCTGATCAGAAAAATGGGATTCCCAGCCCAATGTAGTTCTAAGAACCTTCAAGGTGCCCCTACTTTGAAGGAGAAAAAAGCCAAAAATCTTTCCATTTTTATGACTCCATCCTCAAGAATCACAGTGTGGATGGAGGACATGGAGCGTTCCCCAAATACAGAATTCCAGCATTGGTTAATGGAAGTATTTCCAGCAGTCAGTTGTATTGAAATAAGGAATCTAAAGCGTCCCCACTGCCAGCACTGCATGCAAAGGCAGTGCCTGGATCCCAGGCAAGTGGCAATGCCAGGGCTCTTTCCTAAAAACACAGAATATTTCATGAACATTCACTGTGATTGTGTTTGGCTGCTGCTGGAGAAGCTGTGAGATGCTGCAGAACTCCTTCAACCCCAGCACCTGAGCAGAACGAAGGGCCCAGGGCAGTTCCACACCTGGCAGTGATGAACTCCCACAAAGGAGCTCAGCAGAGCCTCCCCCTGTGCCCTTCCCGGGCCTTTCCAAACTGGGATCAGCTCCAACTCCAGCCCCTGTGTCTGGCACCGTCCCCGCCAGCAGCTCTGGGCTGAGGTGGCACAAGCAAAAAAAAAAAAAGAAGATAAAATCCTGGCAGATTCGCTCAATTTTGGAGTGTTTTGCCATCTCCCTGCTGCTGCTTTGCACTGATGAGCTCGTTATGGAGAATGAGCTGTCGCCTCCCCGTCATCGCAGCACCGGAGGAGGCAAACAGGGCCTGGTTTTATTTCTGCTGACAGCGCTGGGACACGGAGGGGAGCTCGGGGGGAATGGATTTGTGAGGGAAATGAGGAGGAATGGGGTCTGGGTTACCTCCCACAGCAGTTTGGGAGCGCATCCCACAGGATGTGGTGACAAGAGAACATCCACAGCCTCAGCAAAGCTTCTGGAATCCTCCTGGAACCCTCCTGGGGCGCTGATCTAGAGCTGGAACAGCTCCCAAAGCATCCTCCTGCGAGCACCTGGCTGCTGGGAGGAGACAGAGCAGCACTGAGTGCTGGGGAATCCCACTGGGACCCCTAAAACCTGGGACTGGGCCCCTTGGGGACAACGTCACTTATGCACAGCTGCTGCTGGCAAAGGGAAAAGAAACATTCCATGGATATTAAGGGATTGTTCATCTCTGGAGTTTGTGCAGGGAGCTGGGTGATGGATGGATGGACAGGCTGGGGCCATCGTTGTTTGGCTTTCAGCTGCCATGGAGGGCTGATAATGCTCAGGGTGAGCTTCCAGGGCAGGAACGCTCAGAGACAGCTCTGGACGAGCTTTATCCGGGGAGAGAGAGGAGTGCTGCTGGCAGGGGTTGGAGATGGACTGGTTTATTCCGTGCCCTGCTGCCGGAATGGCAGGAAATGGTGCCAAAGACTGGAAAGATAAAATGAGTTCCTGGAGTGGCACACGGGGTGGTGTCACCCCATCCTTGGGATTTAAACAGGTGGAAAGAGCAAAATCCAGTGTCACGACCTGCTGCAAACCCGGGGGGCTTTGTGATAAGGCAAAAAGGGAGTTTATTCCCAACAAGATTCCAATTCCCTTGAGCTTCCATGGGAATTTCAATGCACGAGCTCCCTCCCTCAGAGGCAGGGCACAGGGGGTGTGACTGGGGGTGATTTGGGACAGAAATGCTCCTGAAGGAAAGGCTTTGCTGGATCCTGCCACGTCAGAGGGGACCTGCAGGGCCTTGTCCTGCTCCCTCCCTCTGCCACGGGGGATTCCAGGGAATTCTGCAGGACCCAATCCCATCTAAGAGGGTCCTGCAAACCCAAACTCATGTGTGTGTTCTGTTCTTCCCCTCCCTCCTCCTCCAGCCCCATTTTCCCGAGGGAATTGACTTTCCCCCGGAGTCGGTGAGGGAGGTTTTCCATGTCTCTGGCAGGACCCTCCACACCCTGATTCATTTCTGCTCCCCACCACCTCCCCAGCTCTGTGCTCTCTCCTTGTTTGCTCTCCGAAGCCTTCAGGAGCTCCGGAGCCAGGCCTGGCCGGCTCCGCTGCCCGGGCTTGGGAATGGTGCTCTGGGATCGGGCTCTGTTAGTCTCCCCCTGCTCTCCCTGAGCCATTTCTGCTGCCCAGCACCTCCACAGCTCTGTGCTCTCCCCTGTCTGCTCTCCGAAGCCTTCAGGAGCTCCGGAGCCAGGCCTGGCCGGCTCCGCTGCCCGGGCTCGGGAATGGCGCTGTGGGCCCAGGCTCAGCAATGGCGCTCTGGGCCCGGGCTCCCTTCATGTCCCTCGCTCTCCTCCCTCCTGCCATCGGTAAATGTCTGTGCACGGCGGAGCTCGGCCCTGCTGCTCCCTGGGGACCTCGGCGCTGCACAAAACCAGGCGTGTTCGATCCTTCCCCACCCCTAACGAGGCTCCCATTCCAGGAGCTGTTCCCGGTGCCCTCAGGGCTCCAGCGCCGCTGGAGCTCCTCTGGCCTGGGACCCTGCTCTTGCTGCCTCTTCGTTTGGCCTTTTTTACCTGTGCGAAACAACAATCAGGAAGGGAGGTTTTCAAAAGCTGCAGAACTTTTTGGTTTTTTTCTCTTTTTTATATATATATATATTTTTTAACCAGTTCTGAAGCTGATTAATATCAAGTTTGACAATTTAAGGGAAGGCAGGAGTGACTCCCTCTCCTCTGCCAATCTGCCCCTGCCTTTCCCACACTATTTTCATGCAGGGTTTGCTGTTGGTGTCGATCCTCCTGGGAGAAGAGAAAGACAAAGACTGCTCGCAGTTATTTAAAACCTCTATAAAAAGCTCTTCCCGACAGCTCCTAGGCCTGGCCCTGCACTCCAGAGGAGCCATGAAGCCAAGCCAAAGGGCTGAGGTAATTCCTGAGGGTGTCAGAGCACCCTGAAAAGCGAAAAGCCACCCTTGCCCAGCTGCAGGCTTGGACAGGCGAGTCCTAAACGCAGTGCCAGGGTTTTGTGGAGAAATAAAAATAGCTGGGAAGGAAGAGGAGGAAGCTGCCGGCCCAGAGCAGCTTCCTGAGCATTTCCAGCTCAATGGGGTTTGATTGCTCCACACCTGCCCGCTCCTCCCAGGCTGAGGCAGGAAAAATAATCTCCCCTGATATGCAAATCCAGCAAATCTCAACGCAGCCGAGGAGAGCGAGAAATAAATCTGCAAATCCAAGACACCAAATTCAAACCCTTTCTCGAGAGAGATTTGACTGATTTCCCCCCTTTTCCCCCGGCTCAGGCGAGAGGGAATGAAGGATTCTCATTCCTTCTGCACCATCCTGGAAAAAGCAGGAGCGACTTCTGTGCTCTGCTGGAGTAATCAGGGGGTTCCCAACAAATCTCCTCGAGTTCCAACCCCACATGCTTTGGGATGAGTGCTCCCTCACATGGCTGCCCCACTTCCACTGGGAAAGCTTCCCCAGATCCAGGGATCCCACAGAACCAAAGGGCTCACTCGGGTTTGGGTCCAAATCCCACTCAGCCAGGCACGCCTCAGGGCTGGATTTTACAGCCTGGCCATAAAGGCAATAAAACAAAAGGTTAACGCGGCCAAGTCCATAAATGCAGCAGTCAAGCATTAGAACATTCCCGTCCGTCTCCTCTTTATTGAAATTTTACATGCAAAGGTTTTGGTTTGCCCTTGCACGAGGCCTCTGAGGCGGGAGGGCCGGGCTGGGGAGGGGAATTGTTGAGTCCCAGCAGTCGGGGTGGCTGTAAAAAGGTCTGGTACAGGCTGCAGCGACAGGGACTTTGTAACAACTCCAATTTCTGTGTTCCACAGCAGTGTGTGCTCCCAGCAGCCTGAAATGGCCCCTCCTGAACCAGTCCCAGCTGTTTGATAAGTTACTTCCTGCAGCTATTTTAGCAGTTGTTAGCTATTTTATTTTTATTAGTTACTAGTTTGTAGTTCTTAGTTTATTTTTTAGTTCTTAGCTATTTTTTTTATTAGTTTGTCGTTATTAAGGGTTTTTTAGTTATTAGCTCCTTTATTTTTTATTAGTAATTAGTTAATTTTAATTAGCTATTAGCTATTCGATGAGTTATTTTCTGCTGTTATTGCCACCAGCCTCAGCTGCCAGAGCAGAACACCTGAGTGGTCCCATGACAGCACAAAATCCCAGTATGGGATTTCAAAACTTCCCCAAACTGAGGAACTGTTCCACCCCTCAGGTCCCAGCTCCACATGCAGGACTGTTCCTAATGCTCAGTATGGACCAGACACCCAAATCCTGAGGGGGAGAAGCTTCTCGATCCCTGGGAAGGTCTCAGCTCTCTCACTTCCCACCACCCCAGGTGTCCCATGTGTTTCCCACCCTTAGGACTGACCTCCAGCTCCCCCTCCACCCCCAGGACCCTTCAGAATTACAGCAGATTGACGTTAAAGGAAATGCCTATCAAAATCTGTCAAGATTATTTGAGAAAATAAATTATTTATCCCTTTTTTCCAGGCACGCTGGTGTCCCTTTGCCCTCTCTACCCACTCCCATTGTTTTTATTTTCTGTAAATATTTTATCTGGAGCCAGGATTGGTTCTGTGTCTTTTACTGCTCCCCTTCCCCTCTCCAGGAGAACAAACCCTGCTTGGCTTTAATGCCACCTGTGGCCGGTGACGGATGGCTCTGTGCGGGGATGTTTTTATGGGGCTGCCTGCTCTGTTTTCTCTCCATTTATGGCCTCGCCAACGCGGGGAAGGAGCAGAGCGGGCATTGCTCACCTGCCAAGGGCAGAGCCAGGGTGCAGAGCTGCCCTCACAGGAGGGGTGAGCCCCTAGGGATGGGCAGGGGATGGCAGCTGTGCCCAGAAACTGCGTCCTGCACGGGGCACTCGGTGGCACTCGGTGGCACAAGGGATCATGTCGCAGTAGAGTCCAAAAGATGATAAAATGCGGCATGAACTTCTTCAGAGAAAAGTCATTTATTAAGAAAAATCCTCAATTTTTATAACCCAGATTGGTAAGGGAAGACAGGCATTGGTCCTAGCGTGATCACCTCTCTCACACCATTGGGCAATTACACAGAAACTCGTTAGGATAACAAAAGTAAAAACACCTTCGGTGAGACAGAGAGTTCCCAAAACATTTCCAATTGTTTACAATAACTTTTTCAGTTTCCCACCCTCTGGCCGTGAGCAGGTTTGCTTCTCTAACTCTCACAGCTCTGTTCTGGCCATGGTAAACTTCTACAACCAGAGCAGAAAGCTGAGAAATTTCCCTTTGCAGAGCCTACAGGGTCACTCCCCCAAGTTTGACCATTTCTTTGTGTCCAGATCTCTCCTGACAGTGCTGATTAAGTCAAGGAGAGGACCAAAGCCAACCTTAGAGACATTGTTTTAACAAGTACCGGGCCTAGAGGGCAGCTCTGTCGCGAGCTCTGTCCTCTCATTAGGACAGTGACACCTTTACCTGCCGAGATCAGGCAGCAGAGCCCCGGTGGGGTCACCCAGAGCAATGGGGCAGAGTTCAGGGGGATCTGAGGCTGTGCAGGAGCCTCGGGTTTGGGGCTGAACCGAACCTTTCTCCTGGCCAGGCCAGGGCAGCCCCGTCCTGCCCGGAGGATTCAGGAATTCGCTGCAGCTCTGGGGCCATCTGTTGCTCGTTTGTGCTCCCTGTGTGTCACACCCCCGCAGACTCTGTCACTCCCACACACGGAGCTAGCAGTGATCTCAGCAGCGCTGGAGAGGTGCACAGCTCCTGTTCGAGCTCGTTTATTCTGCACAGCACCAGGGGGTTTAAAGTCCTGTGGGCTCTCTTTGCCCATCACACCCAGAGTGCGTTTTACATGAAGAAATCAGCGACGAAATTTCGCCTCACGAAGTTCTTCCTGTGCTCCAAACAAAGCCAAACATGAATCTTGCTAAAAGGACAGCAGGGAGAAATAAAAGCAGGCTGTGGTAAGGCCCAAAATAGCCTGAGGTGGTCGAGGACATCAGGAACAGGATGGGCTGGGAGCGATGTCCTCGGGAGCCAGCCCAGGAACAGCAGAGCACAAAGGCTTTTGGTTAGGAAGTTAAATGTTCCTGGGAACGCCTGATTTAGAACGAGCGAGGTGGCTGGGCAGATGGGTCAGTAATTTTAGAACTAAAACTGTGATTAAAACCCCTTTGTCACCCAAAGTTGGGAAGCAGCTCCCTGATGGTGATAGATGCACACGAGCAGCAGGGACTGAACTCCAGCTCAATTCTTATCAAGTGAAATGTATCCAGCGTAATCTGATAGGTCCTGAAAGGTTAATGCAAGCTAAATCAATGCTGTCTCCATCGAGATAAGGTGGGGGAATTGTCCTTGAGTGTGAGTGTGCAGGAGGCTGGGGGTGAGGGCAGTAAAGGGCTTCCATCTCCTGCTGATGTGTGCCAAGTCCATTGCCGTGCAGGAGGGGTTGATAAGGGCACTGATTTATCAGGCAGCAGACAGAACACCGAGCCTGCTGCTGCAGTGTTCCATCTCCTGGCTTTATGGTGCTCTCTTAATAAACATTTTAAACATCCAAACGCCTTTTAGACAGCCGAGGGAGCGGAATACAAAAGGCTGCCCTGGTCAAGTGTCCAGGTTCTGAGCACTCCCTCAGGGATTGGGAGCATCTGGAAACCTCAGCTGTGAGCTGGTGTTAAAAACTGGTTCTGCCAGGATAAGGAGCTAAATGGAGGCAGGGTTCTGGTGCGAGTTTAAACTCCTAGCACCTGGTTAACTCCTAGGGATCAAGGAGACTTCCAAGCTCTCACAAAGCCATGGGACACAAAGGGTGGTTTAGCTTCACCTCATGTCTTTAAAAATGCCTCTTGAAATTAGTGGCTAAACTTAAACCCTTGGCTTAAATGCTCTTCTGGTGAGCTGAGAGGGGCTGAGAGCAGGAGAGAGAAGGGAGGTAGCTCCAGCTTTTCCACGTTTCCAGCAGGATCCAGCTCCTCTCAGCAGGACGTGTTCCTGGTGTTGGCACCACTTGGTTTAACCTGAGCACAGATAAATAATTGATGTCTCTGAGCTCACCCTGGCCGTGCACTGACAGACATCCTCTGTGATGTTCATGTCCTGTGACAGGGAGTGTGTCAGGCTCAGGCTGGAATCAGGCAGCAGGAGAGCTCGGGGTCACACGGGCTCCAAGCCCAAAGCACCTCAGGCACAGAGGGTTTTCCTGTGCTGCCTTTCCCAAGCTTGTCCAGCTCCAGTTCACTCAGAGCCCATTTCCAGCAGCTCACAGATGCTCTGTCACCACGATCTGCTGAGAAGCACCTGCACAAAATGTGCAGGTTTGACAGAGTTTGTAGCTAATTCTGAGCCTTACAAAGCCCAGCTCATGCTCAGTACCACACCAGCCCCGTTCCAGGCTCTGAGGTGGATTTGCCTCCATCCAGGCAGAGGAGGTTGGAGCTGCGCTCAGCACTGGCTCACAGCATCATTGTTACAGTTGATTAATACCTGAGCACTCTGTGAGGAGATAAATTATGATCATGCACACACGGGCACTCCATCCACAGGCAGAGACAGCAGATCCATCTCCCCCAGCGAGCTGTCCATTGCGGGGTATTTATACATCGTGTTTACACAGCCTTTTATAATCAACACTCCAACCACTTTAGGTATTAAGTGCTTAAAACCATTGATTTGATTAATTCAGCATCTTCAGGAAATCATCCTGCTCTGCTTCTCTTGCAGTTCTGATGTGTAGCATTTCCCCTCCATCTGCTGGGATCTCCCCTTGTCTGAGCACACGGATCCGGGAGGATTCCCAGGAACTCCAGGGGAGCAGGGTTCATCTCCTTCAAACTGTCTGCAGGAAAAGGCCCCTAAAACCAGGAGGATGGGGCTAGGTGGGATTTTGGGAAGGAATTGTTCCCTGGGAGGGTGGGCAGGGGCTGGGATGGAATTGCCAGAGCAGCTGTGGCTGCCCCTGGATCCCTGGCAGTGCCCAAGGCCAGGCTGGACATTGGGGCTGGGAGCAGCCTGGCACAGTGGGAGGTGTCCCTACATCCACTCCCCCCGTGCCCACCACAGCAGCCCTAGGTGCTCCCCATCACTCTCATTAATTGATAAAACAATTAACACCAATCTGCCTCTCCTGGCTCCAGCTGCCCCCCCCTTCTCCAGGCACCCCAACTCCTGTCCCCTGTGCTCCTCCCTTCATTTCACAGCCCCAGAGTCTCATGCTTGAGGCATGAGAGGCAGCAAGGCCCATCCTTGGGTGCTCGGAACATTCCTTAGGAGAGAGCAGTAAATAAGCCAGGCATTGTTCATGCAGGGTAATGGGATTTTATCACCACGGAGAGAGCGGCTGAGGGAGCCAGGGAACAGCTCTCAGACCCAAAACCTGGTGACATCCAGTGTCTGCTGAAAAATGAGGCAGGGGAGGAGCAGGGACAGCCCTGGAGGAGATGGATGGCACAGGCGCTGCTTTACTGCCCCAAACTCCGGCAGAGAGATGATAAAAAATCACCCCAGCAAATGGGAGCTCAATTTTGAAGGAATAAATCAACGATGTGGAGAAGTGCACAGCGGTGGGAGAGGAGCCACAGCTCAGGTCCTTCCCAGCCCCTGGATTTGGGGTGGCAGCACTGGGGAGGGGCAGGGCTGTAACTCAGCTCTCATGGGGAGCACTCGAGGCTCTGCAGCCCCAGACTTCCCTGATTTTTAGCACTTCCCTTCCTCTCCCTCTGTCTCTGCTGCCCCTGAGATGTTCCACCTGTGTCCCAGGGTGTTTCCCGGCAGAGTTTAAAGCATTATTTATCAGAAAGTAGGAGAATAAATGTGCTTTTCTATGCAAAAAAAAAGCAGCTATGGAGAAATCAATGCTCCAGGCACCTGGATTAACAATTCCCCCCTAAAGTTCAAGGGAAAGCAGCCAAAGGAGCACTGAGCCTCCCCCAGCCCTGGCAGCTGAAGGTCTGGGCTGGGGATGCTCCAAATCCCGATGGGAAAGGCCCATCCTGGTGCTCTGGGGAGGCTCTGCCTTGGCAGAGAGAGCACCAGGGGCTAGGCAGGTGAATCCCAACAGGTAAAGGAGAGGTTTCAGCTCTGAGATGTCCTTCGATAAGAGCTCAGAAATTGTTTTTATCCCTGAGTAGTTTCTGCTGTTGCACGGAGATAACTCAGCTCCCGAGCTCCTCGGGAAGAGCTGCTGAGCTGCAGCTGAAAGCCCCAAATCCAGGCTCCTCCAAAAGCACCGTCTGGAAAATCCAGGCTTCAACTGAGACAAAATCTCCTGCTCAGGAATCGCCATCCCAGCTAAGCTGGAGCTTTGTGGGGCTTCTCATCTTTTACACTGAAAATGTAAGAAAAAGGGGCAGGCTGGAAATGCTTTCCAGGGAATGTGCAAAAACCCATGACAGCCAAACGTGGGATGTGCATGGGGACATTGTTCTTATATGGGTTCTGTAGCCAGGCCATAAAACCCACTAATATATGGGGTTATGTATAATATATTTACAACATGCACCAGGAACTGCGGGGATAGGACAGGAAGTGATGGGTTCAAACCAAACGAGGGGAATTTAGGGTGAGAAATATGGAAGGAATTGTTCCCTGGGAGGGTGGGCAGGGACTGGGATGGAATTGCCAGAGCAGCTGTGGCTGCCCCTGGATCCCTGGCAGTGCCCAAGGCCAGGCTGGACCTTGGGGCTGGGAGCAGCCTGGCACAGTGGGAGGTGTCCCTGCCAGGGCAAGGGTGGCTCTGGATCATTTTAAGGTCCTCCCAACCCAAACCACGCTATAATTTTATATTTTTTGCCCAATAAATGGGAAAATGCAGGTGTGGGGCTGAAGGAATCTGGGAGCTGTGCTGGCAGGAGCTGCCTCTCCCCAGAGCAACACAGAGAACTTTGCAGAGCTCAGCTCCAGAGCTCTCCAACTGCCACATTCCATGGATAATAATGGCATGGCATTAAAAAAGGGGCTGGGATTATTCTTCTGAAAGTGTTGCAGCCTTCTTGAGAAATGACTGTTATTTATTTGATCGTCCCCCGAAGATTCCTTTGTCACAGGCTATTGTGTAAATTTGTGTTCAGACAATTCTGAAAATGTTGAATTATTCACTTGATTGGCCTTAATGTCTCCTGCTGAAACACCTCAATATGCTGCGATTATTATCAACGTACGGCGGGCTAATAAAAGTGTGGCAAAAATAACTGCAGCTGGAAGTTCTGAAGGGGAAGGATAATTTCCTAACTGCTCAAACATTAGTAGTTAAGAAAGTTAAGATAAGGGTAATAAAGCCTCGTGCTTCAGGGCTTTGCAAACGGGGTTAGGAAGTAATTATTTGAAATTCTTTTCTCAGTGTTATGTAATTTAACTCTCGTTAATAAAAGACCCAGTTTTGAAAGGCACTGAAAGATGGAGCTTGGAAGCAGAGGAGATTTAAAAAAGAGAAGTGAGTCCTCAACCTGCTTCAGTGCTCTCCAAAAACACCCTCCAGACACTCATTTGCATTTTCTAACTCCTATGATAAAATATTTTTTCTTCCCCAAATGTTGCTGTGTTGGAACTCCTGCGTTTCCCTGCAGTGGAGGAGCATTCCCTCGTGTTCCCAGCATCCCAAATCCCTCGGTTTGAGGCGCTGGCTTGGACTCGTCTGTAGTTTTTAGTGTCCCTGGTGGTTTGGAGCCCTTTGGAGGCTGGAGTGAGGTGATGTTTAGGGTCCTTTTCCATGATCCCGGTGGCTCTGTCCCTGCACATTCCCAGGGACATTCAGGGAATGTCTCTGATGTGGGAGTGTCCGAGGCTGTGTCCCTGGGCTGGCTGTGCTGGAATCAGCACTGGGGAGGGAAATTCCTGCACATCCCACAGGGAGTGTCCCTCACTGGGCCCCTCCAGGACAGGGCCCAGGACAAAGGGCTGGACAATCCCTGCGACTGCAGATTCCCTTCCAAAGGCTCCTTCTCCCAGAGCTCCACCAGCTCTGCAAAGCTCCAGCATTCCCACATCCTAATGCCATTCCTGCTCCTCATTCCCATGGCCTGAAGGGGCTCCAGGAGAGCTGGAGAGGAACTGGGGCCAAGGCATGGAGGGACAGGAGGCAGGGAATGGCTTCCCAGTGCCCCAGGGCAGGGCTGGGTGGGAGATTGGGAAGGAATTGTTCCTTGGGAGGGTGGGCAGGGGCTGGGATGGAATTGCCAGAGCAGCTGTGGCTGCCCCTGGATCCCTGGCAGTGCCCAAGGCCAGGCTGGACCTTGGGGCTGGGAGCAGCCTGGGACAGTGGGAGGGGTCCCTGCCATGGCAGGGGTGGGATGGGATGGGATGGGAGGGGATGGGATGGGATGGGATATCAGGGATGGGATATCAGGGATGGGATATCAGGGATGGGATTTAAGGTCCCTTCCAACCCAAACCATTCCATATCTCCATGATTCTCATTTGCAATACAATTTCCCGTATTTTGCTGTATCTGTGTTTTTTCCCTCTCTTCCCTATCCCAATTTTTGCACCCTGTAACAACAGTCACACCCCAGGGAGCAGCGTTACCTAAACCCTTTCTCATCTCTCGGTGCTCCTGCCTGGGTGCTGATCCTACACATTTATTGCCATCTCCAAACCTCTGTTGGTATGAAATCACCTCTGTTCCCACATTCTCCCCAATCCTTGTCTCCCTCTCAGCCGATTTCTCAGAGCCCTTTCTCAAAGGGTCTCAAATAACCCAACTTGGAAGGTGTTTTAAGGAATAAGTGCTGGAGTGAACAGAGCCCCTTCATGGCTGGGCCATCCCTGCCCTTCCAGGTGGGATTTCCTGCTGGAGGATTCCACATTTCCCCAGCAGAGGCACTTTTCATCCTTCTGTGGGGAAGCAGCAGCTCAGCAGCTGCTCTGTGCTCAGAGAATGTGGAATCCCAGGAGAGTCTGGGTGGGAATGGACCTCACACTCCTCCCATGCCAGCCCTGCCATCTCCTGATGCCAGCGAGGGAGGAAATGCCTCACTCTGGAGCAGGAGAGCTGGGAAAGCCACTGGGGTCACCTCAGTCCCTCAGCTCTGATGCTGCAGGAGAAGCAGCCACAGGCACAAAGGCTGGGTTGGGAAAGGACTCTCCACTTTCTCTTTCCCCCCTGGATAATGGAATCGAGATGCTTTTATTCTGACTGTAATTGTTATTTTTCAGCCAGGATGCAAATGGTAACAGAGCTCCTGCAGACATTGAGTATCTGTGTTAGAGAGCCAGAGCAAACCAGCCCTGAACACAAACTGAGGCTGAGGGAGACTCCTCAGCTTCTCCAGGGGAAAATGTGTCTCAGGGGAAAGCTCTTCTCCCATTTGGCATCAAAACCTCTCCCAAACTCTTCTGAGGGTGGAAAACCTCTCCCAGCCTCCCCTCCTGAGCATGGAAAACCTCTCCCAACCTCTTCTGAGCATGGAAAACCTGTCCCAACCTCTTCTGAGCATGGAAAACATCTCCCAACCTCTTCTGAGCATGGAAAACCTCTCCCAACCTCTTCTGAGGGTGAAAAACCTCTCCCAGCCTCCTCTCCTGGCATCAGCTGGATTTCCAAGGAGCCCTCAGGATCCAGCCCCCTGCCATGGCCTGTCCTCACAAACCAGGCAGCTCCAGGGATGTGCTCCTGCCCCGTGGGATCCCCCAGCAGAGCCCACTGGAGTTTCTGCCCAGCCCAGGAGCCGAATCTTCCCCTTTTGTTCAACCCAAATCTCTCCCATCCACCATTTCTGAGGAATATAACGAGACCTGGGTTTTTTTTTCATTTCTCAAATGTCAAGTAGATCTTTTACAGCAGCTCTTAAGAAGATAAAGGGGATTAAAGGATCATTTTATCCTATTTAAAGTTAGCTCTGAGACGATAGGAGTAAACAGGAACGTTTTAAAGGATGTTAATCTCGTCTCTTTTTTATCCCCCCTTCTCCTTTTCTTTTTTTTCTTCGCCAGCAAAATTTCACTTTGCTGGATGTGTTCCCTTTTGAGGGTGAAATGATTGCGAGGAGGCAAATGCTGCCACCCTTTCTCCTCACTTCAAAAAGCAAACATAAAATATCGCTCCTGATTGCAATATTAAACATTAAGTTTAAATTGGGCTGTCAATCACCGGCTTAGAGTTTATGGAAAGAGACGGAGGGAATCAGAGGGGAACAAAAAGGTTTTGGGCAAGGGAGGGAGCTCATCCCTGCCTGTGCCCCCCCAGAAAGTGAGGCCGCAGCTTGTTAGCAGCAGAATAATGGAGATAACAGCGTTTAAAAAAACACCCCAAGCAGCAGAAATGTGAGCTTTGGAATGTCGAGGGGGATTTCAGGATGAGCAGTCAGGAGACAGAGCCAGCCGTGCTCTGTCTGACGGGGGATGCTTGTCTCGCAGCTCCTGTGTCGGTGTCGATAACCCAGCACGGCCTCAAGGACATCAGCTCATCGCAGGAGCAGTGCCTCTGCTGTCAAACCCGGGCAGCTCTGATGAACTCGGGATCAGGGGCTCCCTCAGGTGCTCCAGAGCCTGGCTGTGAGCTCAGGCCTCCCTCGGGGCTGGCAGGGAGAGCAGCCCCTCACGCCCTCCCCAGAGCAGCTCCTGCTCCCTCTGGGCTCCAGCAGATCCAGCAGCTGCTTTGCTGCTTTCCAAAAACTCCCAAGCATTGCCTCCTCTCTCATCTGCCTGGAGGTTTTATGGACCCCAGGGCATTCAGGGATCAGCTGAAGGGTCCTGCAAATGGCAGAGTGTGCTCAGGGCTTCCCAAGGTGTCTCCCCAAGCACGACCTTGCCGTGACTCCCAGAACAACTCCCGTGTTTGGGCACTGTGGAGAGGTGGAATCCAGCCCTGAGGAGCTGCTGGGGATGTTTATCAGCTGTGAGGGGTGACAGAGGGAGGGACTCGCAGCAGATGAGCCCCGATGGGGTCTCAGCAGGCTCTGAATATTCAAGAAGAGCAAAATCACCTCCGGGGTTTCATTTTTGGGTGGTTCTGAACAAAGTGCAGCAGCACAAGCTGTTGCTGCAGCAGCTTTTGGCTCAGGCACTGATCAGATGCTTCCTCTCCCAGCGAGTTTAAGATTTGTTCATTCTTTGTTTATTCCCCTTAATCTAAAATAAAAGTCACAGAGCCTTCAGGTGCATGTTTTACTCTTTGTTTGAGCAACATAACAAAGAAAAACAATTGCAAAGGCAGGAGGCGCCTTCCACTTCCAGGCTTTTGAGGGATTATTTCCAATGGCAGGAGAGAAGGGAATAACAGCTTTGGAAACTCAGGGGGAAATACTCGGACAGCAGCTGCATTAAAGAGCTTCCCTCATTTTTAAGCTGCACTAATTATGTTCATTTAATACCAGACAGGAAAATATTGACAAACAGTGCAGGAATTAAATGGAATTTCCAGCCACGGTGCAGCTGCTGGAGCCTCTGGAGAGGGACTGAGCCCTGGAGCTGGGCTGGGATGTCCTGCACCAACGGCAAGGGCCTGC
Source organism: Erpornis zantholeuca (assembly GCA_013400515.1). Taxonomy (NCBI): domain Eukaryota; kingdom Metazoa; phylum Chordata; class Aves; order Passeriformes; family Timaliidae; genus Erpornis; species Erpornis zantholeuca. Next base: position 86,627 of record VZTN01026421.1, read on the forward strand.
CAGGGAAGGGACAGGTATTGCATGGATGGAATGCCATGGAAAGGGCAGGTATTGCATGGATGGAATGCCATGATAGGGCAGGTATTGCATGGATGGAATGCCATGGATAGGGCAGGTATTGCATGGATGGAATGCCATGGATAGGGCAGGTATTGCATGGATGGAATGCCGTGGATAGGGCAGGTATTCCATGGATGGAATGCCATGGATAGGGCAGGTATTGCATGGATGGAATGCCATGGAAAGGGCAGGTATTGCATGGATGGAATGCCAGGGATAGGGCAGATATTCCATGGATGGAATGCCATGGAAAGGGCAGGTATTGCATGGATGGAATGCCGTGGATAGGGCAGGTATTGCATGGATGGAATGCCGTGGATAGGGCAGGTATTGCATGGATGGAATGCCATGGAAAGGGCAGGTATTCCAGTGATGGATCTGCAAGGGAAAAGCGTCTGGGCTCAGGCAGAGGGTGCCCTGTGGGCCTGGCGTGGCTCCACCACAGCCCCTCGTCCTGCAGGGAGAGCCCTCCCTCCTTCCCGCACCTCCTTCCAGCACAGCCCAGCTCCCTCTCCTGTGGCTGTCCTGGGCTCCAGGTGCTCCATCCAGGAGTTTCAGGGAAGTCAGGCTGAGCCTCTCACCAGGAATGCTCTCCTCTCTGCCAGGCCTGGCAAAGTGGAGTCTCTCAGTTATTTCTCCCCCTTTTCTCCATCCCTTTCCACACCTGCTCCATCCCTCCTGGCAGTGTCCCAGGCAGGGGAGGAACTCCCAGCAAGCTCCTTCTAGGCTGGAGCCCCATCAGTCCCCACATAGCTCAAACCACCCCAATCCACGAGAATCCATTGCTCTGATTCTCCTCTGCCAGAGGAAGATTAATCAAACCCATCTTCACTAATTGTTCCCTCAAAAACCCAGCCTGGATTGGTACCAGGTGCGGGGTCATTAAAAGGGATCATGGGCTGGATGATCGATTAATAGGAAAAGATCCTGGTTTTATGAGGGAGTCCAAGCTCTGTCACCCACGAAAACGACACAGGATGTTCTGGAGGGCTGTCAGAGAGAACAGAACCTGGCTCATCAGGGCCTGTCAGCAGCCAGGCTCCAGCCCAGCCTCTCCCGCAGAAAAGCTGCCGAGATGGAAAGCGAGCGAGCTCCCGGCAGCACATCGATCCCACAGCCTGGGCCTGCCAGATAAACACTCCGGGAAAAGCTTCCAAAAAAATAATTTGGACATCCATTATCTCAGCCAGCCCAGCAGAGCACACAGCCCCGGATTGCCACGGTGCTTCCAGAGGGGTCTGTGGCACGAGTGGCAGCGCTGCAAAACCCAGATATGGGATTGGGAAAGGATGAAACAATGGAGCAGGGAGAGGAGGCAGCCTGTGGCTGCAGCGGGGTTTGCTCTGAGGCTGGGGCACAATCAGAGTGGTTCTCCCCTTTTCTTCTGCTCCTGGTTGTGTTTATCAGCCCCGTGGAGACACCAGCTCTCCTCTGGCTCCTCTGCACAAACGTTGGTTTTGTCTTTTTCCACAGAAAATAAACCCAAGCACAAGGCAGAGGATAATTCCTGGCAGTGCCCACTGCTCCTCCCGGCGTGCCATGGCCAGGCTGCTCCCTCAGGCTGGGGGGGACATCTCTGCTCCCTCCCTGGGGACCCATCCCCAGCCCTGGGTGCTCCTCTCTTGGGGACACAGATCCCTCTCCCCTGGCATCACAGCATTTCCCCACACAGGGGCCAAAGGCTGCTCAGAAAAGCTGCCCCCAGTGATGCCCCTTCACGGCTGGGCCATCCCTGCCCTTCCAGGTGGGATTTCCTGCCGGAGGATACCACATTTCCCCAGCAGAGGCACTTTCCATCCTTCTGTGGAGAAACAGCAGCTCAGCAGCTGCTCTGTGCTCAGAGAATGTGGAATCCCAGGAGAGTCTGGGTGGGAATGGACCTCACACTCCTCCCACCCCAGCCCTGCCATCTCCTGATGCCAGCGAGGGAGGAAATGCCTCACTCTGGAGCAGGAGAGCTGGGAAAGCCACTGGGGTCACCTCAGTCCCTCAGCTCTGATGCTGCAGGAGAAGCAGCCACAGGCACAAAGGCTGGGTTGGGAAAGGACTCTCCACTTTCTCTTTCCCCCCTGGATAATGGAATCGAGATGCTTTTATTCTGACTGTAATTGTTATTTTGCTCCCAATGAGGTTTTGCTGCCCCTCTAAGATTGGGGTGCGGCTGTTTGTCACTGCTGCTGCACGGAGAGGGGACGGACAGACAGACACAACAGCGACAGGGGATTGAGGAAAGGGAGTCAGAGATTTTAGAGGGATTTTCCTGTTTCCTGGGGGTGAGCAGCACAACTGAGGGGCACCAAGGGCAGCCCCAGCAGCCACTCCAGCTGTGCTGAAACCAGTCTGGCCCTGCCAGGTCTGTGGAGGAGGAACAGTGTGGAAGGATGGTGAGGGACACAAACACCCAGGCACGAAGGGCCCATGGAAATGCCAGCAGGGAGGGCACTCCAAGATGCCTGAGGGCCGTGTCCCAGCCTGGCTGAGCAGGAGCAGCACAGCCGGGACGCAGCTGAGCCCAGAGAGCTTCAGCTCAGGCAGAAACAGCTGAAAAATGGGGCTGGGAGCCACCTCTGGAGCGTTTCCCCATCCCTTCAGTGCCCCAGCCCTGCTCTGTCCAGCCCTCACCAGCACAGCCTCTGTGGCTGAGCCTGTCCCAGGCTCCGGAGCAAACACCGCAGTGCTGTGATGAACCAGAGTTAAACTGAACTCGGCTCAGTTGAACCGAGCCCATCCTCACTGGGAATGAGCTGCTAATGAGGTTTAACCAACCTGCTGGAGAACAACTTTAGATTAATTTTCCTGAATACTCCCGAGTAGGAGAGCCCTGCATCACCAGAGGCCTGGGGAGTGTGGGCAAAGTGACTCTGCCCTCGCCAGGGTCGCCAGGTCCTGACAGCAGAACCACGGACATTGAATGGCTCTGCTCCAGCCATGCAGATGGAATTTAAATCACCACACCAGCCTAAAGAGGCCCTGTGCAACAAGTACCTTCCCTGTAATTGGAAATCCCTCTAACACTCCGTGGGCTGATTTCTTTATTGCCCTTTGATGAGGTTTAACACAGAAAACACCATCGAGCCCAGAGGCCGCGGGCTGGGCCCGGCGCTCTGTGCCTGCTGGATTCTCCTATTGAATCCCCCTTACCGCTCTGCTTGTGGCATTTCTCACGTCTCCTGGTGACAGATGGCTCTGCCAATGACAGCAGATTTGTGTTTCATTAGGTCACTTAGCCCTGAGATCGATATTCCGCCTCGAAGCTCTCGAGAAGGCAGCGAGCCCGGCCCGGCGGCCGGGCCTGATGGGATTTGGGGAGCATGAGCTCCCCGGCAGACAGATGTTTTATTTGGAACAATGCCTCATCGTTTCCCAAAAAGCTCTGCTGGAAACCCGGGTGCTCCGACTGGCACCCTGCATCTCCTCCTCTTCGTGGTGGCGTTTTTTGGGCGCTGTCAGGGCAGAGCACCGAAGCACCTCCTGCTCCCCTCCCAGCCCAGTCACGGCTCTGGCTCCATTCTCCATTGCCCTCTTGTGGTCCTGGAGCAACAGCTCAGCCGAAAACCTCTCCAGACCCCGAGAATCCCTCTGAAATCACAGCCCAACACAGCGATGGAGGCCGTCCGTGTCTTAGGGGAAAGGCAAAATATTTCCTAAAGGCTTTGTTTTGTTTAACCCCTTCCCCCTCCCTCTCACTGTTCCATCCTTCCCTCCTCCACTGGCATCATTGATTCCATCCAGGAGATCCTCTGGAGTTCCAGGCTGTATTGATGGATCTGGGTGCTAATGAGTCTTTCCAATGTAGGCATCAATGCATAAAAAATGCATTTTAAACCTCCTCTTTATGGAGCATCGATTGGGTGTGATTAACACTGGGTATCAGGCTTTAGTTATTCACTGCTGGGTGCTCAGGCATCACCACAGGAAACTCCCCAGAGTGAGAATGAGGTTCCCAAAAGTTCTGGTTGTACTTGGAGGGAGCAAATGAGCAAAGGGTTCACTGAGGGGAAGATTCCTGCAGCAGATATTGGGGAAAAATCCTTCCCTGGAAGGGTGGGCAGGGGCTGGGATGGAATTGCCAGAGCAGCTGTGGCTGCCCCTGGATCCCTGGCAGTGCCCAAGGCCAGGCTGGACCTTGGGGCTGGGAGCAGCCTGGGACAGTGGGAGGGGTCCCTGCCATGGCAGGGCTGGGATGAAATGATTTTTAAAATCCTTTCCAACCCAACCACTGTGATTCTGTGAAACTGTGATTCCATGAACCCAACCTGATTCCATGAACCCAACCACTGAGATTCCATGAACCCAACCATTGAGACTCCATGAACTCAACCATTGTGATTCCATGAACCCAACCATTGAGATTCCATGAACCCAACCATTGTGATTCCATGAACCCAACCATTGTGATTCCATGAACCCAACCATTGAGATTCCATGAAACTGTGATTCCATGAACCCAACCATTGAGATTCCATGAACCCAACCTGATTCCATGAACCCAACCATTGTGATTCCATGAACCCAACCATTGTGATTCCATGAACCCAACCATTGTGATTCCATGAAGCTGTGATTCCATGAACCCAAGGACTGTGATTCCGTGGTCTCTGGGGAGGCAGGATGGGAATCCCAAGGTGGAGCCCTGCTGGAGGTGCTCCCCACACTTTTAAGGTGCAATCTGTGCCCAGCCCAGCCCCTGTCTGTCTCAGCTGCCACTCCAGACGCCCTCAGACAGGGCCTGCACCCCAGTGCCACTGGCACCCCCTTAGCTCATCCCTGACCTCACTGCTGCCACTCCTGAGCTACAGCAGCAGCACTGGGACCAGCCCCAGGCCTCCCCTGCTCTGTGCATGCTCAGCTTCAGGAGCCTTTGGCATTTAGAGAGGGGAAAAATCTTATAAACCCCGTTTGATGTTGAGCAGCAGCTTCATGAATTGCAAAGCCACTTTGAAATGTGGGTATTACAGAATAATCTGTTCTGGTTCAGTGCCTCTGTCACTAAAGCTCCCCACGTGCCCCTTGCCAAGGCAATTAAAGAGTGAGATCCTGAAATCATTGGGTCTGGGCCAGTCCCCACCTCTCCAACCAAATATTTCACCTTCCAGTGCAATTTGGGAAGTTGGAGGGAGAGTCAGGAGCAGGTGTGGGGGGCTATGTTTGTCAGGAGAAAGAGCCAGAAGGAGCCTGAGAAACTTCTCCTTTATGGCACAAATCTCCTCAGTTTCATTTCCTCTGCTCAGAGCGTGGAGTGGAAGGAAAAACTGCAGCAAAGCCTCGAGGGCAGAGAACTCCTGACCCATCCCTGCCTTGTCATCATCAAGTCTCCTGGCCCCAAAGTCCCCATTAGAGGCTGGACTTTGAAGAGCAATAAAGGATGTCAGGCTGACAAATCTATGCCATCAGCAGAGATCTCCTCTCCAGTTGGCAGCCTGACTGCCTGGTTTTATTGCCCCTCTCTGCTGGGAGCTGGGCTTTCTCTGCTCCCGCTCGCAGAGAGGAACCAGCAGCTCCAGAGGAGCTCTGTGCCCAGCTCAGCTGTCACTCCAGCATTACAGATTTGGTTGGATAAATCTTCAAAGGTCAATGGCTGACAAAATCAAAGCAGATTGCTAAGGAGGGAGGAAATATAAATGATGGCATTGACTCAGGGTAATAGAGATACAAATGGATATCAAATCCTGGGTATCAGACTTCAGATTCTGCCACAAACCAATTTCAGGGTGTGGAGATGCACAGCAGCTGCTCCAAACACATCCTGGACTGTGGCAAGGAAACATCTCAGCCAGCAGAAGGACGTGGATTTATTTTCTATGATTACTCCAAATTTCTGATGCCTCTGGAAATGTGGAATTCTGCAGAAAAAGCTCCATTTTGCTTCCTGGGGAGAATGAGGGGATTGTTATCACTCCTATTTGTTCTTGCAGTCCCCAGACAATAACCAGGACAATCCAATCCACAGGATTCCATTCTTCCTCCTGTCCTTTAACTCCCATAAACCAGGCATGCCTTCATGTGAGCTGAGAAATCAGATTTCTGTGATAAGGGGGGACCTTGTGGCTCTGCACAGCTCCTGACAGGAGGTTTGGTGAAGGTTGGGCTCTGCTCCCAGGGAGCAGGGACAGGAGGAGAGGAAACAGCTCCGAGTTGTGCCAGGGGAGGTTTAAGCTGAATATTGGGAAAACTTCTCCACAGAAAGGGTTGTCCAGGCCTGGCACAGCTGCCCAGGGAGGGGGTGCAGTCCCTATCTCTCCAGGGGTTGAAAGCCCTGTGGATGTGGCACTTGGGGACATGGGCAGGGGTGGCCTTGGCCGGGCTGGCAATGGTTGGACTCGGCCATCTCCAAGGCCTTTTCCAACCCAAATCATTCCAGGACGAGATTCCAGCTGAGTGTCCCCTTCAGCTGGGACAGGGCTGCCCTGAAGGAATTCTCTGCTCTCCTCACACGTGTGGGAAAGGGGCCTCAAAATGTGAACAGAGCGCCTGGAAATGCCCAGGACTTGTCCTTTTTTGGGTGCCTTGGACTGTGCCCACAGCAGGAGCTGCCTCTGCAGAACCTGAGCGGGGCTTGGCTCTGCCTCAGAGCACAGACTGTGCCCGGGGTGTGCCCAAACTGTGCCCAGGCTATGCCCAAAGTGCCAGAGCCAGGCTGGGCAGTGCCAGAGCCTTCTCCCATCCCCTCAGTGTTCCCCTCTCCCATCCCCTCAGTGTTCCCCATTCCCCTCTCCCATCCCCTCAGTGTTCCCCATTCCCCTCTCCCATCCCCTCAGTGTTCCCCATTCCCCTCTCCCATCCCTTTACTCTTCCCTCCTCACTCTTCCCAGAGCAGTTCCGAGCAGTCCTCACTTCATCCAAACGTCACTGACAGCTTTGTCCCCAAACCTCCCCATTTCTGCTCCCCTCCTGGGCCTGCCCATGCTGGGGCCTCCCTTGGTGCTTCACACCTTATGTATTTATATTATAAATCTTGTTTTAGATGTGTTTTTATGCATTACACTTCATAAATATGGATGTACTACAAATCCAGGCTGCGTGGAGAGTCTAAAAAGCATTTTTGGGCCATTCTGAGGGATATTTAAGCAAAACTAGCTCTGCACTGACTGCCTGCAATCCCCTGGGAGAGAAGAGCTTCCAGAAAAATCAGATTGGCAAGAATTTGGAGGAAAAGGCTGGATTTTGGGGCCTGTTGAGCCACGTGAGCACAGCCCACGGCTGAGGGAGAGGAGAGGCCCAATTAGGTGAGTTAAGTACAATAACAGTGAAATGCTGCACACATTCCACTGCAATAAAAATGATAATGATTCTACTGAAAAATATCATTACTTCACACTCATTTAATTCTGGAAATCTAAATTCACAAAGGAAACAAGAAGCCCTTTAATCTCAGGGTAGATAAATAGCTCAATTTTATTCCTACTATTATTTTTTATCCTTTTCCAAGACGTTTTATAAGACTTCAGAACACGAGAGCTCGGTTTAATTAACATTATCACATTAAAAAGCACAGCCAAAAATTTCATGGCGTTTTAATTGAAATATAATACTGTCTCACTTCATTTTTATTCCTTTTTTTTCCTGCATAGAGCACCACGATGAAAAACAGAGTCTGCACTGATGGTTGGCCTGGATGAGGTGGATTAGCAGAGAGGGGTTATAAAAGCAGCCATTTGCTCAGCCTGAGCAAGGAGGAGAATTCCCATTTCCTTTGTTCCCACCCCAAAACGATGGCTCTGCCTCCACAGGTGATGCCAACACCATGCAGATATTTTTTGGAAGGAGGTTTGTGCACCTGCTGCCCAGGATAACGAGGCAGCTTTGTGGTCCAGCAGCCTCCTCCAGAAGGGCACCGTGGAGCTCTAGGAATGTGTCACATCCTGCCAGGGATCCAGCCAGAGGGCTTGGGTTGGAAAATGCCAATATTGCCCTTTTCCAGAGCTCTGGGAATGTTCCTGGTGATGCCTTTCCCTGGTCTTAAAATTAAAACCAAAACACGGTTCAGGGGGAAAAGGGGTTTGTACCTCGGGGTTTATTTCAGGATCCTGGGGTGCAGCACTTGGCCCAGGTGGAATGCCCTGAAAATGCATGCACACCTCACACCCAAATACACACAATTCTAGGCCTTGCAAAATTCACATATTGATCAGAGATCCCCCAGGGAGAGGCTGGAGTGAAGCCCTCGTTGTGAGGAACCTTCCCCCTGGCTGGGCCTGGCTGAGGTTCCCAAATGTGTTCTGGAGAGGCCCTTGGTGTCTGGGGCTCCCAGGATGTTTGCTCTCCTGGTTTAACGGTGCCGTGGGGCTGAGCTGAGTTCTCAGCCTTGGGGAGTGACAAGTGTGGGGCTAAAAGCACTGAGAGTACATCAAACTATAAAAGGGTGTGTGAGAGGGATGTGAAAGAAAAAGCACAAAATCATCCTGGCATCACTGGCATCCCACGGGGAAGGAGCAGAGCTGGAAGGGCAGGGAAAGCAGGGAATGGGGCCTGTCCCAGCTCGGGAGTTGTTTGGGCAGGGTTTGGGAAGGAGCAGAGCTCTGAGGGTCACTGGCAGTCACCGCACCCTGACCTGCCCTGCCCCGGGCCCTCCCCGGGAACCGGAGCCGGCATTTCCCTCGGCACAGCTGAGGGAATCGGTGCCATGGCATTGTCCAGGCTGCCCCTGGGGTTTGGACACCACGATCTGGTGAGGCTGAGCAGGAGCTGCGTGTCCTCCTCCCTCGGGCAGGGAAAGGTGAGGAGTTCCCTTCTGGGCTCTGCTCGGGCCCAGCCCGAGGCACCTCCCCAGGGCAGGGAACGGAGCTGGGAAGGGTCTGGAGAATTCCTGAGGGAGCTGGGAAAGGGCTCAGGCTGGAGAAAAGGAGGATCCAGGAGGGAAAAGCTCTGCAGCAGAGCCCTCCCCAAACTTCCCTCACTTCCTTTTCCCCTGACGTTTTCTCCCACTTTTTGATTTTCCCCTCCCAGCCAGGGAGACCCTGAGGGGCTGGAGCGAGTCCAGGGCAGGGAGCAGAGCTGGGAAGGGCTGGAGAATTCCTGAGGGAGCTGGGAAAGGGCTCAGGCTGGAGAAAAGGAGGCTCAGGGGGGACCTTGTGGCTCTGCACAAGTCCCTGACAGGACGGGGCAGTTCTTTTCCCAGCTTTGGTTCTGTACTCAATTTTTGGGGGGCAGAATTCCAAATGGGGAGTTTAGTCTCACTCCCTGGTTCACCAGCTGGCAGATTCCTCCCTGGGATTTCCCCGAGGCTGTGGGCAGCATTTGGGAGTCACAGTGGGAATCCTGATGGTCAGAACTTTTCTGCTCAGTGTCCTGACCCCAAAAGCTGCTGTGCCATTGGAGCCAGCATCTCCCAGGGAATCCTCCTGGGCGCGAGGACGGGGAGTTTTCTGCAGCTGGAGAGGGAGAAAGTGCTGGAAAGAGAAAGAGGTGGCAGAAAAAATCCAGATTTGCAAAATTATGTGTCAAGAAAATATCCTGGGTTTGTTCTTCAGCGGAGAGAAAAGAGAATTTGAAACCTCTGTGGAACAAAGTCAGGGTTCATTTCTTTCCTCTGGACAGGAGCTCTAGAACCTGCAGAGCTCCACCAAGCGCAGTTTCCAGCCTGCTGCTTCAATCCATCCTTGCCCTTGACACAATTTCTTTTCTGAGCCATCCGCAGCAGAAATCTTAGAGCAAATAATAACATTTTCTATACCGGATCAATACATCGGCTTGTGCTCATTGATCTGAGTAAATGAACTGCCTGACAAGAGCACCAGGGCTTCGACTGGAGTCTAATTGCAGGACTTTTGTGCGTATATACATTAAAAGCCCATATTTTTCTGTACTTGTGGGTGGCCACACAATTCCTGAAGAACTGAGGGCCTTGAAGCAGCACGTTTGGTGTTGATGAGATGAGCCCTAGTTTCTCAGGGCCTCGCCAACAAAAACTCAGAGTTCATTGATTGATGATCAGAAATCAGAAGGCTTTATTATTAATATCAAGAAAACAGAATGAATCTTTCTTCCTCCAGCCTCGTTAGGTTAGAGAGATCGTCTGTTTGTGTGTGTCTGTGTGTCTGTGTGTGTCTGTATGTGTCTGTCTGTGTGTCTGTCTGTGTGTCTGTCTGTGTCTGTGTGTGTCTGTCTGTCTGTCTGTGTCCCAGCCAAGAATCCACAACAAGACACAGAGGAAGACATTTCATTGGTCAACTAAAGCATATTTACATTCTTTCATCCAAGCTTTCTCCTGGAAAGCCACAGAACTCCCCTTAGCAATGGATTTCAGGACAAGTTACAAACAACTTGCATTTCTCCATTTGAAATTTCTCAAAAACTCACCAACAAGTCACCACCACACGTTTGGGGAGGCCTGGGCTGCTCTCGGGTTTGCTCATGGGTGAGGTGACCTTGCCCAGATCTGGCTGCCGCAGGGATGGGAGTGTCCTTTCCTCAGGATACAAAAAGCATCCTTAATTAATTGCTCGGGAGTGTTCTGCACTGTGCATTAGCAACGACACCCTGAGAACTGCGCTTGTAAATTTATATTTCTCCCTCAGAGCTCTCTTGGCAAACATGAGAAAGGACAGATCTGAAGGCCCTACTTCAGTTCTCCTTTTTTCGTTCCTGCCCGTCCTAAATCAATAGAGATATAAAAGTTGGAGATGAAAACAAATCATGGCCATGCTGCAGCTTTCAGGGGGAAGCACCAGCTACAAGCAAACAAATCAATAAAACTTCGTATTCTTGGGCATGGGCCGGGGTTTGGTCAATAAATGCTCTGTGTTCTGCAGTATTTCACAGCAGCTGCAGCTCTCTGCCAGGGCCTGAGCCGGGAATTTGGGCAGCAGATGAAATGGGAGCTCCACTTTTAACTGCGTTTCTCAAGTTTAATGTGGTTTGCTTCTGCTGGAGAATTTTTGTCTCCCCAGCAGGTGGGAGCAGGCAGAGCCCAGTGCCAGCACAGCCTCCCTGCAGCTCCCTTTGTGCGGTTTGTGCCTCTAAAATAGAAGGACTTCCCCAGGAAGAGTTTCCTGCATTGTTTCAGCTGGAAGGGCCATCGATTTCAGCAGGCAAATAGAAAACAGAGCAGGTTTGGAGGCACAAATGGAAGCAGGAGGATTTGGTTTGACCCTAGTGAATCCTGCCTTTAGTGTTCAGGGCCCAGTGAGGAAAAGCAAATCTTTATAAACACCTGGAAAAACCTCACCTGAGAATTGAGGCCCAGGAGTGAAGAGGCTGCTGTGGTCTCTGCAAGAACAGAGAGCTCCCTGAGTGCCCCCAGCCCTGTCCCAGCCTGGGCCAGCACGGAGGGGGTGCTGCAAAGCCACCCCTCTGCCCCCTCCCTAAATCCGCTGCCCTCGTGCCATCCCTCCCAGCTGCTCCCAGTAAGGATCTCGGTCCCAGTGATGCCTTTCCCTGGTCTTAAAATTAAAACCAATTAAAACCAATTTTGGATGGAAGAAATCCCTGTTTATTCAGGAAACAATAATTTCCTCTGTCATTACTCTCTCCCCCAAGGATTCTGGAGCACCCAGGTGACTCTGGAGCAGATTTTTCATTTCCCTGCCCTGTGCTCACCAACCCCAAGCACAACAGTTTTGCACTTAAAAATTCCTGTTAAAAAAATCTCCATATAAATCTGCGAAGTAAATATATAAATTTCCAGTCATGCAAAAGCACATTCCCTAATTCCTACATAAAAAGCAGGGCATTGTAACAGTTTTATTGTAATGGGAACTTGAGGATGCTTCTTGTTTATGGGCTGCAATAACCACATCACAGACAAAATAAATCCTAAAAGGCGGTGCTGGAATGTTCAGCTGGAGTTTATCAGCTGGGGATGGAGTTGTTTCAAGACGGCCACAAACACACTCATCATCCAGTTGTTATGGTTATGATGATGCTTTTAATTAAAATGTGAAAGCAGAAATAGGAGAAGCTTTGGAAAAACACGTGGGGAAGGTGCAGGAAGAAAGCCACGATTTTGGTCCTTCCTTTTTCTGTGTGTCCCTATTTCCCCCTAATGCTTCCCAAACCTTCTCCTTCCTTTCCTTCCTTCCTTCCTTCCTTCCTTCCTTCCTTCC
>VZTN01026421.1:98832-123902 GCA_013400515.1 Erpornis zantholeuca
CAGCTGTGGCTGCCCCTGGATCCCTGGCAGTGCCCAAGGCCAGGCTGGACCTTGGGGCTGGGAGCAGCCTGGCACAGTGGGAGGTGTCCCTGGGGTGGGATGGGTGGGATTTGAGGTCTTTCCCAGCCCGATCCACTCTGGGATTCTCTGCCTCTGCCCCACACTCCTGTCCCTGTTCACTGACAGCAGCTGTGGCTGGCAGAGCTGATGAGTCCCAGTGACAAAATTGCCAGAGACATCCAGGGGTTGCTGGACAGAGACATTTCCCTCTGGCTTCCCATCCCAACCTCTCCTGTCTCCACACACAGCGGAGCTCCTGCTGATGCCTTAGGGTTTAACTTTTCTATGTTCCCAGCCCTGCCCTGCCCAGTGTCACTCTGCAGTTCCCTGGAGCTCGTTCAGTGCTGTTCTCTCATGCTCACACACACACAACAAAGCCTCTCCAGCTCTCCAAGGACACCCAGACCCTCCTAGGCCCAACAACTGCAAACCACAATCTTGGCGACAGGGGGGCAAGCTTGGGCAAATTCCATCCTTGCCTGGCTCCTGCTTGGGGAATTGATGCTGAGATCCAAGTGGGAAGAACTCGGGAGCTGTCCTTGTCCATGTTGGGATGCACTGAGGCAGGAGCCTCTGGAGCCCAGAGTGTACCTCTGAAGGCCTTTCCAACCAATCCCTCCTTGATTCCTTTATTCCTGCCTGGGCTCTGTTTCTGGGGAGCCATTTCAGGCATCACTGGGTTGTTCCAGGCTGGGCTCACAGGGATGTGAGCCATGAGAGAGAAGGTGCAGTTATTTTTATTGCAGCTGAAGCTGCAGCTGTGGTGTGCTCCTCAGACACCTCCAGAGGAATTTCCCCTTGAGCTCATCCTCTGGTTCCTGCTGGGCTCCTCCAGCACAGGAACTGATCCTGCTCTGCCTCCGAGCCTGGCAGCTCTGTTCCACCCCAGCGATTTGCCAGGCAGAGGAGCTGCTCCTGACACCTTGTTCAGGTCCTGCTTCACCGCAGCGGGAGCTGCTCCAGGGCTGTCTCCAGCCAGGCAAATAATTCCCACCTGGCTCCCGAGGGAAAGGATCCAACCCCCCCGGCTGGGAGGGGGAGCTGCAGCTCCCATTTCCAGGCAGTGACTGCTCTGGGTGTCTGCAGCTCTCCTTTCTGAGCTAACAGGCTGCATTTGCTCTGCCTTTCATCAGAGCTTTCCTCACAATAAATAATAAATTAACAAACACAATAAATAGACAGAGGGCAGGGGTGGGTGGGATTTTGGGGAGGAATTGTTCCCTGGGAGGGTGGGCAGGGGCTGGGATGGAATTGCCAGAGCAGCTGTGGCTGCCCCTGGATCCCTGGCAGTGCCCAAGGCCAGGCTGGACCTTGGGGCTGGGAGCAGCCTGGGACAGTGGGAGGGGTCCCTGGGTGGGATTTAAGGTCCCTTCCAGCCCAAACCATTCCGGGATTACCTGACTATCAATTAGGATTTTAATTAGAATTTTTGCTCCTTTCTTGTCCAGGCTCCTTTCTTGTGCAAGGCCACATAAAGTAGGTTCAGTCTAACACAAAACACATTTAAAGCCATGTTAAAACTGCATTTTTTAATCACTGCTCCTCCAGGACAGGCTGCAGCAGCAGTGCATAAACCACTCATTCCAAATTTCAACAATCTTTGACTCCTGTGCTGATCCCACAGCGATGTTTTGGGAGCAGGAGGAGGTTGCAGGCGAAACGAGGATGATTCAGAGATTGGGAGGCCCGGGGGGCTCAGTCCTGTGCCAGCAGCAGAGGGGAGTTTGTACAAGGAGGACGATAGGTCACCGCCTTCGGCTTCAGAGGCTCGAGAAGCAGCAACAACAACGATAATAAAAGAATAGCCCGAGGCTGTGACCTTTGTGAAACGGCGAATTCAGCTCTGCCTAAGCCCGGGCTGGGATCTCGCTTTGTCCTGCAGCTGGGATTTAATAAAACATCGGCTGGAGCTCAGAGCAGGGCACGGCTGAGCCTCAGCAGAGCTCTGAGTGCTCAGCAGCACCTGCAGCCCCACGGCTGAGCTGGGCTCACCTCCCTCACCCGAGGGGCAGCAGGAGCAGGAGCTCATCCCGGGGCTCCTCTTGGCTTGGGAATAAAACAAACCAGGGAGAGCCTCAGCCCATGCTGCACCACGTGCACGTGGAGCTGGGAGCCAACATAAAATGTGTCATCTCCTGGCTGGAAAAATATCCCTGCTCTTATTTCTAACTCAGTGGCTCCAATTGAAACTGCTGCTGTTATTTATCTTGTAAACATCTTCTGCAATCCGCCACTGTCAGCTGCCGTTATTCTCCTCCAAGCTTCCTGATAATGATCCACATCATCATCCCCAGCTCCTCATCTCCTGTGTCCAGGGAAGTCACAGCTTTCCTTCCAAAACATCCACTTCTCACAGGCAGAGCTGCAAAAAAAATTATACAGGTGACCAGACAGCAGGAGGTGATGAAGAAAAATATCAAATACCACTGAAAAATCCAATAAAAGGAAAAGTAAATTCATGATTTACCATGAGGGTGGGCAGGGGCTGGGATGGAATTGCCAGAGCAGCTGTGGCTGCCCCTGGATCCCTGGCAGTGCCCAAGGCCAGGCTGGACCTTGGGGCTGGGAGCAGCCTGGGACAGTGGGAGGGGTCCCTGCCATGGCTGGGGTGGGGCTGGATGGGATTTGAGGTCACTCCCAACCCAAACCATTCCATGGTTCTGGGATTTGTGACTCTGACACAACAATTCACCCTAGAAAAACCTGCCATGGGAATGGGGTGGAATGGGATGGACTTTAAGGTCCCTTCCAACCCAAACCATTCCGTGATTCTGTGATTTGATAAAGGAAATTTTGGGATGAGTTTTGGATGCATTCATGGATGGTTCATCTCCACATCTGGATGGAGCCTCTGGGACATTCTGTGATCCTGAACAAAGTGGGTAACAAAGTGTGCCCAGGCCACCCCAGCCACTGATGTCTTACATTGCTCCCTAGAAACAGAGCCCAGGCAGGAATAAAGGAATCAAGGAGGGATTGGTTGGAAAGGCCTTCAGAGGTACACTCTGGGCTCCAGAGGCTCCTGCCTCAGTGCATCCCAACATGGACAAGGACAGCTCCCGAGTTCTTCCCACTTGGATCTCAGCATCAATTCCCCAAGCAGAAGCCAGGCAAGGATGGAATTTGCCCAAGCTTGCCCCCCTGTCGCCAAGATTGTGGTTTGCAGTTGTTGGGCCTAGGAGGGTCTGGGTGTCCTTGGAGAGCTGGAGAGGCTTTGTTGTGTGTGTGTGAGCATGAGAGAACAGCACTGAACGAGCTCCAGGGAACTGCAGAGTGACACTGGGCAGGGCAGGGTTGGGAACATAGAGAAGTTAAACCCTAAGGCATCAGCACTCTGGGCTCAGCCTCGCTGCCAGCTCCCTTCCCTGGCATGAGCTCCGTGCCAGGCTGCTGGAGCTGTTCTTGCCCAGCCCTGGTGGCAGCACCGCTTCCAGCACCCATGGAAATTGTGCAAACCCAGGCAGGAGCCACAGGAAGCAGAAGGGTGATGAAAAGCAACATTTGTGCAGCAGAAATGCACAAAAACAACATGGAGGGAGCATGGTTTGGGTGCTCTGACGAGAAGGTTCTGCTGTCCATTCTTCCTCCTGGATATTGAAGGGAAGGAGCTGAAATCACTGAGATGCTCCAGCTCCCCCCGAGAGGGTGAGCAGAAATCCCATGTGTACAACGTGTGCTTTGTACAGATGGCAGCATGAGGAGAGATCGGAGACCTGAGGAACAAAAATATCAGCCCCAAATCATCTGATTCTGGGTGTTTTTCCCAGCTCCACGTCCCTCTCAGTCCTCTTTGCTCCCCGGGGATGGTTTTTACTGGTGAGCTCTGGAGCAGAACAGTGTGGGTGTGACAGGGCAGAGGTTTCCTGTCGCCTCTGTGCATCCACAGGCTCATGTAGGCAGGCGAAATTAATTCCTTCCTTTGCCTTTCCCAGAGAATTCTCCAGCCCAAAGTTCATTCTGAGTGCATTTTGAATCAAGGCTGCAGGTAGGTTGGGTAAAAAATTAAAGCTAATCTCTGCAGAAGGGACATTTACATGCAGCAGTGGTAAAGGTGGGCAAATACATTTTAAAAATTAATTGTATCATAAATTAATAAGTTAATTAATGACCATGCTTAGCATTCTGCTCTCAACACGTGTGATGATGGTGCAGTTTTTACAAGAAACTCATAAAATCTTGAGAGGGCCATTTGAGAGGTTGTGATGGGGGACAAAGAGCTCAGGTTGGGGAACCAAAAGTGGGGAAATCTCCTAGGCCTCAAATCTCATCAGCCTCAGTCGTGTGTTAGTGTCCTGAATGTGCAATTTCCATTAAAGTGAGGAAATTTCAGCTTTTCTCCTTTAAAAGTTACATCTGTGAATGAGGAGCTCTATCTGAGGCCTCTGTGAATGAGGCCTCAAATCTCATGTGATGCCAGGATGATTTTTGCTTTTTCTTTCACACCCCTCTCACACACCCTTTTATAGTTTGATGTACTCTCAGTGCTTTTAGCTCCACACTTGTCACTCCCCAAGGCTGAGAACTCAGCTCAGCCCCACGGCACCGTTAAACCAGGAGAGCAAACATCCTGGGAGCCCCAGACACCAAGGGCCTCTCCAGAACACATTTGGGAACCTCAGCCAGGCCCAGCCAGGGGGAAGGTTCCTCACAACGAGGGCTTCACTCCAGCCTCTCCCTGGGGGATCTCTGATCAATATGTGAATTTTGCAAGGCCTAGAATTGTGTGTATTTGGGTGTGAGGTGTGCATGCATTTTCAGGGCATTCCACCTGGGCCAAGTGCTGCACCCCAGGATCCTGAAATAAACCCCGAGGTACAAACCCCTTTTCCCCATGAACTGTGTTTGGGTTTGAATTTTAAGACCAGGGAAAGGCAACACATAGGCCTCAAATCTGTAAGTCCCCAAACAATCACTTTTTTTTCCCCACAGGTAGAGTAAAAAAGATTTGTTCTACAAATCCATGATGTGGTGAAACGATCAGTGGGGTTTAACAAGCCTGCCTGCAGACAAGGGCTGGTGCTGCATCCCTGAATCTCAGCCCTTCCCTGCCATCCCCTCACATCCCAGATTTTCTCACGAAATATGAATCCCCCCCTGCTGCAGGGGAATGATTCCTGGCAGGCAGAGGTGGGTGGTCCCCAGCCAGGGCCCTGCCAGGGGAGGGGAGGTCACAGCAGGATGGGCTCAGCTGGAATCAGCAGTGCTGAACAATTCCCAGGTGTTGTCCTGACTCCCTGCACCCACAGAGCTGGGAACAGGACTGGGGATCTGTGTTTGCCATGAGCTGATCTCACCAGGAGCCATTGGGATCTGTGTTTGCTGTGAGCTGATCTCACCAGGAGCTATTCAGGATCTGTGTTTGCTGTGAGCTGATCTCACCAGGAGCTATTGGGATCTGTGTTTGCCATGAGCTGATCTCACCAGGAGCTATTGGGGATCTGTGTTTGCTGTGAGCTGATCTCACCAGGAGCTATTCAGGATCTGTGTTTGCCATGAGCTGATCTCACCAGGAGCTATTGGGGATCTGTGTTTGCTGTGAGCTGATCTCACCAGGAGCCACTGGGATCTGTGTTTGCTGTGAGCTGATCTCACCAGGAGCCACTGGGATCTGTGTTTGCCATGAGCTGATCTCACCAGGAGCCATTGGGATCTGTGTTTGCCATGAGCTGATCTCACCAGGAGCCATTGGGATCTGTGTTTGCCATGAGCTGATCTCACCAGGAGCCATTGGGATCTGTGTTTGCTGTGAGCTGATCTCACCAGGAGCTATTCAGGATCTGTGTTTGCTGTGAGCTGATCTCACCAGGAGCCACTGGGATCTGTGTTTGCTGTGAGCTGATCTCACCAGGAGCTATTCAGGATCTGTGTTTGCCATGAGCTGATCTCACCAGGAGCTATTGGGGATCTGTGTTTGCCATGAGCTGATCTCACCAGGAGCCACTGGGCATCAGCAGGGGTGGTTTGGAGCCAAACCTGAGCTCAGATGGAGTTGCCCCTTTAGGAAAATTTCCCTTTTTCAGGAAATTCCCTGTGTTTGGCAGCCTGTGACCAGGGCCAGCCAAACTCCATTTCATTTATCTCTGCCCTGAGCTCCTGATTCCAGCTCTTATCCTGGCAGGAATCAGCTGAGATCTTTTCAGGAGGCATCTCTGACTTCTCCTGGTGGATTTCAAGGCATGGTTCCCGATTTTCCCCAGCCCAAACAAGCAGTGAATCAGAGCCTGTTCTGGGAAAGGCTCTTTGAGTCCATGTTCCTTCCAGGCTGGATTTTCATTTTGCCCTAAAAATCAATGTACAGAAAGCCAATCCACGGCCTCCCACCACACAGTCCTGTCAAAGCCCTCATGATTTGAAAAAGGTGGGAAAAAAAAGGAAAAGAGGGATAAGAGGGAATAGAGGAGCTTTTGCTGCTCACCCCATGGAGTAGCTGCTCCCAAGGCATTGCTCTCTCGTTTCAATTTGAGTTCTCTGGGTACAAAGCAGAAGCCATCAGGATAAAGCTGAGCAAAAATTGGGATTCCTCCCCTGTGGCAAATCCCCGCGGTTCAATCCTTGATTTTCCTTGGAACTGGGATGGGAAGGGAATGTTTGTTACCGAACTGAAAGTCCATAAATTTCTGTAAGACATTTTTGAAGTGAAGGGAACAGATTGACACATTTCAAGCTGAAAGATTTCGCCACTTTTTGCTGAGCTGCTCTCAAAGATTCCCTCAGTTCTGGGCTGGCTTTTCCCCTTTGTGGGGCAGGGCCACATCACAGCTGCAGATTTGCCACCACTCCTGGGTGAATCCTGCGAAAAGTACCAGGAATGACTGAACGAGGAAATACTTCATGGTTCCTCAGGCACAGAAGTAACTTTTAAAGGAGAAAAGCTGAATTTTCCCCCATTTTAATGGAAAGTGGCACATTCAGGACACCAACACAGGACTGAACTCTTCCCTCTCACTGCTGCTCGGGTCAGGTGATGCTTCGTGGAATTGTTCAGGTTGGAAAATCCCTCTGAGATCATCCAGCCTGAGCCAGGCCTGCCAAGGCCAGCCCTGACTGTCCCCAAGTGCCACCTCTGCAGGGCTTTGAATCCCTCTGGGCATGAAAACCCCGCCCCTGCCCTGAGAGCTGTGCCAGGCCTGCACAGCCCTTTCCACAGAGAGGTTTTCCTGCTGTTATAAATACATCTTGTGTTATTGGCTTTTCCAAATATTGAAGTGAATGTCACATGTGTACTGTTAGAAAACTTAGTTGCATGGATATCGTTTCTTAGAAATAGCAGTGTGATTTCTTAGGATTGTAGCATGATATGGAAAATACTCCTTTTTGTTCATGTAACTAACTCAGAGAATAACAAAGATAAGCAAGGAAGTTCCCCACAATCCTGGATTGCCTGGATTGGCTTTTCCACGACAGCTTCAGAACTTGGAAGGAAGAATTTATTGATCAGGAAGGGGNAGCCCTTTCCACAGAGAGGTTTTCCTGCTGTTATAAATACATCTTGTGTTATTGGCTTTTCCAAATATTGAAGTGAATGTCACATGTGTACTGTTAGAAAACTTAGTTGCATGGATAGGAGTGTGATTTCTTAGGATTGTAGCATGATATGGAAAATACTCCTTTTTGTTCATGTAACTAACTCAGAGAATAACAAAGATAAGCAAGGAAGTTCCCCACAATCCTGGATTGCCTGGATGAAGATAGCAACGACAGCTTCAGAACTTGGAAGGAAGAATTTATTGATCAGGAAGGGGCGCACAGGATAAACAGAGGATGTGCTCAGCAGAACTGGAGCACAATGGATTGTCAAATTTTAAACAGAGCTACAAAAGCAGGCTGGGGGGGACTTGAAACTGAAAGAACACCAAAAAAGGAATATTTGCATGATGCATAGAAATCTGTGAATATGTATGAGACTCGGGCATTGAACAGAAGAGGTTTGTTAGCCAAGGTGTGCCCCTGGCATCATGCCAAGCACCCACCCATGTTAACTCCTTGCTTTATTTCTGTCTCCTATTGTGCCTTTTATTTAACCCCTTATTAAACCTTTTAAAAGTGTTACCAGGAGCAAACCTCGTTTTCCACACTGGTATCCAGCCTCATCCTCCCTTGGCACCACCCCAGGCTGTTTCCTCCTGTCCTGTCCNACAAAAGCAGGCTGGGGGGGACTTGAAACTGAAAGAACACCAAAAAAGGAATATTTGCATGATGCATAGAAATCTGTGAATATGTATGAGACTCGGGCATTGAACAGAAGAGGTTTGTTAGCCAAGGTGTGCCCCTGGCACCATGCCAAGCACCCACTCATGTTAACTCCTTGCTTTATTTCTGTCTCCTATTGTGCCTTTTATTTAACCCCTTATTAAACCTTTTAAAAATGTTACCAGGAGCAAACCTCGTTTTCCACACTGGTATCCAGCCTCATCCTCCCTTGGCACCACCCCAGGCTGTTTCCTCCTGTCCTGTCCCTTGGACTCAACACTTGAGCAGAGAAAACTCCACAAGTCCCAGCTGATCCCAAAGCCAGGTCCCTGTTCTGCAGCTGGAAGGGATTTGCAACTTTTATGAGAAGAACTGACCAAGGAGCAGAGGAGTTAAGCCCAGCTCTGTAGAACTAGCTCAGAGCAGAGCCTGAGCTTACAGAGCCCAGGCCCTGGGCCCAGGTGACTTTCCCAAGGTCAGGACAGCAGCCAGGACTGACAGATCCCTTTGTGCCCTTGTTTCATCAAAGCCATTAAATTTAAGTGTGAATTCCACCACCCCTTTAATCCTTCTTCACAATAAGAAGCCCTATTAAATCCTTAATGTGCCAGCTTTAATTATAACCTATCAAAGCCGGGATCAATTCTGGGTGGTAAACACGGAGCCGAGATTCTGCAGCAGGATGAGATCACACCTCTTAAAATGCAAATGGAGGCTGAGGCATTAAACCTGTAATAAAGCTCAATTAATCTTTTCCCCTTAAAACACACACAAAATATTTAATCTCAGTCTAAACTTGGGGGCTGTTTGAATCAGAGCCAGAGAAGGCAGCTCTTGTCCTAGGGAGCTGGGATGTTTCATCCTTAAATTGCCACAAATTTAGGGAGGTGGATGTGCAGGGGAGGGGGTTGGGGAGCAGATCCATTAAAGTTCGGAAGGAAAGTGATTATTTTGGGAGGATTATATCTATTAAAATATCCCATTGTGGAGCTTTTAAAATCCCCCACCTGAAGAGGCATCCCCAGGGAGGTGAGGGTTCCCTGTGATGCCTTAAATGTCTCCCTAGAAACAGAGGCCAGGCAGGAATAAAGGAATCAAGGAGGGATTGGTTGGAAAGGCCTTCAGAGGTACACTCTGGGCTCCAGAGGCTCCTGCCTCAGTGCATCCCAACATGGACAAGGACAGCTCCCGAGTTCTTCCCACTTGGATCTCAGCATCAATTCCCCAAGCAGGAGCCAGGCAAGGATGGAATTTGCCCAAGCTTGCCCCCCTGTCGCCAAGATTGTGGTTTGCAGTTGTTGGGCCTAGGAGGGTCTGGGTGTCCTTGGAGAGGTGGAGAGGCTTTGTTGTGTGTGTGTGAGCATGAGAGAACAGCACTGAACGAGCTCCAGGGAACTGCAGAGTGACACTGGGCAGGCAGGGCTGGGAACAGAGAAAAGTTCAACCCTAAGTTATTCCTTTATTCCTGTCTGCTCTCTGTTTCTAGGGAGCCATTTAAGGCATCAGGAGATTCCATCACGAGCTTGTGTTCGCTGCTCCTGAGCCGTGCAGGAGTGAGGATGTGAATGCCACTGCTGGCAGCGTTAATAAATGTTCAGGGATAATGAAGATATTTCATTTGATGAAAGAGAAACATTCCACGCCGGCTGCGTGTTTTTAAAGGAATATTTATGTCGGGGAAACAAAGATACTTCTAAACAAAAAGTCGCTCGGAATGCAAACACGAATGTTGTGTTTTGACAATGTGGGAACAGGATCCTGATGTATTATTGAAGCAGCCTGGGCATTTCTGCTCCCCGCCTGAAATATGAACACATGGAATCCAGCACGCTCATGTCGAACGTTCTGCTGCGAAAAACTGCCTGGGTTTGGCTGGAAAAATGTTCAGTTGGAAGATTACAGAGCGAGTCCATGTGAACAAAGTGAGTGTGGAGGGGGATTAAATCCACCCCGAGGTTTGGACACTGCTCAGGTGCCTGTGTTGACACTGGATGCTCTGCAGGAGAGAGATACAGGTTTGTTATCAGTGCTACTCAGCTCTGATAACGGCCTGGGCCCTGCAGAGAATATCAATGGAGCCGCACAGCTGGGCAAATAACGACAATATTTGTCTTCATGTCATTTTTGATGAGAAACCTTGGCCGAAAGCCCAATGAAATTTAGTTGTAATGAATTACTGAGTAATTCAACAAACGAAGCTGGAGCAGGCGGAAAGCAGACGGAGGACGAGGCTGCAGCCCCCCCAGGCTGTGTGCTGGCTCGGAACCCTGCAGTGTGAGATGTTCAATTCACTGAATGGCTCAGGCTGGGAGGAGCCCAGAGGGTCACTGCTGCCACTCCCTGCTCTGGCAGGGCCATCCCAGAGCACAGGGCACAGGATGGCATCTGTGTGGCTCTGGAATATCCTGGGAGGAGACTTCCCCCCTCTCTGGGAACCATCCTGATGCCTTAGGGTTTAACTTTTCTCTGTTGCCAGCCCTGCCCTGCCCAGTGTCACTCTGCAGTTCCCTGGAGCTCGTTCAGTGCTGTTCTCTCATGCTCACACACACACAACAAAGCCTCTCCAGCTCTCCAAGGACACCCAGACCCTCCTAGGCCCAACAACTGCAAACCACAATCTTGGCGACAGGGGGGCAAGCTTGGGCAAATTCCATCCTTGCCTGGCTCCTGCTTGGGGAATTGATGCTGAGATCCAAGTGGGAAGAACTCGGGAGCTGTCCTTGTCCATGTTGGGATGCACTGAGGCAGGAGCCTCTGGAGCCCAGAGTGTACCTCTGAAGGCCTTTCCAATCAATCCCTCCTTGATTCCTTTATTCCTGCCTGGGCTCTGTTTCTAGGGAGCCATTTAAGGCATCAATCCAACACCAGAAACATTCATTCTTTTCCTAAAAACCATTTCCTTTCTGCTCGGTTTTGGCAGGGAAGCCCAAATTGCCTGAAATGCCCCAGAAAGGCTGGAGCTTGGTGCAAAGTGTTTTACACTGATTCCCGTGGTGGCTGATTATCTCTGCCAGCAGAATCCCCTGGGGGGACACACGTGGGCTCCCACGAGGGGCAGCCATGAAAACAGACTCGTGTCACCTCCAGGCTGTCATTTCTCTCCGAGCAAGCCCGAACAGATTGATTTCCAGGTCTCCTTCAGTGGAACTCAATCAATTTGGAGTGGATTTAGCCAGGCATATGGATGATCATGAGGCTGGCACCGCTCCCTCCCCTCAGATGGTGACAGGAATTTCAATCCCAGCCACCAGTAGCTCCCAGCTTGGGGCACGAACGCCTTTCATGCACTTGGAGCAGTAATTCCTCCTTCTGGTGCCTGGGATGGGGTGGGAACACAGGCTGTGCTTCCAGAGGGCACCACAGAACCTCGCTGTCCCCTCGGGAAATCCTCCAGAGGGAAATGCTCTGCGTTTATCCAGGAGAAAATCCCCTCCAGGAAGAGGGGTTTGAGTCTAGGAGAGAGGGTGTCTGCAGGGTGAGCACATCCTCCAATTCCCAAGAGATTCCTGCTTGGGGAAGCACCAGGGAATGGAGAAAACTGGGATGGATTCACCTCCATAGATGTGGGATTCAGGCCTGGCCGAGGAGCTTTTGGCTGCTGTGGTGGTGACTTGTTGGTGAGTTTTTGAGAAATTTCAGAGAAAGGCTGGAAAAATGCAAGTTTTGTTAACTTGTCCTGAAATCCATTGCTAAGGGGAGTTCTGTAGCTTCCCAGGAGAAAGCTTGGATGAAAGAATGGAAATAGGAGAAATGTTTGTGGTAAGGTGATTGCCTTGACCAATGGAAGTTCTCCTCTCTCCTCTTGTTGTGGATTCCATTCTGATGCTGTGAGACACAGACACAGACACACAGACACACACAGACAGACAGACAGACAGACACACACAGACACACAGACACACACACACACACACACACACACAGACACACACAGACACACAGACACACACAGACACACACACAGACACAGACACACAGACACAGACACACACACACACACACACACACAGACACACACACACACACAGACACACACACACACACACAGACACACAGACACACAGACACACACAGACACACACACACACAGACACACACACACACACACACACACAGACACAGATGATCTCTCCAACCTAACCTGGCTGGAGGGAGAAAGCTTTGTTCTCTTTTCCTGATATTAATAACAAAGCCTTCTGATTTCTGATCATCAATCCATGAGCTCTGAGTGTTTCATGGGCAGCCCTCGAAGCAGAGCTTGCCCTCTCTGCAGGCTGCCCTGGGCACGGCAGGGCCTGCGAGAGACCTGAGGCTCTGGGAGCCACAGCTCCAGGATCTGCTGGAGTTGTCCAAGTGGAGAAACTCCTCCTTCTTTAGGAGCCTGATTGGGACCCCCAGGAGCAGCCAGCACCGGAGCTGGTTCCTCCCAGACTCTGGAATGGGAGCAGCAGGAGGAATCCCAACCCTGGGCTGAGGGATTGCATCCCTGGAGATGCTGCTGCAGAAAAAACAGAGTTCATGGGGAGGTACAGAACTGACAGCACAGGCAGTGGGAAAAAAATCCCCTTTGGGAATGAAAGCACAGCTTTTCCCAGCCCTTTGGGAGCCAGGAGCAAGGGGATGGAATTTCTTTCTGTCCAGGAGGGAGTGCTGGGCTCCCAGGAAACACCTGGGGGAGGATGGCTCTGCCTGGAATTCTGTGCCTCAGTTAACCCTGCGGCTTCCCAAAGCCTTTGGGATCCTTTCCTGATTAGCTGAAGGCTCTTTGCAGCTCTGCCCTGGCAAAAATGGCTGCGAGATGAGATAATCAGAGTAGGAGCTGTGCTTATTGATTTTTTTTTTTGGTTTTTAACAAGTAGTCCCTCTTTTTCCAAAAAAATACGAGGAAAATATAGATTTTTTTTTAAAAAATAGCTGTTAAATTTCTTGTGGGTTTTTTTCTTTGAGTTATTATTTAGAATGCTATCGACATTTTCCGTTTACTTATCACTAAATTTTCATTAAATGTAAAAACTTCAGCGATTATTTCAGTGTTTTCATACAATTATCAATGAAAATGTTCACAGACACTTTGAAAGAAATGAAAGAAAGCCCTCATTTTCAAAGATGCCAAATAGGAAAAGCTCAGAACTATTTGTTCAATTATTTGCTCTCTCTCTCTCTCTCGGGTAAAAAAAACAAAAAAACAACCAAAACCTCTTAAAATAACAACAGAAAAAAAACCAACTCGTGAGTAATGCTGGAGTCAGCAAATGGCTTTTAAAAGCATTTTGGAATTTCCCAGATTTATTTATTTATTTATTTATTTATTTATTTATTTCCCATATTTATTTATTTCCCATCTTTATTTATGGAGAGGGAGGTGGCAATGAGGGAGAAATCCATGCGGGAGCTCCGAGTAGGGAGCGTGGGGAGCAGCAGCCAGGCACAAATCCCTGCTGCAGAAGGTGTGGAAAACGAGGTTCACTCCTGGTAAAATTTTAAAAGGTTTCATAAGGGGTTTAATGAAAAGGACAACAGGAGACAGAAATAAAGCAAAGAGTTAATAGGGGCTGGTGCTTGGCATGGTGCCAGGGGCACACCTTGGCTAACAAACCTCTTCTGTTCAATGCCCGAGTCTCATACATATTCATAGATTTCTATGCATCATTCAAATATTCCTTTTTTGGTACCTCTTGGGTTTCAAGTCCTCCCCATCCTGTCTCTGTTTCCTTCTTGCAGGTCTGTTTAAAATTTGACAATTCTGCCTCGTCCTGTGCCTCGTAACTGAGGAGCAGAGAAGGGATCAGCCGGAGCCAGGTGAGCCCTGAGGCAGCTTTAATGGACTGGAAAATTCCAGCGCTCCCAAACGGCCCCAGGGCAGTGGCTGATGGAATTATAACCACGGCAAGCAGAATGTGGGTGACAGACTCCAGGAGGCACCACACGGAACGGGGATGCATCCTGAGCTCAGGGCTCTGCAAGTGGAATTCCCACAGGTGAGATTCCCAGGGGTTTGTTGCTGGAATGAAGAACAGTGTCCCAATCACTTGGGATTGCTTATGGAACTGATGCCTTAGGGTTTAACTTTTCTCTGTTGCCAGCCCTGCCCTGCCCAGTGTCACTCTGCAGTTCCCTGGAGCTCGTTCAGTGCTGTTCTCTCATGCTCACACACACACAACAAAGCCTCTCCAGCTCTCCAAGGACACCCAGACCCTCCTAGGCCCAACAACTGCAAACCACAATCTTGGCGACAGGGGGGCAAGCTTGGGCAAATTCCATCCTTGCCTGGCTTCTGCTTGGGGAATTGATGCTGAGATCCAAGTGGGAAGAACTCGGGAGCTGTCCTTGTCCATGTTGGGATGCACTGAGGCAGGAGCCTCTGGAGCCCAGAGTGTACCTCTGAAGGCCTTTCCAATCAATCCCTCCTTGATTCCTTTATTCCTGCCTGGCCTCTGTTCCTAGGGAGCCATTTAAGGCATTAGAACCTTTCCCCCACAGGAGTCTTTGGATTCTCTCCCACAGGAGTGGGGGGAGTCTGCACATTCCCGGTGTGTGAATATCCTGCTCCAAGGAGAAGTCCCAGGATGGGAAGTGCTGGGCAGGGAAATCTCACCTGGGGGAAATCAGGACAGATCCCAGGCACGAGGAGAGGCTGCCTTGTCTCTCCCCGCATGCTCCATAAAGGAACAGGGAGCCAGGGGGATTGCAGGGAGCCAGGGAGATTCCAGGGAGTCAGAGGGATTCCAGGGAGCCTAGGAAATTCTGGGGATCCAGGGGAACTCTGGGGAGCCAGGGGGGTTCTGGGGAGCCAGGGGGACTCTGGGGATCCAGGGGGGTTCCGGGGAGCTGTGAGCCACTGCCCAGCTGTGATTTCCACGCTCCTGACAGACGCCTCAGGGCAGCAGCCAAACGTGGCCAAGGGCGCCCCAGGACTGGGACACATCCAGGCCATTCCCAACAATCCCTTCTGGCACGGCTGCTGCAGATGGTCCCGAGGAGAAGGAATTTGTCTGGCAGACTCCAGGAGAGCTTTTTGTTCGTTCTCTCTCGATTTTGTGATGCGCGACCTTGGGTTAGTCCTCGGGGTGGGAGCGCAGCTCTGAGCCGGGGAGGAAGATGTTTGCCAGCACTTAGTGACTCTTGCAGAGCTGTCAGAGCGATGTTGTTAATGAATGTCACTGCCAGAACTCCAGCCCCGTGCCCACGTCGGGTTTGTCGCAATCCTGCCTGGAGAGGCTTGAGCTGACAGGGAATGAGACCCTGGAGAGGCTGAGGCTGACTCAGGGCTCTCCGCACCAGGCTCTCTCTGTAATTTGGCTCATGCCTGATGGCAGCACTGAAATTCCCAAACAGACACCAGCCAGCCCAGATCCTGGGAGCAGAGACTGAAATTCCCAAACAGCCACGATCCAGCCCAGATCCTGGGAGCAGAGACTGAAATTCCCAAACAGCCACAATCCAGCCCAGATTCTGGGAGCAGGAATCAAGCCCAGCACCGTTTGCTCCCCATGGCACCCACAGCCAGGCCAGCCCTGCAGTCTGTTGGCAAATCTGTTCTCAGATTTGCTGCTGCACTGGAAAAGAACAGCAACAACAACAAAAAAAAAAGGCAAAACAAAAATAAAGGTGCAAAAAAACCCATGAGTCGCCAAAAAAAAACCACTAAATACCCCACACAAACAAGGGAAGCTTTAATTTTTATAGCAGCATGTTTAATTAGTTTCATTTATCTGGGAATTTGTTTTGTTTGTTTTAGGCACGACAAGCACTGCAGGCTGTGGTTAATTCAAGATCTGCAGCCTGGCCCCAGTGGGGCTGGGATGGGCTCACTGCTGTCCTGCCCTTGAGGTTTCCTCCTGGTGATGCCTTTCCCTGGGCTTAAAATTCAAACCCAAACACAGTTCATGGGAAAAAGGAGTTTGTACCTCGGGGTTTATTTCAGGATCCTGGGGTGCAGCACTTGGCCCAGGTGGAATGCCCTGAAAATGCATGCACACCTCACACCCAAATACACACAATTCTAGGCCTTGCAAAATTCACATATTGATCAGAGATCCCCCAGGGAGAGGCTGGAGTGAAGCCCTCGTTGTGAGGAACCTTCCCCCTGGCTGGGCCTGGCTGAGGTTCCCAGATGTGTTCTGGAGAGGCCCTTGGTGTCTGGGGCTCCCAGGATGTTTGCTCTCCTGGTTTAACGGTGCCGTGGGGCTGAGCTGAGTTCTCAGCCTTGGGGAGTGACAAGTGTGGGGCTAAAAGCACTGAGAGTACATCAAACTATAAAAGGGTGTGTGAGAGGGGTGTGAAAGAAAAAGCACAAAATCATCCTGGCATCACTGGAGAACCAAATCTGGCTAATTCCTAGTTTGGGCTTTGAGAAGACTCAGAGTGGAGATGGTTAAACCCCTCAGCTCTGCAGGTCTCCTCTGGCCAGGGATAATAAACCTCAGAAGTGCCAGGAAAGGCAGGATGTGCAGGTGAGCCCTGCTGGGAGCACAGGGACACCAGGCTGGGGTTGGGATCCAGGCCTGGCTTTGGAGCTGGGCTTTGCCAGCTCTGAGTCATTTCCTGGCCTAGCTCTCAGTCCCTGTTTGCTCCCAGGAGCTGCTGATCCGACCTGACGGGGACTCAACAGCTCCATTACAAAGGATAAAGGATTGTCTTTAGCAGGAGAGAGAGACAGGAAGAGACAGAGCCGAGAGTCTTTAATCAGAACCCTGAATTAACCTTCCCAGAAGCGAATCCGTGTGGACTCTGGCTTTTATTTATAAACCTCCTCCTTCCTCCAGGCTTTCTCTACTCGCAAGGAGAAGCAAAGCCATGGAGAAAGGCAGGATTTTGAGGATATCGTGGCTGAGGGGATCTGCGTGGCTGTGCCAGAGAGCCCAAAAAATGAGAATTAATTAAACCCCGAAGCACAAATCGGCAAATACAACTCTTGTCCCAAAAAAACAAAGGATAAATCTCATCAACATCTGTAGAAGGTGCCCCTGCTGAGCTCCAAGCAGCCTGAACTCTCTTCTCAGGACTTTTGCAAATAGAGGGATTATTTCCCTTTTATTGCATTGGAAGGGGGGTGGGAGGGTGAGCAATTGAGAAACTTCATTATGCACTGAAAGAGGAAATGATTCCAAGAAAAATGTATTTCTCCATATGGGAAAAGCAGGGCTATTTGAGACTCACACTGTGTTCTTCTTCCCCTGCCACTTGCAAAGGCTTTTCATTCCACTTGTATTTCATGTTTCAAGTGGATTATTTCCTCCCACTGATAAGGGGATAATTCAGTTAGGCCTTGCAGATAGTTATTTCTTTGCTCAGAAGGATATTTTGCATGCAAGGATCAATTTTTTTTTTTTCTCTATTTTTTAAAACCACCACCTAGAGCCTGTGGAAATGAGATCCATTAGCGAGGGCTGAATGGCTGATCCCAGGGAGAGCGAGGGCCAAATTAAAGCATGCTGGGAGGAAAGCAGTGCTTTGCCCAGCCACGAGGACTTGGGGAAGGCAGGAATAAACTCATGTTCTGCCACTTCAGGCAGCTCCTCTTGGCCCCTCAGTCCTCTGCTGCTCAGGCAACGCTGCTCTGCTGCCAAGGAAACACAGCCCCAAAATCCCCTGCACTTCCCTTCTCCTGGGATTTTGGCTGCTGGATTGGCTGCCCTGGGCAGGGTGGCAGCAGGATGATGCTGAGATCCAAGTGGGAAGAACTCGGGAGCTGTCCTTGTCCATGCTGGGATGCACTGAGGCAGGAGCCTCTGGAGCCCAGAGTGTACCTCTGAAGGCCTTTCCAACCAATCCCTCCTTGATTCCTTTATCCCTGCCTGGGCTCTGTTTCTAGGGAGCCATTTCATTCCCACTTGGATCTCAGCATCAATTCCCCAAGCAGGAGCCAGGCAAGGATGGAATTTGCCCAAGCTTGCCCCCCTGTCGCCAAGATTGTGGTTTGCAGTTGTTGGGCCTAGGAGGGTCTGGGTGTCCTTGGAGAGCTGGAGAGGCTTTGTTGTGTGTGTGTGAGCATGAGAGAACAGCACTGAACGAGCTCCAGGGAACTGCAGAGTGACACTGGGCAGGGCAGGGCTGGGAACAGAGAAAAGTTAAAACCTCAGGCATCAGTGATTAGTTGAATTATGTTTGTTATGCTTTAGAACTATGTAAACTAATAACCAACTAACTGCTTTAAAAGGTGAAGTTTTTGCGATAAAAGCTCTCCTTTACACCTGCCTGGGGAATCTGTGTCTCTTCACATCACAGCAGACCTCGTTCTGAGCGTGTCAGGAGCAGCTCAGTGCTCATTGATGAGGTCACCCACACACCCCAGCTCCAAGGGAAGTGAGGATTGTCATTGCCACCCTGCAGTTTAAACGCTCCATGTCCTTTTCCCCACCCCCAGCTCTGCGTTTTTCCGGCCTGCAGCTGTTGATGCATCGAGTTTTGAGCCTGTTCTGCAGAAAGCTTCAATTAAACACCTCTCAGGACAATCCCTCGTTAGTATGAGACTGCTGCTGCCGTTCTCTTCAGCCCCTCCCGGCTGCTTCTCTCTCGATTTGGGTGCATTACAGGAGCTTTTCTGAGCTGCATTCCGATGATGCTGGGTTCAGAGCAGCACTCCGGAGGGAAGAGCCCTGGCCTGGAATGTTAATGTGGGATGGCAGCTCCAGAGGAGGCACTCACACTGTGCCCTGCCCCACCCCGGGATTGCAGCCTGGCTCTGTTCCCTGCCCCCAAACTCTTCCCGAGGACACCCTGCCAGTACTGGGGGCACATGGAGCTGTCCCCGACCTCTGGGACACAGCAGGGAGTTTGTCCTCACTCCCTGAACCATTCCTGGCTGTGTGAGAGGTGCTCGGCTCTTCCCAGGCGTGGCAGCAGATCCGAGTCAGGAGAGCTGCAGGGCAAGGAGAGGGCAGTCCCCAGTATAAAGCCTTTTAAACTGGGGGGGCTGGGAGTTTTCAGGGAGTTCCCTTCACTGGGTGTTTCCTGCAGTCATGGAATGGTTTGGGTGGGAGGGGGCTGTAAATCCCATCCGGTTCCACTGGGCCAGGCTGCCCAGGCTGGCCTGGATCAGATCTGATCCCACTGTGAGCACCTAAACCAAACACTGAGAAAGATCCTTTTTAATGAGTGTTTGATGCTTCAGGAGGGGCAACATGAGCAAAAATGCTACAAATCAAAAAATGGTTCTCTCCTATCAGCCAGGAGGGTCTGGGTAGATTTGCACAGCTCTCAGGGTTTGGGGGAAGCTCTTCTGTCCCCAAACCTCCTTCCACCATGGGAATTAACACAGGCAGAGGCATCTCTCGGGGTCCTGCTGTCCCCTCCTCACCTCCCTCTCCCTGGGGGTGAATTTTTGGGCGTGTGGGTGTTTCAGAGGGGCCCAAAGCCCCACCTAAGCTTGGGCAGGCTCCCAGTGTGTTCCCCAGCACAGCATTCATCTGTCTGTTTGACATAAATACTGTTTTCAGGTTAATGTGTTTAACTTAATGAGGCATTTATTTGCAGTAAGAACTCTTTAAGAAGCTCTGTTTTCTTCCAGCGAGCTGAGCTGACGAGGGGATTAATAACAGGCTTGAACAAGCAGGCTAAGAAAATAAATCTACCCAAGTCCTCTGTGCAGGTTGTGAAGGATGCTTGGATTGATCCCAGCAAAGGCAATCATTTCTGACAGGATGGAGGGAAATAAAGCACATTCTCCTTGCCTGCACATCTCACTTGTTCCTGTCAGGGGCTGTCTGCTCCCCCGTGCTTCTCTCCCACCTCGGGAAATGTCTGACCGAGCACAGCCAGGAGCAGGACGAGGTTTCTCAAGAGCCAGAAGGGTTCCAGGGTTTACTGACCACAGCCAGGCCTTCCTAGCCACAGGAGGATTTCTCCCAGCCCTATCCCAGGAGGAGGAATTGGGATATTCCCAATGTACAGGGAGGGAGCCCTGAGCTCCTTCCCCTCACGGGGCTCTGCACTGCTCCCTTTGCTCCTAGGCACAGCACAGATGTTCCAGACCCATCCTGTGCTCCCTGCTGGAGCAGTGCCCCTGTCCCTGATCCCTGCCAGCCTGGCCCATTCCATGATTCCATGATTCCATGATTCCATGATTCCATGATTCTGTTTTCTCTGATGTCATTGCCCAAATAACAAAATGAACTCCTCCAGCCTGGAAGGTTTTTCCTTTCCCTTTAATGTGATGCCAGGATGATTTTTCCTTTTTCTTTCACACCCCTCTTACATACTCTAATTTTACAGTTTGATGTACTCTCAGTGCTTTTAGCCCCACACTTGTCACTCCCCAAGGCTGAGAACTCAGCTCAGCCCCACGGCACCGTTAAACCAGGAGAGCAAACATCCTGGGAGCCCCAGACACCAAGGGCCTCTCCAGAACACATTTGGGAACCTCAGCCAGGCCCAGCCAGGGGGAAGGTTCCTCACAACGAGGGCTTCACTCCAGCCTCTCCCTGGGGGATCTCTGATCAATATGTGAATTTTGCAAGGCCTAGAATTGTGTGTATTTGGGTGTGAGGTGTGCATGCATTTTCAGGGCATTCCACCTGGGCCAAGTGCTGCACCCCAGGATCCTGAAATAAACCCTGAGGTACAAACCCCTTTTCCCCATAAACTGTGTTTGGGTTTGAATTTTAAGACCAGGGAAAGGCAACAAATGCATAAACAGGGAGCTGAGAAACAAACGTGGATGAAGTCCACAGATGGAGCTGCCTCCCCAGGACATCTCCTGCTGGGTGTTTTAGGGAATCCTGGTGTTTGTAGGAGTCCAGACGAGAATTGGTAAAAAGGGACCAAAGCTTGGAAGATACCCCAGAGGCCTGGGCTCAAACTGGGGATTTCTGTGGCTGGAGGAGAGGAGGGAGGTGCAGCCAAAGTGTCCCTTAGGAGATTTGTTTTCCTCTCTTTCCCTGTTCAGTGTGCAAATTTTCTTCATTTAAAATGTCAGGTCATGTGGAGAGAAACGAGCACAGCGAGGCTGCTTTAGCCTGCACTGGACATCCAAAGGCTCCCACAGGAGAACATCATCGATATTAACCCAGGGATGTGACAGAGAGACAGAAACTCTTTGTCCTGAATTGACTCACAGATAATTTGCCAAACACAAAAATCATTGAGGTTAATCTGCCATGGAAAAATGCCATCTTTCTTCTCTTCCCCAAGCAAGGACTCCTCCATCCTTTGGGAGCGGTCTCAGGGCAGGGACCCCCCAGTGCAGGACTCACCTGAACCCCAGGCGACACTGAAACATCTGCAGCAAGAGAAACACCCCCAGCTCCTTTGCTTCCAACCACCTCCCTTCCCTCTCCCCCCATTTGCAGGCTCTGGCCTTGGCTCTGAGTGCAGTGAAATGTTACAACTCCCCTGGCACTCACCTTTCCCTGACCTGCCCCAATCCAAGCTCTTTTCCACCTTTCAGCAAAGCTTCTCCCCGAGGCCTCTCTCTCTCCATTCCCTGCCCATTGCTAATTAGATTTCCTCAGGTTTCTTTCTGCTCAGCAACCCTTAAACCTCAACTCTCGCATCTCTTGGTCCCTCCTGGGAACTTGTTGGCCACCAGGAGATCCAATCTGGTGGTTTTGGGCACATTTCAAACCCTGCAGTGCAGCCTGGAGTCCTCCTGCCAAGGGAGCATCTGTGGCTCACCATTCCAGCTGGTTTGTCCACGGAATATGGGAAATTTAAAATGTGCCTCTGCTTTTTCAGAGCAAGGACAAGGATGAAGCCTTCCCTGATCAGCTGAAGTACAGCTGGAGCTGCCACGTGTCAGGGATGGATCAATGCAGAACTCCCTGAATGCTGGCTCGGACACTTGGTGGATTGATGGGATTTGCATTAAGACATAAAGCACTTTAGGGAGGAGGAGTGGAAATTCTGCCACCAAAAAAATAATGAAATATGCTCGAGAAACCTTTTAGTCTTTCTTGGATGCTTTCCAGCTGAGAATCCCAGTGTTTTTTATGGAGCAAGGCTCTGTCTGACGGAGCTGCAGCAATCGATGGGAGTGGAGCTGCTGCTCAGAGCCCAGAGGGAGCTTTGGTACCACAACAGCTACAGGATTGGGGCATTCCTGAGATTTAACATGGAACAGGTCGTGGGATTGGGAGTATTTCTGAAATTTAACAAGAACAGGTCATGGGATTGGGAGTATTTCTGAAATTTAACGTGGAACAGGCCACGGGATTGGGGTAATTCCTTAAATTTCCCACAGAACAGGGCCATAGGATTGGGGTAATTCCTTAAATTTCCCACAGAAGGGGCCACAGGAGAAGGGCACATCTCCAGTTTAGCACCAGAGGAGTGCCCATGTCCTCGTGTGACCCCAGCTGCAGCTCCTGGTGCAGGACTCGGCTCACCCAGAGCAGCCCTGGTGAGGTGAGGAGGGCCCAGCCCTGGCCCTGCTCAGCCCCAAGGGTTTGTTCCCACGGAGAAAAGCAGGTTAAACCTCCTGGGGAGGGGTCACAAGTGCTCTGTGATCCCCACAAATGAGAGGGAGCTCAGAGCCAAGATTCTCACAGGAACCCCAAGGCTCCAAAACATCCACGTATGTTGCAAACTATGGCCAGGTTTGGCCCTTTGCAGCATCAGAACGACTCCATCAGAAGGCAAAATATCTTCTTTATTTCATGCATATGTCATGCATAGCAAAGAGGCAGACAGGACAAGGAGATCTCCAAAGAGATCCCAGCTCCTCTCTGACCTGGCTGCTGCTTGCTCAGGTCAGGAGCAGAGAGAGAGCAGAGTAAGAGTAACTACAATTGGTGAGCTACAGAGAGAACCTTTACGATAACAAAGGCAAACAAATCCCATTGGGATAAATTTTCTCAAAACATCCCAAACAGTTCACAAAGCTTCCTCGAGGTTTCTCAGCTTCTAGCTGTGGGAAGCGATTCTCTTTCCACAGCTTAGAGAGAACTTTAACAAAAGCTGAAAATTCTCCTCTGACCAAACTGTGAAAGATCCCCAGCCCTGCCCGTGCTGGTTGCTGGCAGCGAGTGGGGCTGTGGCTGTGAAATCAGCACAATGCACATTCGGGCAGTTTCACCCAGCACTGGGGGAGGGAAGGCATTAATCCAGCAATGATATTAACGCTGGGAGAGAAGCAGCTCCTATCTCCTCTTGCAGACAAAACGCCGTTCCTGGCGATGATATTATTCAGGATTACAAGCCCGAAGCACATTAACACATCCCCCAGTGTTTTGTGAGCTCATAATGAAACTCCTATTACCAATCAGCCATGAAAGAGATGCCATTGTGGGGAAAAAGCCCTCGGAGGGACTCCAGGCAGAGGCAGCAGCACCACGGCAGGGCTGGAGCTGCCAGGTCCCAGTGGCAGCTCTTGGTGGGGTCAGCACAGGACACACAACAGGGACAGGGAGAACTGACCTGATTTACACCCTCCTGTCGCCTTTCCCAGGCCTTAAAATTCAAACCCAAACACAGTTCATGGGGAAAAGGGGTTTGTACCTCAGTGTTTATTTCAGGATCCTGGGGTGCAGCACTTGGTCCAGGTGGAATGCCCTGAAAATGCATGCACACCTCACACCCAAATACACACAATTCTAGGCCTTGCTAATTAACATATTCATCACGGATTTCTCAATGAGAGGCTTGAGTGAACTGCCTGTTTTGAGGAATTTTTCTCCTCCAGGGGCCTGGCTGAGGTTCCCAAATGTGTTCTGGAGAGGCCCTTGGTGTCTGGGGCTCCCAGGATGTTTGCTCTCCTGGTTTAACGGTGCCGTGGGGCTGAGCTGAGTTCTCAGCCTTGGGGAGTTA
The DNA here is from genome assembly GCA_013400515.1 of Erpornis zantholeuca. Lineage (NCBI taxonomy): Eukaryota > Metazoa > Chordata > Aves > Passeriformes > Timaliidae > Erpornis > Erpornis zantholeuca. The sequence goes on from VZTN01026421.1 coordinate 122,827, forward strand.
CAAGTGTGGGGCTAAAAGCACTGAGAGTACATCAAACTATAAAAGGGTGTGTGAGAGGGGTGTGAAAGGAAAAGGAAGAAATCATCCTGGCATCACTCCCCTCAGAGCCGCTTGTTCAGTGGGTGCTGAGAAGAGCTTTGCCTCTGCCTCCCTCTCTGCAGCAGCTGCACCCTCCGGGAGGGCTCTGAACAGAGGCATTGGATTGGGATATTTCCACTCTTCCTTGGACCAGGATATTTCCACTCTTCCAGGTCCCTCTGCAGCTGGGGAGCAGCTCCTGCCCTGCTGGGTAAAACCCCCATGCAGGGAGCAGGGATTTGGACATTGGTGGGGATTCCATTGGTTTGGGACCGAGCTTTAGGTACCAAACCTGGGCACTGCTCTGCAGCTGCTTCTGGTGGAGCTCAAGAGTTTGGGGACAAGTGGTTGTGATGGAAAAGACATCTGTAAGTGGCAGGGAAAGAAGCTCAGTTGAGCCAGAGCTGCTTTCCCTGAAATGTGCTGTGATGCCTGGAATTACACCCATTTCAGCTGGGTTTAATAAGAATGTTACTGCAGGTTAAACAAATACCAAAGGATCACTGCAGACAGGAACGATCTGCATTGTTGGAACTGTTCTGGAGAAGATAATTACCTATTACATTGTAAACCTCACACTTTTTTTTCTTTTAAATCATCATTGTTTAAATACGTTTACTGCCTTATTAAAAATTAACCTTTGAGAAGCACAATTTACTGTAGAACTCTCGCATGTTTGGAAACCCAGAAGGTGGAGAAATCTGCAAGTTAATGAGTCTGATTCTTCTCAGGTCTTGGCCACAGCCTCTCTCCCTGATCTGGGTAATTTGACTTTCTCCTTTGCAGTGAGCAGCACCAGCAGCTCTGAGCAAAAGCTGTGATTCCTTTCTGATCCTTCCCAAAACCAGGCTGGGACTTCCTAACACCAAGGACAGCTCTGGTCAGCAGGAACAGGGCAGGGAGGAACTAGGGACAGCTCCACAGCCCTGGTCAGCAGGAACAGGGCAGGGAGGGAATGGGGAGAGCTCCACACCCCTGGACAGCAGCAACCGGGCAGG
>VZTN01026421.1:128066-151720 GCA_013400515.1 Erpornis zantholeuca
TTTTTGTGCTGACAACTTTAAAACCACGCTTTTCATGTGTGAAATGAAAGATTTGTATAATTGCTCATCCTTTGAACTCGGGTTTATTAAAACTGTGACATGCACATTAAAATGAGATTATGGAGAAAGGGAGGAGAAACACAGAGTGAGTAATTGCCACATAAAGCAGGGACTGGGGAAGGGAAGCAGCCGGGACTGGTGGCAGGGGATGCAGGGATAGGGTAAACTTCCTCTGAGGGCACAAAAATTGGGAATTTTGTAGTGTTTGGTTGCTGTGTCAACCCCTGCCAACACCATCCCTGCAAGAGCAGCCAGAGCCCAACCTGACCCCGAATTTTGGGGCTGTTAGGTGCAGTCGGCTCCTGGTTACAGACCTGAGAACAGCCCACGAAGCTTCCAAGTCCCAAATTCAGGAGCAGACGTCGTGGTGACGAGGGGACGTCCCTACAGCCCAGCCCCTGGTGACAATACAGCAGGCTTGGGCTGAAAAATGCCAATATTGCCCTTTTTCAGAGCTCTGGGAATGTTGCTGGCATCCCACGGGGAAGGAGCAGAGCTGGAAGGGCAGGGAAAGCAGGGAATGGGGCCTGTCCCAGCTCGGGAGTTGTTCGGGCAGGGTTTGGGAAGGAGCAGAGCTCTGAGGGTCACTGGCAGTCACCGCACCCCGACCTGCCCTGCCCCGGGCCCGCCCCGGGAACCGGAGCCGGCATTTCCCTCGGCACAGCTGAGGGAATCGGTGCCATGGCATTGTCCAGGCTGCCCCTGGGGTTTGGACACCACGATCTGGTGGGGCTGAGCAGGAGCTGCGTGTCCTCCTCCCTCGGCCAGGGAAAGGTGAGGAGTTCCCTTCTGGGCTCTGCTCGGGCCCAGCCCGAGGCGCCTCCCCAGGGCAGGGCCGGGGCTGGGAAGGGCTGGAGAATTCCTGAGGGAGCTGGGAAAGGGCGCAGGCTGGAGAAAAGGAGGATCCAGGAGGGAAAAGCTCTGCAGCAGAGCCCTCCCCAAACTTCCCTCACTTCCTTTTCCCCTCACGTTTTCTCCCACTTTTTGATTTTCCCCTCACAGCGAGGGAGACCCTGAGGGGCTGGAGCGAGTCCAGGGCAGAGAGCAGAGCTGGGAAGGGCTGGAGAATTCCTGAGGGAGCTGGGAAAGGGCTCAGGCTGGAGAAAAGGAGGCTCAGGGGGGACCTTGTGGCTCTGTACAAGTCCCTGACAGGAGGGGGCAGCCGGGGGGGGTTAGGTTTGGGATCCCACCTGATATCTCAATCCTGGCTCCGCAGCTGCTTCCGAGGAACGAAACTACAAAAGGGAAATTTGGTGTGAGCAGAAGCAAAGCTGTTGGGGTTCTTTGGGCTTTGGGCTCTGCTGCCAAGACCATTGGTGCCGAGAGTGTTTTTACAGCACTGGGGAGGATCAGAGGGGACGGCGCTGCCTCTGCTTGGGACAGGCACCCTCAGACAGCCAGGCCACTGCTGCCATCTCCTTCTTGCTGTGCCACAGCGGGATGGAGGGAGGAAAGGGGGGAAAAGCGTTTAAACTGACAAGCTCTTTCTTTAATTTTAAGCCGCTCCAAATCCCAGCTCTCAGGATTTACATGGCTTATGAACAGCGTGTGCCACGGAGAGGAACAAAAGCCTGAAACGCGGGGGATGGATCCTGAGTTATCCCCAGCAGGAGGGATCCCATTGTGGGCTAGCTGGAGCCCCTGGCACCTCCAGGAGCTGGGATGGGGACAGTGATGCCAGGATGATTTTTTGCTGTTTCTTTCACACCCCTCTCACACACCCTTTTATAGTTTGATGTATTCTCAGTGCTTTTAGCCCCACACTTGTCACTCCCCAAGGCTGAGAACTCAGCTCAGCCCCACGGCACCGTTAAACCAGGAGAGCAAACATCCTGGGAGCCCCAGACACCAAGGGCCTCTCCAGAACACATTTGGGAACCTCAGCCAGGCCCAGCCAGGGGGAAGGTTCCTCACAACGAGGGCTTCACTCCAGCCTCTCCCTGGGGGATCTCTGATCAATATGTGAATTTTGCAAGGCCTAGAATTGTGTGTATTTGGGTGTGAGGTGTGCATGCATGTTCAGGGCATTCCACCTGGACCAAGTGCTGCACCCCAGTATCCTGAAATAAACCCCGAGGTACAAACCCCTTTTTTGTGGGGTGGTGCAGGAAAATGAGGAAAAATCCCTTTATTTTGGGCACAACAGAGCGTTGGAAGAGGCTGTCTGGAGGAGGAGTGGGGATAACTCGGAGCCCTCATGCTGCAGGTGGGGATGGGCTGGGGGCAGGGAATTCCAGGCCCATCCTGCCTCGAGTGTGCCACGTGCACATCTCACACTCTGCTCTCACTGATGCTGTCATTACTGCTGTTATTTGCCAGATATTTTCTTATTCTTTAACCCTTTTGCCCCGAACGTGGACTATAAAAAGAAGCTTTGTAATTTTCCCTGTCTTTTTTTTTCCTCATAAAATTGTTCTGAGAAGCAAAATCGTTGTTATTATGACTAAATGCTCTTGCTCTTTTTATGTTAAAAAAAAAAAATCTTTAACAACAGCAGGGAGGGGGGAGAGAGGACAAAATGACATTTCTCTGGAGAGTGGCCTTGGTGTTCTAACATGCTGATTTTCCAGCAGAAAAGCTTTGGGGATCACATCAAACGAATTTTGCCATCCGAGTAAGGGATCTGTCTTCAGATGGGGAAAATACATTTTAATTTGACAGAGGGCTCCAAGGGACTGGGACACAACCACAGAACTCATTTTGCTGGCCAGGGGTCGGGAATTGGGGAAAAACACATTTCTGCAGGAGAATGCTGCCAGGGGCTTTGGGCACAGCCAGGAGCTGCTGGAAGTGACATTTTCCTGCCAGCAAAGCTCTGGATCATCATTCCTGGCTGGAATCTCCTGTTCAAACACGAGGAGCAGTCACTGGATAATCCTTTCACACAGGGAGGGACATCAGAAGCCACCACAACTTTTGGAGGTGCTTTGAGTTTGTCCCCCATCTCCAAGCCCCTGCTCAGGGCTGGGAATGAAGAAGGATTCTCCCCTTTCCCAGTGTCCTGCTGGAAATCTAGGATTCTCCCCTTTCCCAGTGTCCTGCTGGAAATCCAGGATTCTCCCCTTTCCCAGTGTCCTGCTGGAAATCCAGGATTTTCCCTCTTTCCCAGTGTCCTGTTTGGAATGAAGAAGGATTCTCCCCATTTCCCAGTGTCTCACTGGAAATCCAGGATTCTCCCCCTTTCCCAGTGTCCTGCTGGGAATGAAGAAGGATTCTCCCTCTTTTCAGGACACTTTTCCAGGCTGCTGCTGCTTCCCTGGTGACAGGGACAGGTCCCCTCCCTGTTTCAGCAAATCCTGGCTGTCGCAGAAAGCTGGGATGGAAGTTCCCCTCCCAGCTGGGCCCATCCCTCTCTGGAACTGGTGCTGGCTTTGTTGTTTTCCCCCAGTTTCAGTTTTCCCCATCTCTCCCTTTCCCTCCCCATTTTTGGGTGCTTTAAAGCTCACGGAGTTAATTCTGTGCTTCTGCTCCGACTCCGTTCGGAGGGGGAATGAGAGGAGCGTGGCCTCATTGGCTGAATCCTTTTAATAAACTTCTCCTTGGTCTGAGGAGTGTGAGGGATAAATCACAGCCTCCTGTGGGCTCCAGCAGCACCCTGGAAATAGTTTTAAACAAAGAAATCAAAAATTACATCTTTATCTAATGAATAAATCACCCCTGTGCATAAACAGCACATGCAGGTCCTCACTATGGCAATGCAGGGATATTTACAGTACCCGGGCCAGAGAATCACAGCCTGATCCTGAATCCTTAAATCACAGCCTGATCCTGAATCCTTAAATCACAGCCTGATCCTAAATGCTTAAATCACAGCCTGATCCTAAATCCTTAAATCACAGCCTGATCCTGAATCCTTAAATCACAGCCTGATCCTAAATCCTTCAATCACAGCCTGATCCTAAATCCTTCAGTCACAGCCTGATCCTGAATCCTGATCTCTGGCAGCCCTGGAGCACGGATGAGAACAGCAAATATTTCCCACAGAATCTCCACGGCACCACTGGNGAAGGGAAAGCCAGGAGGAGCTGCTGCGATCGGCTCAATAGAGAAGGTGCAGCCCCAGACAGAAAAACGGACGCAGATCCCATTCCAAGCTCACCAGGAGCAAAGCAGGAGGAGAAAAGGGCTTGGTGAGGGCTGAGGGAGATGTGAGAGGCCAGGGAGAGGCCCAGCCCCTCCCTTCAGGATGTTATCCCGGCAGCCTGGTGTCTGAATGGGAGAGCCCTGGATCCGCGCCTGCCCCGTTATCCCCTGAATTCCCGAGTGGGAAACGCGTGCAATGTGAGTGAGAGTTCAGGCAGCTGAGCGAGCCCCTAGGATGTGTGCTGGGCAATAATTAGCTAATTAACAGTCTTCTGCTTGGCTGCAGAGGGATGTGCCATCCATTTCCCCCGGAATGTGGAGCAGTGAAGCTGGAATGGATTCTGAACCCTCCCCATCACTGTCAGGCCCAGGTGAGGGAGGATGAGCTGGGCTCAGAGCTGAGACATCATCCCAGACCTCAGATGTGACCTGAAAGGTCTTCTCCAGCATAGAAGAGTCTGGGATTCTCTGAATGAGGTCTTCAGGCAGCCTAAAAGGGCTTTTCTGTCCATGTCCGAGTGTTCAGGGCCAGGCTGGACAGGGCTTGGAGCCACCTGGGACACTGGGAGGTGTACCTGGGCTGGGTGGGCTTTAGGGTCCCTTCCAACCCAAACCATCCCAGAATTCCCTGATTCCCTGGCAGCATCCGGGTTCCTGTGGGTGTGATTATCTCTGTGGGTCTGTGAACCCAGATGTTCAGTGTTTCCCTATCCAGAAAACCATGGATCATCCCAGAACAGCCCCTGTCAGATCAGTGACAGCCAATTGGTGCCCCCATCCCTCCCCTCCTGTCCGTCACTGCTCTGGCACCGTTGATGCCTTAAATGTCTCCCTAGAAACAGAGAGCAGACAGGAATAAAGGAATCAAGGAAGGATTGATTGGAAAGGCCTTCAGAGGTACACTCTGGGCTCCAGAGGCTCCTGCCTCAGTGCATCCCAACATGGACAAGGACAGCTCCCGAGTTCTTCCCACTTGGATCTCAGCATCAATTCCCCAAGCAGAAGCCAGGCAAGGATGGAATTTGCCCAAGCTTGCCCCCCTGTCGCCAAGATTGTGGTTTGCAGTTGTTGGGCCTAGGAGGGTCTGGGTGTCCTTGGAGAGCTGGAGAGGCTTTGTTGTGTGTGTGTGAGCATGAGAGAACAGCACTGAACGAGCTCCAGGGAACTGCAGAGTGACACTGGGCAGGGCAGGGCTGGGAACATAGAAAAGTTAAAACCTCAGGCATCACCATGACTGTGGTGACAAAGCTGTGACTCTGGTGACAAAGCCATCAGCTCCTGCCGCTGCTCCCCACCTCCCCCCGGGGCTTCCAGCAACGCCCTGGCAATGATTAATTAAAGGGAAAAAACAAAAGACAGGAACTTAATTCCGAGGCACAACAGCTCCAGCGATGGAATCCTGTTCCTTGGCTGCTTTTTAATGGAGTTCTTGCAGAAACTCTTCATTTCCATGTGAGTGCAGCAGGGACTGGGATAATGAATGGATCTAATGGGAAAGTTCGGGGTTCATTAGGTTGGGAATTTCGGCAGGTTTTTAATCAAGCACGTTCCAGCGAATCATTAAAAGCCAAACACGATCTGTAAAATCATGCCAAGCTGGGAGTTGGCCGAGGGCAGGGACAGTGGCACACCAGGATGGTGGCACAGCCAGACAGTGGCACAGCAGGACGGTGGCACACCAGGACAGTGGCACAGCAGGGTGGTGGCACAGCAGGACGGTGTCACATCAGGATGGTGGCACAGCAGGACAGGACACACCAGGACAGGACACACCAGGATGGTGACACACCAGGACTGGCATCCCTCGGGCAGCCCTGCCTGGCAGATGCCAACTTCCACTCAAAGTCTGGCAACACCTGATCTTTATTTTATCAATTTGCCTCATTCTTCCCCACCTCCTGCCCGTATTGTTATCCATCTGATGGAAGCTGGGACCGGAGCTCGGGTTCAGCTCCAAATCCCATCGCCCCAGTCCCTCCTGGCACTGGAATTTCTGGGACAATTAACCAGGCTTGACAGAGAACCTCTTCCCGTGCCAAGCTGTAATGCTGAGNCAGGACAGTGGCACAGCAGGGTGGTGGCACAGCAGGACGGTGTCACATCAGGATGGTGGCACAGCAGGACAGGACACACCAGGACAGGACACACCAGGATGGTGACACACCAGGACTGGCATCCCTCGGGCAGCCCTGCCTGGCAGATGCCAACTTCCACTCAAAGTCTGGCAACACCTGATCTTTATTTTATCAATTTGCCTCATTCTTCCCCACCTCCTGCCCGTATTGTTATCCATCTGATGGAAGCTGGGACCGGAGCTCGGGTTCAGCTCCAAATCCCATCGCCCCAGTCCCTCCTGGCACTGGAATTTCTGGGACAATTAACCAGGCTTGACAGAGAACCTCTTCCCGTGCCAAGCTGTAATGCTGAGCAGTGATATTTGGGTTTATAAACCAGCAATTAGAAGGGGTGGGAATGCTGAACATCAGCATTTGGGTTTATCCCAGCTGGATATCCGTGGGGTGTCTTCATTCCCCACCTCCAGCATTTCATCTTCCCACGGAAGAGGGAAAAAAGAGATTACAGAGAAACGTTTTTGCAAGCTCTGCTGAGAAGGAAAAAGCTTTTTTCCTCACTGCTCCCCTGCTTCTGAACCCAGACCTCCCCAAAAGCTCCGCATGGCCCTGACACCCTCCTGGAGGTGCCTTTTAAATTGTGTTTCTTTCATGTCCCACTGAACCAAACATCTCTGGCCTTGTTTCTGTTACAGGAGATGAGAATTCCCAAGGATTTATTGTGGCAATGACCACCCAGGTGACACCGAGGAGGCAGCCGAGTTTATTACTGCTTTGAAGACCTTTCATGTATTCCTTTAATGCTCCAAAACGACACCAAATTGATCCAATCCCTATTTTTAAATATACCTGAACAAATCCCACCCTGCTTTTGGGGTTGGCAGCTCTCCAGGGAGGGCCCAGCCCTGGCTCTGGCTCCTCCTGACTGCAGAGTGAGGGTGCTCGGGTGACCCTGGGTATTCCAGGAGCCAGGAATTTGCTCCACCACCTGTTGGCAAAGGGGCAGGGAGCGGCAGCTTCTGATGGATGTGACTTTTGCAGCCATGCTCATTCCACCACTGTGATCATTCCACAGCTTTAGGAGTGTTAAAACCCAACCTTGCACGTTCCTGGATTCTGTAATAAAAGCACGTCCTCTGCCCCAAAAGTTCACGGCCCTGGTGGTTTTCACAGCTTCTTGTTTATTTTCCCCTGGTTTTGGTCACCCTCAAGTCTCAGCTCTGTCCCAAGTGCCACCACAAATGTCATTAAACGTCCCTCCCTCAGCCGAATTCCACACCCGCCCTCCTCCTCCCCACAGCACCTTCTCAGCAATGTGAATATCAGCAGTGATTTATGGGGTAATTTCACCGCTTTTGACACCGTGTTGAGCATCTGCTCTTTGATGTGCACTTCAGCAGCAGGGAAATTTAACTTTAACAGTGTCTGTAGCATTCCCAATTACTTTTGATTATGAAATCGGGGGAAATTCAGTGAACTTTGCCAATCTGCTTTTGATGGGTTTCGGGGCTTTTATATTTCTGTAAATCGGGAGATTTGCGGGAGGAAAAGATCTGATTCCTGACGGGGCCCGGATGAGGCAGCAGGAATGATGCCATTTGTCCCAACACAATGGCTGTTCCTGCTCTAATTGCACGGAACCCACCTCGCTCTGGATAAAACACTTCCTTTGACACCGAGCACACAGCGAGCCCCAGAACCTTCCACAGTCAGGCCAGGAGAGGAGATGAAAACGCACGATGTCGGGAGAAGAGAGAGATTGATCAGTCTGAGGGTTACTGCTCTGCTCTCCTGCAGGACAAGGGCAAAAATGGGAATTAGGAACAATAAAGGCCGAGAGGAGCCCCACGAAAAGCACCTGAGCCGTGGCAGCTCCTGGTTCTGCAGAGCTGTTTGTGCCCTGGGAATGGAGCTGGAATGGGGCTGGAGGGGACAGTGGCTGCTGCGTGGGGACAGGGATGGATCCCAGCCATGGGGATGGGCATGGGACAGGGATGGGACAGGGATGGGACAGGGACAGGGATGGGACAGGGACAGGGATGGGACAGGGACAGGGATGAAACAGGGATGGGACAGGGATGGGGATAGGGATGGGGACAGGGATGGGACAGGGACAAGGACAAGGACAGGGACAAGGACAAGGACAAGGACAGGGACAGGGACAGGGACAAGGACAAGGACAAGGACAGGGACAGGGACAGGACACTGTCCCCAGCCAGGGCCAGCCGGGGGCACCCTGGGGAGCTCATTTTGGCACAATTGTACCTTCCCTCGGTGACTGCCCATGGTCATTTTCTATTTATCTTCCTCCCAGAGGGAGAGTGGATGCACAGAGCACTTCCAGAGGCTCCAAAGGGGATGGGAAACTGTCAGGACAGGCTCAAGGCACCCCACAGCCAGGCCAGGGCTCTAAATATGCTGCTCTGGTTGTCAGGACAGGCTGAAGTCACCCTGATGCCTGAAATGGCTCCCTAGAAACAGAGCCCAGGCAGGAATAAAGGAATCAAGGAGGGATTGATTGGAAAGGCCTTCAGAGGTACACTCTGGGCTCCAGAGGCTCCTGCCTCAGTGCATCCCAACATGGACAAGGACAGCTCCCGAGTTCTTCCCACTTGGATCTCAGCATCAATTGCCCAAGCAGGAGCCAGGCAAGGATGGAATTTGCCCAAGCTTGCCCCCCTGTCGCCAAGATTGTGGTTTGCAGTTGTTGGGCCTAGGAGGGTCTGGGTGTCCTTGGAGAGCTGGAGAGGCTTTGTTGTGTGTGTGTGAGCATGAGAGAACAGCACTGAACGAGCTCCAGGGAACTGCAGAGGGACACTGGGCAGGGCAGGGCTGGGAACATAGAAAAGTTAAACCCTAAGACATCAACACCATAGCCAGCCCAGGGATCAAAGGTCCTTGGCCCTACACAGGCAGGGATGTTCTAGCACTCCCAAGTTCCTGCAGGAGCTCCTTCTCTCAGCAGTCCAGCCCCAAAAACAGGATCATCTGGGGGAAGCAACAGGAATTCCTCTCTCCTGGCCTGTCAGGGCACCATGGTGCCCACAGAGCACAGCCCAAAGCAAAGGCTCATGAGAGAACCTCCCTGGGGTGTGTGAGGAGCCAGAGAGCTCCCGGCTCCAGCGGCGATTCTCAGTGGCAGGGATTGCTCCCTGAGAGGCTGGGGCTGCTCCCAGATGTGACTGGAGCTGGGTGCAGCGTCCCTGTCACCTCCCACGCACTGAGGTGACACCTGATTTCCCACTTTTGAATAGTTTTGAGTCTGAAATTCTCCAGATTCTGAAGTGGGAGGGAAGATCCTGGCTCTCTTCACATTTCACCCCAAACTCCATATTTCACTCCCTGCAGGATCCTTTCGTTATCTCCCCTGCTTAAACAAACACAGCATTATTTTCCTGTAGGGGTCGGGAGCTGCTGTGTAAAATAGGAATTGTCGTGTGCAATGGCACATGTCTGATGCAATTCCAATGCTTCTCACCCTCCTGGGCATAATTACCAGGAGGAATGAAAAAAAGGTTCCCTGGAACCACGGCACGATTCACACGCCGAGCCCCTCCCGGTGCAAACGAAAGCAATTTCATTGCTGTTCCACTTCTGATCAGCACCGAGCAAATCAAATATCAATCAGGCAAAGCCTGGGCGATGCAGGAGCTGATGCCAGAGTGACACTGCCTCGGTAATGAGCCCCCTGTGCCACCGAGGAGTGGCATTATTGAATTCCGGGCACAGGCAATTTGTTCCCTCTCAGAGGCACTCCAGCCTCGTGTCCCTCTGTCACCGCCGAGTGCCAGGGCAGCTCTGCTCAGTTCCTTCCCCCTGATTATCTCAGGTCCCCGGGGGCTGCCAGCGCAGGATGGGACATGTGGGCTCTGACAAAATTAGTCAAAGGGAAGTTCTCAGCTTTTAGCTTTGGCTGTGGAAGTTTTCCACAGGCAGAGCTGTGAGAGCCTGAGCTGTGAGAGTCAGAGAAGTGTACATTCTCAGGGCCACAGGATGCGAAACTGAAGAAAGGTTTTGTAAATTATCTGAAATGTTTTGGGAACATCTATCTCACAGAAGGTGTTTTTACTTTTGTTGTCCTAACAAGTTTCTGTATAATTAACCAATGGTGTGAGAGAGGTGTTCATGCAAGGACCCATACCTGTGTCCTGCCTTAGGGATCTGGGTTATAAAAATGGAGGATTTCTCTTAATAAATGGCTTTTCTCTGAAAAAGTCCATGCCGCATTTCTTGCCATTCCTCAGACTCAACTGTGACAGTGACAGGCAAAACCTGCGGTGATTTCCTGGAGCCTGGGCAGGATCCTGGCTCGGGACAAGCCCAGCACTGTTGGTGGCACACGAGTGCACAGCCCGGGGTCCTGCCGGGGGCAGAGATGTCCCTTGGTGTGCATCACGGGCTGATCTCATCACGGGCTGGCAGCTCCGGGTGGTGCCTCGGCGGTCAAAGGACCAATCTGACACCGAAACAGAGAAAAATCTGCCCGGGGGCGTTGGCTGCTCGTTATCTGTTCATCGTTATCTTTCGTTATCTTTTCATCGCCTAGGCCACTTGGCTGCTCTGAGCCACCAGGGCTGGGGACAGGGACAGGAACAGAGGTGAGCGAGGGCAGGAGCTGGGGCTGCTCGCACAGATCTCATCAGTGACACCTCGATTGCAGCACGAGGGCACAAATCCTGCTCCGGGCTGGGCTGGGCTGGGCTGGGCTGGTGTCACCCTGTGTCACCCTCCTCTGGTCCCTCGTGCCACCTCGGCCTGATGCCTTAAATGGCTCCCTAGAAACAGAGGCCAGGCAGGAATAAAGGAATCAAGGAGGGATTGATTGGAAAGGCCTTCAGAGGTACACTCTGGGCTCCAGAGGCTCCTGCCTCAGTGCATCCCAACATGGACAAGGACAGCTCCCGAGTTCTTCCCACTTGGATCTCAGCATCAATTCCCCAAGCAGGAGCCAGGCAAGGATGGAATTTGCCCAAGCTTGCCCCCCTGTCGCCAAGATTGTGGTTTGCAGTTGTTGGGCCTAGGAGGGTCTGGGTGTCCTTGGAGAGCTGGAGAGGCTTTGTTGTGTGTGTGTGAGCATGAGAGAACAGCACTGAACGAGCTCCAGGGAACTGCAGAGTGACACTGGGCAGGGCAGGGCTGGCAACAGAGAAAAGTTAAACCCTAAGGCATCAGCTCAGCTCTGGGTGTCAGCCTCACCCCAGCCTGGATTGGGGCTGACCCCTCTGGTTCTGCTCCAAGGCAGAGTGGAGCAGGGAAAAGAGCAAAAGGAATTTGACAAATGGCATTCTTAATTAATTTACATCCAATTAGGATTAATTAACTGCTGGCTAAAGTATCGCCCCATGTAATTATGTATCACATTATGTATAATCCCAGGCTGCTGTGGGAGGCAGAGCAGAGAAACTCCTGCAGTTGTAGTGGGATGGTCCTTAGGCATCCTAAAAGCTGCTCCCAGCATGGATCCTTGCCCTCCCTGTCCCTCTTTTCCCCAAAAAGGAAACATTTGCACCAAATCCTTGCCCTTGCTGGGATTGCAGGACTGGGGAGGCTCAGGGAATGCCCTGGTGGCCACCAGCCCCTGTGAGGTCTCCCCAGTCTGGGATTTCAGATTTTCTCTGCTCTTTTGAGATGTGTGGAGCCTTTCCCCGGGCCGAGTCAAGCTGAAGTGGGAAAGGGCAGCCAGAAGAGCAAATCCTTTTAAATTTATTTTTTAACATGGCAGCAAACACAGAACTGAGATTTCCCTGGCTGGGGACATGTGATGGCCAGGAGGGCCAAGGTGAGGTCAGAGGGGTGAAGCCTGAGGGGTGCAGAGGACGATACAAACAGGACAACAAAACCACCAATAACAGGGGAAAAACAGCTCCTTTTAGGAGCAGGAAATCAGGAGAGAAAACACAATCTCAGGCTGGTTCCCCACCGAGCTCCAGCCCTTTGCTCTGCACTCCTCTGCTTGATCCTCCCTGTTCTGCTGAGCAAATTCAGTGTGACACTCACAGAGAGGCCGCCCGTGAAACACGGGCAGATTTTTGTCAGGTTGTATAAATGGATTAGCCAAAGTGACACCGTGTGGGAGGCAGCACCATCTGAGGAGGAACAAAAATCACCTCTCCCTTACGAGGTCTGGATTTCACCTTCCGTTCCAATGCCAATTGGAAGTGGCACCGAGGGTAATGGACTTGGCGAGATGTTAAACGCAGAAGCACAGGCAGGATGAATAATCTGCCAGCGCTGGTGGTGTCAGCACAGCAGGGAGAGCCCAGGGCTGGGAGAGGCTGCAGAGGTTAAAAAGTGCTTTTTAATAACCCCAAAATGCGAGTTGGAGTCGGACTTCAAGTGCCAGCTGAAGCTGTTTCAGGGTTGGGAAGGTAAAACCTGGCAGGTTGGACCACAGAATTCCTCTGGGGCTGCTGAGCTGAGGGCGAGGGGCTGGGATCTGGTCCCAGGTGGAATTGAGGTGGGACTCAGGAGGAACCAGGCTGAGGTTTATTCCCACTGAGAGGAATGACAGGATTTGTGTTTACAAACAAACTGTGGGGTCTGCTCATACACAAAACCAGCACTGAGACATAAAAGAATGGGAAGGATTCCACTGATTGGTGAATGGAAAAAGATGTTTGCCTTTACAAACAAACTGTAAGTCTGCTGATAAATGAAATTGGATATTGAAAGATGAAAGGAACAATGGGGAAAAACCATGAATTCCATAAAGAATTAAGAATTAAAGGGGTTGGGGATTTTACATTAGAGGGGAATCTTAGGTATTAGGGTGTTCTGGGAAGTCTGTACCTCTCGAGTGCCTCAGCCAGTGGGGAAAGAGAGAGGGAAATGTGGCTGGGAAATTAGGCCAGGAACTCCTGAGCTGTCCATGTTGGGATGCACTGAGGCAGGAGCCTCTGGAGCCCAGAGTGTACCTCTGAAGGCCTTTCCAATCAATCCCTCCTTGATTCCTTTATTCCTGCCTGGGCTCTGTTTCTAGGGAGCCATTTAATGGTGTTTGAGCAGAGCTGGAATCGCCCCCAGCCCTCGGGGAGGAGAGGATTTGCCCTGCTCCAGCTGGGAGCTCTCCAAGCCGAGGGGGGAGAGTGGCGAGGTGCTGGCAGCCCCACGAGTGGGGGCTGGGGAGGTTTTATGGAGCTCCAGCTCCTCCTCCTCCCCTCTGCTCCATCTCCCCTCCCCTGCCCGGGGCATGCTCTGCCTGCTCTCCCTCCCTTAGCATCCCTGCCTGCCGGGAACCCTCGGAATTCCATTTCCCTCCGGAGTTGCAGTCTGGTGTCACTGCAGAGTGATGCTGGGGCAGCTCGTGCCTTTCCAGGCTGGAATTCCAGAATTCCAGAGCAATCCTGGCAGGCACAGCTGACTGCTGCCACCCCAAGGCCGCAGCCATTCCTGATCCCAGGGATTCCCTCATCCTCTGGTGGGTGAAGGGATGCAGAAGCATTTCCCAGCCCCCATCTGACCCCCAGGAGAAAGCCATGGAAACATTCCTTCCAAAATCCGGGGGCAAATCCTGCCTGAGGCTCCTCTTGCTGGAGATCTCTCCCAGCTCCTGGAATGTTGGCCCTGTCAGAGGAGCTTTGGGGGATGATGCCTTCACCTCTCCTCTTTTGGCTCCCCTGCCCCACACAGGAGCCTGGTGCCAGGCCCAAGGTGGGAATTCAGTGCCCAAAATGCTCTGGGAAATGTGGCCCTGGGTCTCCCATTTCCTGCTTGCATGAACCACAGCTCTCAAATATCTTTTATTTCCTTTTTAAAATGTTTATTTCTATAGCAACACCACTCCCTGTCCTCATTTCATTGTTTCCCATGGCTTTAAATCATGGGGGATCATTGCCAGGGCACCATGTTTGGGAATTCTCCTCTCCTGGGGATGGAGACCCCTCTGGGCTCCAGGCAAAGTTTTCCTCTGTCAACAAGGGGCTGGCAACTCCATCTAGGCAGAGAGGGGCCAGGTCCCCCCAGGAATAAATCCTTGGAGCTGTGGGAGCTCAGCAGAGCTGCACCACCAGCACAGGCTGGGGGATCAGCCCAGCACAGACCCAGATGTGGAATTTGCTCTTTCCCAGCTCCGCAGTGCCTGTGGTTCCTGGAACCTGGGGGAGGCTTTAATTCTATAATCTCTGTATTAAACCTCTGCTGGAGACATTTGTCCTCTAACAGCACCATGAGCTGCTCAGGAGACAGAACCAAAGCTCTCTCACCTCATGCTTGCTCCGTCAGGAGCTGTTCCCCACGCCCCAGCTCCCCTGCAGGCGTGGAATGAAAACGTGTGCAGGGCCCTTCTCCAGAGGGGAATGACCACAACACCTACAAATACTTCGGCCACAATAAGCACAAAGGACCTTCCAAACCAGTCCCTGGAAATCACAGGGACAGGGAGCTAAAAACCCTGCTCAGCTCGCCCTCACATCACCCCTGCCCTGAGTGAAGGTGGAATCCCTTCATGTCCCGAGGCCAGGAGCTGCTCCAGCCCTGTGGCCGTGGCAGGAGGGCCAGGAGGGCCTGGCTGCACCTGCCCTGCTCAGATGGGCCCTGTGGTGATGCCTGAAATGGCTCCCCAGAAACAGAGCCCAGGCAGGAATAAAGGAATCAAGGAGGGATTAATTGGAAAGGCCTTCAGAGGTACACTCTGGGCTCCAGAGGCTCCTGCCTCAGTGCATCCCAACATGGACAAGGACAGCTCCCGAGTTCTTCCCACTTGGATCTCAGCATCAATTCCCCAAGCAGAAGCCAGGCAAGGATGGAATTTGCCCAAGCTTGCCCCCCTGTCGCCAAGATTGTGGTTTGCAGTTGTTGGGCCTAGGAGGGTCTGGGTGTCCTTGGAGAGCTGGAGAGGCTTTGTTGTGTGTGTGTGAGCATGAGAGAACAGCACTGAACGAGCTCCAGGGAACTGCAGAGTGACACTGGGCAGGGCAGGGCTGGCAACATAGAAAAGTTAAACCCTAAGGCATTAGGGGAGGAAATGGATGTGGCCCCACAAAAGCACCAGGCTGAGGCTCTTTGCAGAGGGAATTTTCCTGCTCCACCTGCAGCTCAGTTCCCTGGAATCATTCCCTGTTCCAGCCCTGGGGATGCTCCAAGGCCTCCCTTCATTCCCTGCCTGCTGCCAGGGGATTTGGGATTTGGGCTTGGAACTGTGTTGGGGATTTGGGCTTGGGCCCAAGCTCTGCTGGGAACAATCCCAGCTCTGGGGAGGGAGTGTCGCCCTGGGCAGGCTGGGCAGGTCCCTGCAGGAGCACACTCCTCTCTTCCCAGGATTTGGGCTGAGGAGGGGAATGGATCCCAGGGAACAGGGACAGGAGGAGAGGGAATGGCATCAGGCTGGGCCTGGAGAGGCTCAGGTTGGACAGCAGCAGGAATTTCCTCATGGAAAGGGTGCTCAGGGATTGGAAGTGCCCAGGGAGGTTTGGAGTGCCCATCCCTGGAGGTGTCCCAGGAATTCCTGGAGGTGACACTCAGAGCTCTGGGCTGGATCGCTCCCAGCTTGGACTCGACGATCCTGGAGCTCTTTTCCAGCCTAAACAATTCCAGGATTCTGTGCCTTCCACATCTCCCTGTTAACCAAACACCCCTGGGTGTCTCTCTGGATTTTCACTTCATTTTCCAGAATTCCTGACCAAACCACAGATCCATCCCTTCAGCCCCCACGGAGTCTCCCCGAGCCTGGCCGTGCATCCATACAGAGAGGCCATTCCCAGCCATCTGCATCCTCAGGTGCTGCTCTCCTTCCACCTGTTGGCAAGCAGGATAATTAACTGGGGGGGGATGAGATCTCGCTCCCGGCTCTGCTGCACTCCATCAATCCCTGCTCGTCCCTCCTGGCTGCGGGACCAAAGCCCAGCTCTGCCATCTGCCAAACAAAACCCATTTGCAGCAGGCAGACGTGGAGACGAGCGAGCCCTCGTAGCCCCAGCAGATGTTTTTCATTAGGAAATAATTTGTCAAAAGGTAGAGAGACTCCTACTCATAATTTTCGGAGCAGCTTCTCTCACTTTGGAGGGTAACGAGACTCAATTTAATTGCAAATGGGCTGCACAGCCGCGAGAACAAGGGGAGGGAAGGTGGTGGGAACATGTGCTGGGCTTTTAATCACAATCCTTCCCCAGATAAAGAACTGGGCTCTGTTCTTCCCGGGACAAGTGCTGCTTTCTGGTTTAACGTCAGAGCTGCTGGGTGCCCACCTTCCGGGAGAGATGGCAGGAAAACTTCTCTGCATCCACGAGTCCATGGGCTGAGAATTGTCCACTAATACCTGTGAATCCCAGAATCCCAAATAACCCAAATTAAACTGGAGTTCAGGCCCAGCACGGAATGGACAAACTCCTGGCACTGCTGAGGGTCTGGGGAAGGTTTCCTTGATGTGATGCCTTTCCCTGAGCTTAAAATTCAAACCCAAACACAGTTTATGGGGAAAAGGGGTTTGTACCTCGGGGTTTATTTCAGGATCCTGGGGTGCAGCACTTGGCCCAGGTGGAATGCCCTGAAAATGCATGCACACCTCACACCCAAATACACACAATTCTAGGCCTTGCAAAATTCACATATTGATCAGAGATCCCCCAGGGAGAGGCTGGAGTGAAGCCCTCGTTGTGAGGAACCTTCCCCCTGGCTGGGCCTGGCTGAGGTTCCCAAATGTGTTCTGGAGAGGCCCTTGGTGTCTGGGGCTCCCAGGATGTTTGCTCTCCTGGTTTAACGGTGCCGTGGGGCTGAGCTGAGTTCTCAGCCTTGGGGAGTGACAAGTGTGGGGCTAAAAGCACTGAGAGTACATCAAACTATAAAAGGGTGTGTGAGAGGGGTGTGAAAGAAAAAGCAAAAAATCATTGTGGCATCAGACGTGGCAAGGCTGGAGCTGGAGGAGCTTGAAAATCCCAGCCCAGACTGGGATTCCTTGACTTTGTGAGGCTGTGAAATAACAATGTGAAATAGCAATTTATCAGACAGGCTCAAGGTTCTGTTTGGACAGGCTGGCTGTGCTCTCCAGAAACTCCTCCAGAGCATCTTGTCCCAAAGTTCCCACTGGAAACTCCTGATTTTAATTGAACTCCGTGATGATAAACAGGGAAGTTTCCTCTGCCCCAGGAGAGGGAGGATTCCACAGATCCCGCGGTGTTTTGGGGACATCTCCTTCAAACCCTGGCTCTTCCCCTCCAACTCCAAACCTTCCTAAGCTGCTTTCCCTTCAGCAGCGAGGAGAAAGGGATTAGGATCATCCGGAGCAAGGAATGAATGCTCCCAAGGTTTTGTGTAGCGGCGGCGGCAGCAAAGCCGGATTAAAAAATCCTGGCAATTTGGATTTCAGCTCCTTTTAGACAGAGAGATGGAAATAAAATGCAGCATCCCAACAAAAGGGAGCTGCTGAGGCTGTCCTGTGGCTGCACGGTGGGAATTGGCTCCTGGAAGATCCGCGCTGAGGCAGCCGTGCTGTAACAATGAGTGTTGTTAACGAGGCCAAGGCTCCCGGGAGAACCTGACAGGGAATATCCAGTGACAGATCCCTGATCCTAGAGGCATCAGGGTGAGGATACACGGGAAAAGTGCAAGGCACGTGGGCAGGCAGCTGAGCTTGGGGATTTTTCCATGTGCAGTGGGAAATGGGAGTGGGTGCAGCCATCCCGGATTTCCCACTGTGGCTGACCCCAGTTCATCCCAGGGTCTCAGAGTGATGCCTGAAATGTCTCCCTAGAAACAGAGCCCAGGCAGGAATAAAGGAATCAAGGAGGGATTGATTGGAAAGGCCTTCAGAGGTACACTCTGGGCTCCAGAGGCTCCTGCCTCAGTGCATCCCACCATGGACAAGGACAGCTCCCGAGTTCTTCCCACTTGGATCTCAGCATGAATTCCCCAAGCAGAAGCCAGGCAAGGATGGAATTTGCCCAAGCTTGCCCCCCTGTCGCCAAGATTGTGGTTTGCAGTTGTTGGGCCTAGGAGGGTGTGGGTGTCCTTGGAGAGCTGGAGAGGCTTTGTTGTGTGTGTGTGAGCATGAGAGAACAGCACTGAACGAGCTCCAGGGAACTGCAGAGTGACACTGGGCAGGGCAGGGCTGGAAGCATAGAAAAGTTAAACCCTCAAGCATCACCACCACCAGAGCTCACCCAGAGCTCACCCAGGGCCCTGCTGCCTCCAGGGCTCTGCAGAGCTCCCAGCACTCTCCATCCTCCTGCGGGAAGCTGCCAGGCAGAAGTGAAAACCCAATAAATTAAACGCTGCCCATTTCAGTCTCCTCTAATTGTTCTCTCCCGGCTGAGGTGACTGATGGTGATTCATCTCCCTGGCAGCGAGTGCCAGACTGCAGGATGGATGTGGGGGATGTGGCAGGAATACTCAGGATGAGCCATGGCTGATGGAGCCGTGCTGCTCCTGGGGGGTTCCTGGGATGTTCAACCTCCCTGATTCCCGAGCAGCCCCGAGCACAGGGGCTTGGCTCAGCCCTGTGCCCTTTGCCCTCCGCATTTCTCATCTTCCACTTCTCGTGTGCCTTTATTTACCAGCCCTGCTGCACGGGGAGGGAGGAGTTGTGCTGTCCTGGCACTGCCAGGGTTGCACTTGAGCGCGGGGATGGAAAGAAATGCAGCATGGACTTCAGATGAAAGAAGCAAGAAAGTCCATTAAGGAAATCTTGCCCTTTTTATACCCAGGATCGCTGGAGCAGGACACAATCATTGGCTCTTGGGTGAACATCTCTTGGGTGAACACCTCTTGGCATCATTGCAAACAGAAGGGGCATTGGAAGGCTGAGTGCTCAGTGTTGATGAACAACAGCTCCCACTGGTGATGCCTTAGGTTTTAACTTTTATATTTTTCAAATCCTGTACTGCTAGTGTGACTCTGAAGTTTTCTGTAGCTCGTTCAGTGCTCCAGTGTTGCTGAGAGAGACAGCTCTGCTTCTCAGGGCCACTCCACAAACAGTCAGAGTCCATTGATTGAGTAATCAGAAATCAGAAGGCTTTATTATGAATTGATATTTAGATTTATTTAGATTAAATATTAATAAAAAGGAAAGACAGAAAGAAGGAGAGAGAGATCCCCTCAGCCTGCTCGGCTGCTGGAATCCTCTGTGTCTGTGTGTGTGTGTGAGCAGAACGGCACCAGTCTGTGTGTACAATACAGAGTGTGAAAACAAACCCCAAAATAGAAGTTCTTCTCTTTGGCCAAAGAGATAAGAGGAAAAACAATCTGAGATATTTACATTTCTGTCAACCTGAAAACAACTGCGACAATTCAGTGCTGTGAGAATCAATGAGGCACAAAGATGCCTAAAAAATCCTTTCAGGGTTAGTAACTCTCCAGGGTGATGTTTGTGGCTGTCTGGGCTGGAGGCTGCCCCTCTCTCTCTGGGGGTGAGGAACTCCTCTGGTCCCTGCCCTTGCAGCAGCAGCAGCAGCCACATCTGGGAGTGCAGCAGGGCCCTGCTTCCAGCAGCAATTAGAAAAGGGGGGGAGAAGAAAGGGAAAAAGCCAATTACGTGTAATTGGATTCAGTAAACTGAATTATCTCCCCATTAAAGCCGTGCTTGTTTTTCAGATAGTGGGACATTCAAACTATCAAAGGCACTAATTGATTCATCCCCTTTTTCAAGTGCTTTCTCAACAGTGCCTCTATTCAGGAGCTGCAACCTTTTGTTCCCAGGGGCAATGGGAATGATCCAGCCCGTGTCTGTATCCCGGGAGCTCCATTCACTCCGGCTCTTTTGTCCTGCTGCTGTTTTAACTCACAAAACCTAGCCGAGACTCCTGCAAAAACACAATGGAAGGTTTATTTCTTCTTTTGTGCTGCCTTCGGTGCTGCTGGAGGTGTCCTTTAACCGGGGAGAAGGGCAGAGGGGTGTTGGGAGGCTGGCAGGGAGGGAGGGAAGCCGAGGAACACCAGGAGCTCCTGGGAGGTGCTGGGCAGCTCGGGCTGAACGTTCTGTGCTGCTCCAGGGAGGCACTTCTGTAACTCCTGTGCCCTCTGCAGCCGCAGGAAACACTGAATAAAGAGTTTTCCATGCTCAGAGAGTGTCCCAAAGGATCCCTGGGCCGGGGCTGACCCCAAAGGCTCAGCTCAGGGCTGCAATAAACTCTTCTGTGCGTTCCAGCGGTGTCGGGCACTGTCCTGTGCCTCTGGCTGTGGCAATGAGGAGACTCTGTCCTGGGGCCTGCTCCACAAAAAGACTCCATGTTCATAAATGTTCAGAAGGCTTTAGATTTATTAAAGCAAAAGCAAGGAAAAGCAAAGAGCAAAAAGCTTTTCTCTCTCTCCAGCCATGTCTGCTGAGAGCTCATCTGTGTCTGTCCGTGAACAGAGCAGTGTACCAAAACAAACTCCAAGATAAAGATTTTCATTGGACAAGGACAATACAAAGATGTTTTCAAAACATCTTCTCATGTTTACATTTTCTATCAAAAACTTTCTTGAGAACACAAAATGCTTACAGGATTGCTCTCTTTAGAAAGTAAGAGGTTTTCCCTTGGGAGGAAAGTGCTTTTTCAGGCCTGCTGCTGGATTTCTCTGAGATCCACTGAGTGTCAGTCCCACACCTGTCCCTGGGCAGGACTGAGGGTGAAGCCCCCACATCCTGGTGCCTGTCCCAGAGCTCTGGATGCTGGGAAAGCTGTGGAATTTGTCATCTCCAGGAGTTATTTGGGCAAATTGAAAGCATCCTGTCAGTTTGATGGGCAGCATTCCGGTCCCATTGGCATTTCCCTCCTTCGGGATCAATAACTCCTGCAGGATTACAATTTCATTTTTAAAGGGTAATTCAATCAAGAATTTGAAAACAGAGGGCATTCTTAAAATTAAACTTTAATCTGATTTAGTTATTTTTAAAAATTTGTACTTGCAGAAGAAAGGAGAGCAATTCCCAAACCACCTCTCACCTCGGGCTGGGAGGGGAAACTCCTTCTGGATTCCTGGTGGGAATCTGTGCCTTTGCTTACCTTGGCCTTGCCTGTGCCAGTTCCAAGCAGAAATGTTCCAAATCAATCCCCTGGAAAGGATCTTCCCCAAATCCCAGCTCTGGTTGGGTTGTTCGTGGTGGTGCCTCCAGCACCCCCTGATCCCTGCGAGTCTCCCCACAGCAGAGGCTGCCAGGGAAAAGCTGATTTATTCCATGAAAATATTCCTGCTCTTTCCTGGTGCCTCTCTGGGCCTGTCACAGGCAGCTCTGAGCAGGGTTAAGGGAATGGATGGCACAGAAATGACCCAGAAATGGCAAAGAGTGATTCTGTTCTGAGGGGTGCAAGTTCCCCTGTGAACCTCCAAGAGGAGTTTTCAGTGGTTCTCCTCCTGGTTTGTATCCCTGCCCTCCCACTCCTCATCCCAGTGCCCTTTGGACAGCAAATCCCAAATGGAATTTTGGGGGAGCCCAGCAGGTTCCCAGTGAGGCTCCTGCAATGGGAACAGAGAAGGAGAAATGGAAGGGAGGGAGCTCTGCTGAACCCAGAGCTGGCAGGGCTCAGATTTGCCACAGAGAGAAAATTTAAGGAAATATCATCATTTCCGTGGGGTCAGTAAAGCCTGGGAGCAAAATCCAAGGAGAGAGGCACAGGTTTGGGTGGAAAAGAGTCTGGGGCAGTGAGCAGGGTGATGCCCATCCCTAATTAATCCCTAATTAATCCCTAATTCATCCCTAATTCATCCCTAATTCCAGGGCATTTTCCTGTTCTGCCCTGAGCTGAACACTCTTAAATAGGAGTGGTTGGGGTGTCTGCACCTCCTCGAGTGAATGTATCCTGAATGGCTGTTTGAAATGTAAAAATAATTAACTAAATCATTAATTAATTAAAAAAAAAATGTATATATATATAAAAGGGTGGAGAGAAATGGGCTTGTGTTTTTTCAAAGCAATGAATTTTCAGTCACAGTTCTCTCTTTGCTTTAGGTACCCGACTCAAAACCACTCCAAAAACCCAAAAAACCACTTTTGTTTTTTTTACTCATTTCTCTTTCTCGCTGATTATCTGAGTGTGCTGTCAGTTCCTGGCTGCAAACACAGCTTTGTCACAATCCCTTCAGGACAAAAAAAAAAAAAACCCAAAAAAACCCCCCCAGGAATGCAAAATACGAATTGCAATGATCTGTCCTTTTCAATTCACGGCTCAAACAAGCAACTGATTTACAGAGGTGCAGACACTTGCTGCAGGCTAATTAAAACCAACGTATTGCTGGCAGATCATTTATTGAGGGAAAACAAATTGACAAAGGATAAATTAAGTTGCCACGCAATTAACTGGGGAGGGAAAAAAAAAAGGAAAAAAAAAAAAAAAAAAGTGGATTTAGATTCAGCTGAAATAGGAAATGGATCTGAGCATTTATCAATATCTCAGCCGGGGCTGAAGGAAGGAATTTTGAGTTTCCTGGAGAGAAAGAGAGGAAGGAGATGGGGCTGGAATAATCTGGGAAGAATTCTGGGACCTGAATTTGGAGGGATGGGGGTGAGGGAGCCAGGGGAGGGCGAGGTTCTGTGAACTTGGCAGTGCAGGGAATTTGCTGCTCCGAGGACAGGAAGGAATTCCTGCCTGAGAGGAGTTTGGAATGGAATTCCCAGGAGAGCTGAGCCCCGAGGTGTTCCCAGGTTGGTTTTCCTCTGATTGTGCCTTCAGCCCTTGTTTGAAACTGCAGAGAGAATTTGGGGCAGAAAGGTCTGGGTTTGTCGGAGGGGAAAAATGGATTTGACTCTTTCAAAGCAGCTTTTCTGCTGAAAAAAGAAAATGTTTGGGGCAGTGAAAGGAAAGTTTTTTGGTTCGTTTGGGGTTTTTTCCAGGTGCCTCAGGAAAATGGCTGCTCTGCATGAAAATGCAACCCTTATCAAAATGAAGAGATTCAGTAGAGAATTAAAAAGATTCAACAGAGAATTAAAAATAGAGGTTCAATAGAGAATTAAAAATGGAGGTCCCAGCCCTGATCCTGGCTGGGAAGGGGTGACAGACCTGGGGTTTGCTTCCCTCTGTTCCCACCCTCTGCACCTGGAATTTCCTTCTGGCCACACCAATCTGAAGGTGGAGAAACACCAAAACCCAGGCAGCTCAAACCAGACCTGCAGCTCCCATCTGACAGTGCCAGGAGTCCCTGGGAATTTAAATCATCTTTATTCCCTGCCTGTGACTCATTCCTGGGCCTGACTCAGCCTCCTCCTCATCAGGATTTATTCCCCTGTGGAAAACCCAGCCCAATTTTATCCGGAGCTCTGCATCCACTGGATTTGGGGTCACTCTTGGGGTTCTTCCTGCAGCTGTCCCTGCCCTGGTGCAGCTGGAGCCAAACAGCACCGAGCCCTTCCCATTCCTGATCCCTTCAACATTCCTGATCCCTTCAACATTCCTGAGCCCTTCAACATTCCCGAGCCCTTCCCATTCCTGAGCCCTTCCCAATCCTGAGCCCTTCCCAATCCTGAGCCCTTCAACATTCCTGGTCCCTTCAACATTCCCGAGCCCTTTCCATCTGGGTACAAGACATTCTATC
>VZTN01026423.1:2859-28837 GCA_013400515.1 Erpornis zantholeuca
AGAAATGAAACTGGTATCTGATTCAAAGATCTTCCATAACTAACACGTCTAATGCGACACAGTGTTGTCTCTGCTTGCCTGTGAAGTATTTATAGATTTTGATAGGGTTTTTTTTGCAGATGTGTTGAACAACTTTTGGATGTTACCACAATGCAAATACAAGTAGCTATTACAATAACAAAACATTCTGAATCATTCTCTAATTATCTTCCAGCCTGTGTAATACTAACTGTGTTAATCATTTAAATGGTTTGCTGAACTTCCATCCTTTATGCAGAGATATTCAGAAGTGTTCCCATCACTCTGGCAAGGTACACTGCTGAGTTTATGTCATGCCAGTCATTATATGTTAAGTACTAATTTGAAAACCTAGCAAAAATGCCTATAAAGTGAATAGGTCAGTCACAATCATTCATGGAAAGGCAGGAAATATGTTAAAGCAACAAAATATAGTCTGCCCTAACTTTTAGAAAGAGAAGCATATAAATCACTGTCACTGACATTACAAAACTGTCTCAGCTGTAACAGCAGGCTGCAGGGCAATATTTAGTGATCATTCTAATTATTGCTTTTATGGGTATTCAACTTTGGTATTTCTATTTCCTTAAAACCACTCCCCCAAAAGATTTAAATTACAAATTTCTCTTATATAATAATTTCACCCTACCACTATTATTAGGATGTCAGCTCTCATTCTTGATCAGTTCTTCCATTTAGAGGTAGTTTTGGTGTCACCCCAAGACATATGGGCAAATTGGTCCTTACCTATGACAAGTGTTTTCCCTATTCAGTTGAAAAGTACATTGAAATAAATTCAGTTTCTCTAGTGATATTAGGGAGAATATTTTCATTTCAGTTTCTGCTACAATCCATGCTACATTTTTTATTTGTTTTCAGTTTATTGGTGGGGCACTCAGAAATGTTCTGAAACTTCTCTAACAAAAGAATAAAGGTTTTAACCTCAGGAGACCTGGCTGAACAGTGAAATAACCTGCAAAATTAGATTGAAGCATCCTCAACAGGAAAAAAATAGGGTTGAAAAAGGAGAAAAAAAAAGCAGAAACCCCAATGCAAAACAAGATGCAAATTGATCTATTCTATCATATCTGCAAAGAAAGTATACATAATAAAGAAGAAATTGAAAAAAAAAAATTTCCTCACTTATCACCAAGTGGATGAGCTTCTCTGGAGATTGTCTAGTCCAACCTCTTCCTAAAAGAGGAGTCAGTGAGAACAGGTTGCTTAAGACCTTGTCCAGTTGAATTTTGAATATCTGTAGGGACAGAGACTCCACAATCTCACCAGGCAACTTTGTGCAGTGTTGGATAACTTTTGTAGCAAAAATATTTTTTACTTAAATTTTCTCAATGGAATTTCCTGTGTTTCAGTTTGTGCCTTTTCCTTTCAATGGATAACACTAGGAGTTTGACTCTGTCTCCTCTATGCCCTCCCTTAGCACACACTGATGAGATCCTCCCCGTGAGCCTCCTCCAGGCTCAGCAGTCCCACCTCTCTCAGCCTCTCCTTGATGTCAGCTGCATCAGTTCCTTAACCATCTTCCTTTCCTCTTACTGGACTACCTATGAAGATTTTTTTACTCAAATACACACTGTTTATGCATATGAATTATATTGCACACATTTTAAAAAGTACCACACATTTGCTTTAGGGTGAATTCTGTAAGGAATGCTAGAATTAGATAGGCCTGCCATTAATTCAGTGTGTACCTAATATGGTTTTTAACCTATTTTGGGAGGGAGGGGCACGACTATTACCCATTCAGTCTACTTATTTGTTTCCTCTTCGCTCTTCAGTCTGTGGCTTGAGGCCCTTTTTTAACATTTATAATCAAACCCTGATCTGAAAAAATATTATTTTTTTTTTCGCGGACTTTTCAGTGTAACTTCCCACTAGTTTAAGTAGCTGTGCCACAAATGTTCACAGCACCCCTGTGAGGCAAGGTAGCATCTCTGCTCTCATTTCACAGCCAGCCTCTGGCCTGAATTTTTAAAGAACTCTGCATTATTTGCACTTTAAATGTCCCCACTGACTTTGGTTGCAGCTGCCAGTGCTCAGCACATTTGAAAATCCAGGCTTCTAGGGCTGCAGACTGGCTTGTCCAGCACAATCAGCTTAATCATAAAGCACAATGTTTTTATCTAGTGAGATAACAGTTTGGAACAAGGGAAAATCCTATTCAACGGAATCTTTATGGTTACAGCTCCCCTGAATAACTGTCCTTTCCACACTCCTTCATTTCTTAACCACTGTAGGAGATATACAGCATGTGGTAATGAAAAATGAAATGCATGCATTTTACTGAACAAATCTCTCACTTGAAATGTGAGGTCTCTGCTTTGAAAATAAACGCTGTTCAAGGCTCAGCTGGGAAGTGCATGTGCTGTTCTGACAGCCAGGTCCCACTCTCCTTGCCCAGTCAGCTCTTTCGCTCAGCATTAGCCTGATCTTACACTTTCCCTGTGACAGGCTTCCAGAAGTAAGTGTGAAAAGGAAGATCACTTTCCACTACCCACAGGAAACAAAATGACCCTTCTGTTGTCAGCTGGATGATACGTGAGCTGTATCCCCTGCAGAAGCAAAGGCTAGTACAGACATGTTCTCATTAAACAAGGCTAAATACTGGAAGCACATTTAAGCTGCAATGTAGGAGCTCCATCTGAACTTCTAGAGTTACTTCTGTGAGGTTTAAGGTATTCAGCCTTAAGACCAAGTTGATGGATGATGCCTCTGCAGGTTTTACCTCCAGTCCCTAAAGAGTGTGCGAGTGTGTGTACATGCATGTGAGGCTGCCATGAACTACACTGCTTCCTAATCTTGGGGCAACTCAGGGTTTTGGTGGCCTAATATCACAACTCTGGAGAGCAGTTTGCATTGTGGCAGCCTCAACCCAGCTGTTTGCTACTCAGAGAGTCCCCATCCAACATACTGCCTCACTATGCCAGCAAACTGCAGAGCTCTGGCCACACTGAGATGTAGCCTTGTTGTCCAGTCCCATCTCCCAGTAAGGGGGCAGAAATCCACCCCATGAAGCTCAAGAACTGTTGTTTGACAGACTGCCTCTATTCCCGCAATCACAGCTGAAATCCAGACCAAAGTGATGCTTCCAACAAACCCTTCTGGAGAAGGGGCAAGAGGAAAGCGGTTTTCATACTGCTCCCTGGATCATCTGTCTCAGACAGCATTTCTCTTGCTTCCCAGGCACGTGGCAACAGCCATCTCCATCCTCGTCTGTGCACTCCCTGTGCTGCTGTGCTCAAGTTATGCCTAGGGATGGCCTATTAATAGGTTGTCCTTCTGTGTATGTTTAATTTCTGAGGCTGATGACCTGAACATGATATGAACACTGACAGCCATTGTAATTGTATAAACTTGGGGAGAGGGGGGAAAATTAAATAATCGTAACAAAATCAATTGTCAAGAATAATAAGATTTTCCTTTGAGTGCAACAACAGTGTCATTAATTATTAAAAAAGAAGAAATAACAAGGAATCAACAAGGCAAAAAGTAAATGAGCCTGGAAACTGCAATTCCTTCTTATATAGGAGTGCCCTCTGCAGTCTGGTTTCTGGGGAGAGATGCTGTGCCCACTCACATGATGCTGTGCCAGAGGAAATCAGAAATAAGTTGGTCAAACCCAGTGCCAAATCACATCGGGATGTGGAGCCATAAATGAACCTCCAAAGAATGGGGTCCACAGTATTAAAAGACCTTTGTCCAAAAGACAAGGTGCTAGGACACACGTCTGACGGACAAGCTGGAAGACCTGTGCACACTTTAGGGGTGGGTTTTCAGATGTGAACGTTGCAGCTAAGAAGTCACGACTTTAATCATTGCTGCTTAGACATGGAGCAGTTTACTCTTTGCTTTAAAGCTTAGCAGAAACTGTAAAGCGATCTTTAGGAATGTTTTTCAAAGGGGACATTGTCTCTGTCCTTTCAGGGTTTTAAGCTCTAAAGCTGGTCACATGTTACCATAATAATTTAATGTCATTCCAGGCTGGCAGGTAGCAACTTGCTTTTCATCAGGGCCTTATGGAAGTAACCCAAGCGTTAAGATGTGACCTCGCTCCTTTGCAGTTTCTCCATCCACTGCAAACTTTACAGGAGCATCCTTTATTTTATGATGCTTCACAAAAAATTTCTAATTTTTATTAAAAAAAAAAAAAAGTGTGGAAAAGAATATTTAGTTTGAGAGGGAAAAAGCCCTAAGCCTCTAAAAGTTTATACTGCTTCCAATTACTTTTCGTGCTTGACTATGTGGCAGGGAATAGTTCATTATACCAGGTCACCAACTTTGACATCTCTAACCTCACAATAATGGTCCTTTTTGTAATGTACCAAAATTGAAAATCAGTTTAGTTTATGTTCTCACTAGGTTCATGGCTCTGGTGCCTAATATATTGCTGACTTGTAGGTCAGCATTACTCCCTAGTGAGGAATATTAAATAGCCACAGCTTATATTAGAAGGGGTGAAAAGGTCCAGCTCAAGTCTGCTGTGTAGCTCACATTCGTTAGTGCTTTAAAAACTCAGTAAGTTGCATAATGTTTCCACTTATCCATGAAATTGAGGTATGATTCATATCACAGGCATCTTTAAATGATTTGTAGTCCACTATTTAAGTATGTATTCCACATAAATAAACACTTCCTGAGTTTGTATACATGATTTGTGCTAGTCAGTATCATAAAAGAGGCACAATAGCGCCTGACCTTAATTACTGTGGCAAGAACTTCATACATCTAATGGAAAACCCCCAAACAGCCAACAGGAATGGTGTAATACTAAGCACCTCTGTTTGGAAAAGGCATTTCTGGAGCTTATCAAAGCATGAATGCTATTTCCCTCCATCAAAAACTTCTGTTCTTTCCACTCCCAGTACTCTCCGTGCCTTCTAAAAATTTCATTTTAGGGCTGTGTCGTTAAAATTAACATTAGCATGTGGGACACAGTGTTTGACTTTTGATAGCTGGAGTTCTCCTTGAAGCTGCTCGTTCCTGAGCTCTATTTGTGAAACAAATTGGACTGGAGCTGGGGGCCTTGCTTTCACAGAGCACACCTGCCTTCCCTAGCAATACTGCTTTGGGGGCTTTCCTTTAACAAAGTAATGCTGGAAAAGAAAAGATATTTATAGCTGTCTGGAAAATGAAGGATGATAGTTGTTCAGAAAAAAACCCACGTTCTTTCTCTCACCATGATACATCTCCAATGTCTGGTGAATTATTTGCAAGAACATCAAAGATGCTACATTTACAAGCTACACACTGCAAATTGCACAGTTCTCTGTGCCATAGCCTGTGAGGATCCTCTAAGGGTTGTCTGTAGGCAGACTGAGGGCTGCAGAAGGGGTGAAGCAAAGAACCATGCCTTCACCTTCAAAACCCTCTCTCCAGCACAAAATCCTCATGGGTTCCTTACTCAGAATGTGTGACAGCAGCAGGTTCATCATGCTTTTGGTATCAATACACTTTAAGATTAATGTAGTACTTTAATGTGGGTGTGATTAGTTCTTTTAAAGTCATTGGAACTCAGCATAAGTGAAAACACTATCAGATCACAACCTTTTAATTAGCAGTATGTTGTTATAAGCTTGGTAAAGGAATTACTGAGTGAAATGATACAAGCTGATTTGAGTCAGATGAGATGGTGACCACAACAGACTGTTGGCCGATGTGTATGAATCTGTAGGAGTCCCAACTAAAGAGAGTAAGATATTTTTTGTTCTAATTTCTCTGATGTCCTTTGAAAATAAAAATATCTACACTTAGGGAAAAGGTGCTTTCTGCAGAAAAAACCCCAAACCAACCAACAAACAAAGCCTTTGTGTTCTGCGTGTTTTTCTCCTTGAACAATAAAATTTCTTCCTTGTCCACTAACTTCTCTGACTCCTGTTTCCACAAGGTAAAAAAAAAGCAAAAAACCCCCACATACACCAATATTTTGTTTTATCATAATGATGGTGGACATTTTCAGCTTCTCACAAAAGAATTTGTTGGAACTTGTTATTAAAAAAAAAAAAAACAGTGTTGCTGCACTGACACAGCTGATTTTGTCATACGGATATTTATATTGATATGAACTACATTATGTTCTTGAATATTTCTTATATTCTTCTTATTCTTATATTCAAGAAATATACTGTTTTGTTTTACTGCCAATTCCTCTTTCTCTTCCTCCACCCTCCCCCCTTTTTTTTCTCTTTTCTGTTTTAAATCTATTCTCCCTTTCCTCTGCTGTCATGCAAAATTGCCTAAAGGACATCTAAGCCTCTAACATGCATGTGGGTCTCAACTGACCAAAACGAGCTGGTGTGCAGAGTTTTCAGCTCAAACATCTCAACTAAATCTCTGTGACATTGTGTAGGCCAATCCTGATGTCCAGGAGCACATTCCCCATGCACAATGACCTTGTTCACCACAGCTGGGCCCAACTGCACTTCCCTTGCAGTCCAACTGCCCCACAACTTCTGGGTCGATGACACGCAGCTCTGGACTCACCTCTTTCATGAGTGAGTATGTTAACTTTTCCCACAGAAAAAATTGCCGCTTGGCCCAAGTATCCTGACTTCCCTATACATCTGTCAGAATAACTTCCTTGAAAACTTATTTTCTTGGTCAACAAGGTGAGAACACAGTCCTTTTCCTCTCTTTTCTTTTCCAAAACCATTTATCTAATACATGTGAACAGTCAGAAACAAGACAGAACAATGGACTCTACATAGGCAGAGCAGTTGCCTATAAATGACACTTATGCTGGTTCAGAATATATGACATGGCAGGCAGAAATGTTCAGATAAAACTATAAACAAACAACCAAAATCATTACTGCAATTTGAGAACCAGTTAGAGACCACTTGGACATAAATCACTTTGAGCAGGAACACTAAGGAAATATTTCTGAAATGTTGGCTGGCAGCCATCTTAAAAAAGCACTTTTTTTTAGGTGGACCATATGGAAAGGCACAACACTTCTGGCTAACATCTTTTTTCCCCTGAAGATCACAATATTTTCATTCAACGCTGTGTTTTTTTATGCACATTAGAATGCGTATTTATGAGAAAAATAACAGCTCAAATCCTCATTACTCTTCATGATTTCACAATTATAGCTGCTGTACATGACCTTCCCAGCCACAACGCTGCACTAATCTGCCAGCGCAGGAGTCCCCCACCATGACAGAGTCTGCTGAGCATTCCTGTGAGGGTGTTTTGGGGAGGACAGGGACTTGGACAAGGGGCAGAACTAGCTCCTAGAGGCCTTGGGCTTTGGGGATTGTGAGAAGGGACATTAAAAGAAAGGCTAGTTATTGAATTGGGGGCCAAATTCCCTGTCTGGCTTCAGTTTTGAGACCCACCTTCCCTGCAGTACTCACATGGCTGGGCTCAGATTTGATCTGCTCCAAGAACTGCAGAAGTGCTGTCATCCTATAAAACGCTTTATGCAGCTCAGGGTGGTGTTTTCTTCTGTCAGCCCCAGGCACAACACAGGGTTTTGTAAATAAGAAGCCTGGGTCTTCTGCTGTGGTGGTCAGTCAGGGTCACCTCAGGGAGGTCCAGGGAAAGAGAAGGGCAAGCAGGGATTGGCGGGGAGGAGAAGAGGGCAGTGCCTGGGTCACTCATGGCACGGGGGCCTCGGACCTAATGTCCTCATTATAGAGCAATTAAAAATGCCATTCAGTAGTTGCAAGAAGACTTTTCTGTGATTGTCATGCTTTTCCCTGATACTTCAGAGGGAGAGACGGCAAAGCTACCTCCTCTCATCCATCCACATGTCTCCTGGTATCACTGTGCAGGCAAGGGCCCCCAAATGGGGACCCCCACTGGGGGGAGAAGATGGGACCCAGCACTCTTTGTCATGCAGGGTGGCGAAGTTTCCTCTGACTTTTGGCCGTGCCTAATGTGGGCAGCCCTGCTCTGTCACCAGCTTGCAGAAGGTGGGGCTTTTGCCTTCACATGTTCCTGTAACACACTTGGTACCCAGCAGCACCATGACGCACAGTCCAAGAAAGGGCAGCCTTCATGCGTTTGGTGAAATTAATGCTACACTACAAGAAAAGTCCCCTTTCTAAGGCTGTGGGTATTCTTGACATTTCTTTAAAGCAAACTGCAATGCACGCTGAACAATGTTCAGAGTCCTGCTGAGGCTTCAGTAACTTAATTATGCTTTATTCTTTCTAACCCACCCACATACATGCTTTACCAATTTAAACTTTTTATAGATCCTCCTAAAGTATTTTCTGCTGTGCTTTGCTCTTAACATCACACTTGTTTTTCTCACTCCAGTCCATGCTCAAAAACAGGGTGTCGTCTTATGCCTGTGTAATGTTGTAAAGATGGTTTTCATACCTTAGTGTGGAGCAGAGCTAAAAGGAAGAAGGAAGGAGAAATAAAAGAACTTTACCTTGTGCCACACCTCTTTCTGGCTCCTCTGTATAAAATACACTGATTTAGGAGCTTTGCTTCTTGCTTGCCAATAAATTACTGGAAGCAGACATAAAAAATGCAAATGGAATCATACTTTAACGAAAACTGAAGTGCTTGTAACTTAAGGAAATTGTTACAAAGCAAAAACAAGGCTAATTTTACAATCAGGTCCAGGCATACACTCCTGCAAGTGTAAAGACTGGGTCTTGCTTACAGATCAAGTTCATATTCTCTGTGTCGGATACAGTGATTGAATGCATATATTAATATAATTAAGCAATATACAAGCATACGTCAAATGAAACATAAAAAGAGTCATACCAACTTACCTTTCAAATCAGGAATAATTAGAACCATTTTGAGACCTATTATTTTCAGCTGTTAGACAATAGCTGATTCCAATGGGATCTGTATCACTGAAAACCTGTGCAGTGTTTTGCAAGACAAAGTTCAGATCCTTGCTAAGCTAATACAACCATTCATCTTGGAGAGGTTCTCCCCCAGCTAAAAATCTCTTTTGTATTTAAGTAGCATAACAAATCCTTCAACTCAAAAACATTCCCTAGAATAGCACTGAATTTCAGGACTAACAGCAAAACTTGGAGACTTGAAAATAAAATGATTGACTTGTAGTTGATAATTGCCACCACCTTCCATAAGATTCTTGTGCTGAGTTGAGCTGATTATAAAATAAAAGGAATGGGTTTCCTAGAAAAATGGAAAAGGTATCTTAAAGAAAGATGCTTTTCAGATCTAAAATACAAGAGTTGAATTCTATTTTCAAATTGAAATCATACACTAATCAGATTTACATAAGAAAGAGCAACATGCAAAATGCATGAATTTTTTTCTATTAAGGAAAATTATTTCTGGCAGTTGCACCACTTGAGATAAGGGGCAATGGAGACATGAGCAAATGTCTTGGCATCACTTGGTGTGAGCTTGGAGCTCTGCCTAGCCACATTTCTAAAAGAATCAAAGCTCATCTGGCACCCTGTTTAATCTTTAGCTAATGCATACATTGGGACTCAGGCTTCTACTCTGTATAATGATGTTACCAACACTAATGACTGTTCCAATTCAGTGCGGTGTAGAAAGTGGGGAATCTTTGGGAAGTTATACCCACAGGCAGAGTAATGAACATATCCACACTGGAAGTCATAGCAAGATGCACTTTTAGGCTGGTCCTAATCAGGCAGTAGGAAATCAGAGTCTGTTAACAGCTTGGGCACAATAAATAAAGCACAACCCATGTTCTCTCCACCTGCAGGCTTAAATGGCAATGTACAAACCCATTTTCATTAGAGTTTACTGTATGCTGAGCTGAAGAACATGACAGTAGATTCTGTTGGAGGTAGGCATTGAATGGAAGATGTGAATGTCCATTTCTGGTTATGCATGGGTTTATGGAAATCTGTAGTCCACCTGGGACTGCACTGGGATGTGAGGAAGTCAAGCCTCAGAATTAGCTGTATGATACTGTAAGGAATAATTTTTTCATACAGAGGGAACAAAGATTGTTTTAGAAGTGATATTAGTTTATTCTCTACAAACCAGGAAGACTTGCCTCAGGCAACTGAAGGAAGCAGCAATTGCCATTTTTATGTGTTCTTTTCCCCGAGGGGATATAGGGCAATGAGTCAACTTTGATTCTCCT
This sequence comes from Erpornis zantholeuca, assembly GCA_013400515.1. Classification (NCBI taxonomy): domain Eukaryota; kingdom Metazoa; phylum Chordata; class Aves; order Passeriformes; family Timaliidae; genus Erpornis; species Erpornis zantholeuca. The sequence goes on from VZTN01026423.1 coordinate 12,959, forward strand.
CTCAGTCCCACTGCCAGAGAGGCTGCCAAGTATATATTGGGTTCTCAAGGGCAAAAGGCCTTCAAGCAGATATTTGTGATACTTATCCCTGTGGCTAGTGCTGAAAATTAAAGACACATGATGTTCAAACCGAAAACAACAAGCATAGCTTTCCAAAGACAACCAGCTGCTTCACTGGGAACTGCCAGAGTAAACAATTACGAATTCAGCAAGGATATTCACATGGCCTGCTTTCTCCAGGACAGTTTGGAATTCTCTGTCATGAGGAGAGATAACTTTGATATTTCAGAAAAGTGGTAAGAATGATTATTCATCACTACCTTTGTCCAGCTGGGGAGGTAAGGCTAAGTACCTTTTTGAAAGAAAAAATAGCCGAAGCTTCCTCAGTCATCAGGGCAGTTCATGAAACACACATTGCCTGAGTACCGAACATGAATTACACTCTAAATGGTGAATTATCATTAAAGGCAAGCTGTTCAGGAGGTTAATCATCACTATCAAACCTGAGGGGACCTGACATGATACGCTTTTATCAAATGGTTTTATAAATGAAAGTGAGAGGGATGGACACAAGTTGCCAAATTCAGCCTCTTTCTGCTAAGCTTCCTGTGGGTGCAGAGACTGCTTTGCTGGTGTGGTGTAACATGCTTAACACCTGCATCACTGCACTCAAATCAAGAGAGGCAGCCTGGAGTCACCTGTGCTCAGGAGATTCAGTCCTGAGATAAGACTGAGCACTGAACCTGTTACATGAAGCAAACCACCTCTTATGCTAGTTTGTGAAAGAACTCCAAAACTGACATTACTAGAATTCCCAGGAGTACAGTATTTCTGTACATCACCTTTTCATCTTCCAGTGCACTCGAGTATTCTGTGCTTCTTCAGGGAATATCACTTCTCATACTTTATCTCACTACTTGACGGTTATTGACTAAAACCTTTCACAAAAGTGAAATAACCATAGAGTTCTACAAATGCACAGTTCTTCACATATGCCAATACCTTGGCAGAAATTGTAGAAAATGTTACAGAAACAAGAACAAAACTATTTGTTGGTCACAGCTCCAAAATTCGATAAAAAGTGTTGCCAGAGAAACAGAATTTGGGCTGAAAAAGATTATTTCTAAAATGTAGTACTTAAAAAGGCTACCAACAAATTAATTAGGTACCAGCTGCATAACCAGATGCTCAAAATCATATCATATTTTTCACTATGGATAGCAAAGCATCAGGACATGAACCTTGTCTAAACCTCATCTAACTCTTGACCTAGACAGTGACCAAATCTTGTGAGGGCATGACTTTCTACACAGTTTCTAAACTCCCTGGTTCTATCTGGGTTGAACGCTTTCAGGAAAATAATTCTCTCTGCAAAGCTGTTAAATGCTGCTTGCTATTTCACTGAGTGCTATCTTATCACCCAAGTTGTACCGAGTGTTCCACTGTCAGTTTCCTGTCAGAAACCTGTCTAGTCCTTGGAAATGAAAATTCTGTTTTGGGTCTTACCAGAATATTATCACAGGAACCTAAATGCAAATAAGAAGAGCACATCACCAGAGGGTCAGCAAAACCAGCTTTTTAATTTATAGTTATTTAAATGTTGTTGGTTTCGAAAATCATCCTAGAAGTGAGTGCAACGGTACTTGCATTCCTTCAACAGAGGTAAAATATTAATCAAATAAGCTATGGGAGAGAAAGAGGGCAAAAATATAAATGATGGGGAGGAAAAAAAGTGAAATTATTGTATCTGTATTCATCTACTACTAATTATTAATTTTATAGATACAGCTAGATGAATAAAGATGAAAAGAAGGCGAGGAGAAAAATACATTATTGCACAAGATAAGAACAGACACCACTGAGGAGCTGATCCTCAGAGCTTTTCCCAGATCATTTTAAATGATCTCATATGAACTGCCCACAAGTGAAACTGCCAACTTCACCTCCATTCAGTGAATATTTGAGCCAAGCTTTTACTGAGGCTGTTCTGATTTCTGATCAGAATCCTTTTTTGCTTTGCCCTTCTGCTAATAACATTTGGCACACTGCTGAGCTGCTCTATGAAAAATACAGGTATTAAATTACTAATGGGAGGGGAATGAACAGTTCAACGGAACCACGTAGATGCTTTAAAACCAAAAAATTCTTCATAGAGGTTAGTGAGAAGATATTATTTCTTAAGTTAGTATTTTCAAGGTAGTATTTCTTAGGATGAACTTTCTTAAACAGATTTTTTGGCAATTTAAAAAAATCAGCATAATACCAAACTGGTAATCTTATCCATTGTAGAGTAGCACCTTCAGAGAAAGGGTGGAAAAACACGTAACATTTTGAAAGGGATCTTTCCTGAGTTGTGCAGATAGAGCTATAAGTAAGTGCTGTATTTGTGAGCAGACAGAGAATGATGGTTTCCAGTAAAGAGTTCAAAAGCATTAAATTCACTTCAAGAAAACTTTTGAAACTCGGATTTTTCCTGTGAATGTATGCTACATGTCTCACATAAAACCAAAGAGCTCAATCAAAAGCACAAAACCAAGAGTAAAAAGCCATTCAGCTGGAGGAAGACTGTAACTAGGATCTGTTTCTAGAAAATGAAAACCAGCTTTGCACTCTTCCTCTGCATGCTGAAGCATGAGTTTTGGGTGCCTCTGTCTGAATACACTGCATTCTGGCAACATGGCAAGAAGCCAATAAGATAAAACATGCTGTGCGATCATATTTTGTAAATCAGAACTTTCCCAAAGAGTACTGGTAATACAACAGATCTAGAAATTAGTAAAAAATATCAGCAGTTTCCATCTTTAAAAGTTCAGCTTATCTTTAAACCTATTTACTATCATCTAATGGTAAATGAAATTCATAAAAGTTATGCGTGGAACAGTTAAAACAGCAGTGAAGAACTGGACTGGATAATTAACCTGTTTAGAGACCTGGATGACTAATGCATTAGCTCCAAATGCACATATAAAAGGATATAATTCTGCTGGTGTTATACAACCATAAATCTGGAACAACCCTTCTGAGGCCCCTGGAAATTCTGAGATGTTATAGAAATACAGCAGAGCTCAAAATCCATCCAAAATCACTGTAGTGCCATAATTCCTTCCTAAACTACATGAGAATATATGTATTTACAGGCATAGGAATGGCAAGATTACAGAGAGAAATTCATAAAAAGAAGAAATTCTTTCAAAGGAAAAAAAAAAACCAAACAACATCACAGATATTCCAGTCTGAATGCTTTGGAGTTTCAGTAACAACTAACCAATTTTTCATTTTCTTTCAAACTACAGTTGACAAGCAGGTTGTGCTCTTAAATTATCTCTGCATGCAATACTCACAGGCTGTAAACAATGAAACCTAATTAAATTGGTTTGAAAAACGCCTGGTGAAATACTTATGATTAAATTATTTCATATGTAGATTGGGGCAGCAGATTTCCCAGGGTTGTAAAAGTACCTACATTATAACATGGATCAAAGTATTTGCCATGTAAAATGAGAAACAGGCCAGCACAAAACTGACAGAATTAATTCATGCTATACACTTTTCCATCATACTAAATGCTGCTTCTGTGCACTGAGCCATCAGTAATCTCAATTCTTTTTCCTGTAAGTACTACATCACTGGTTAGATCAATTTGCCCTTTCAGGGTATTGTACTTTAATTTGCCTTGTGCTTTACACTTCCTCTGCAAGGTACAGCTTAACAGATTTTTATGAAGATGCAACTACATTAAAAGAAAAATATTGTTATGTCTTCATAGTAAAGCTCTTGAGCCAGAGACCTTCAATCTCCTGTTGGCTATATACATGAAAATTCACAGTTTCTGTACCTCTTCAGAGCATTGCTATGATATTTCGGTGTCACCATAAATAAATGTTCCTTTGTGGAAAATACTTTGTCAAGCTAATGATTTTTGATTTTTTATTTAATCATCACTGTCACTGTGGAGCCTGAAATACATGATAAGGAAGTAGTAAATATAACAACAGCAGTGTCTATCCATAGTGCACTGAAAACAGCCCTTTAGTTCCTGTGCAAACAGCTTGTGGTGTGAAGGAAAAAAAAAAAACCTCATGCCCCACCCCTGCAAGGGGCTTTGAGAAACATGGTCTAGTGGAAGGTATCCCTGTCTGTGGCAGGGGGGTTGGAACAAAATGATATTTAAGGTCCCTTCCAACAGAAATTGTTCTGTGATTCTGTGGTTCGATGAAATGTAGCTTTAACTTGACACACACTACCTGCAACAAGCCTGCACACAAGCTCCCGAAACTCACTTTAAAGATAACAACAGGCTGTGAGATACCACACTTGAATTACCTGTTGCTTTCATATCTTGGCAACCATTTGAGATGACCCCTTGTACAAGCTCCTGCTGATTCTTAGACTTGCCAACAAGATCCCCTCTTCTGGATGTGAGAGGCTGTCCTGTTTAACACACCTTTAAAAGGCTGTGATTTACACCAGTTTTTGCCACTGTACAAGCATTAAGTGTTCTTAATTCCATATGTGCTTGCACCCAGTCTGGGGCACCCAGAGATGACAGGGTAACATTCATTCACCTGCATGGCTCCTAACTTGGCATACAGAAAGGGTTGTGTGTAAAACAGGGACTACAACCTAGATTTCATTGTACCTTTCACTACTAGTCAGACACCTCCTTCTCTTCCTATTTGTATGAATTGTACACAGCAAACTTGTTTTCTTCAAAGAAAAATCAAGGACCTCAATTCCCTGTTCATGGAACAAACTACCCAGCTAGTCTTGAGCCTCCTCCACATTTTTGTGTTTGGCTTTGTTGTTTGATCCTTATTGGAGTCTAAATGTTCACTAAAGATGGGAAACTTTGTCTTGAAACTGGCAGAGCTGTTCTCATTTCTCCACTGGTTGCGCAGAAAAAAATACTCTGCATGTTGCACAAAAGCTCAGTTGCTCTTTTAGATGGATTTCCTCTCTTTTCTTGGTCATTTGCTTTAACTATATGGAGCAGTACGAAGTGAGTGAATGAAGGAGATGGAGGAATCTTGAATCAGCTTGAAACTAATTAAGGCTTAAAGCCTAAAATCACATTAGAGATGATTTTCTGGATATGGATTCTGTTCCGTCCCTCTCCAGCCAGGATTCATTCTCCTGACAGTGGTTCAGCAGCCACTGACATGGACTATACTCCAGTGGTATTCCCCAAGCTGAGGTGCCCAGTGCCTCCAGGCCAGCTGCAGAAAAGAGTTAAACTCTCTGAGAATCTGACCATATTTGCAAAGTTCCGAGGATCCTCACAGACTGGGTGAAGCCACAGGCTCCTCTCCTGCAATGGCAATGGATTCTGAAGTTGCTCAGAGAAGGAAAGGATCAAAAGTATTAATCTAGGCCACCTCAGGAAGAAAGATTAGACTGAGAAGATGCCACAGATTGGGTGTCAGCATATTCATTGGACATGGGACACTTCTGCAGACAATATATATTGAAAGTGCTCTCTCTTGCTGAAGCTTGAAGAACGTGAGGGTACATACAAATGTCAAAGCAAGTAGATCAATCCTAAAATAAAAAGAAAAGAACAAGCAGTGTGAATTTCTTTGAATCTGGTCAAAATTGTAGGCTGCTTTACTGTTATCTGAATGGGATCAGATATTGTTGTTATAGCAATATGCAAAAATCAGGTTGTTATACAGACAAACAATCTCTTTTACCAGTTAGTACTTTGCAATACTACAAATCGCCATTTCCCCTCTATGAGCTTTCTTAAACAGTCAGCAATCTAAAAAAGGATGATGAGGAATTTTACACTAGAAGAAGAAATAAAGAGGATTCATGGAAATTTTCATTCTCATTTTAAGTAGAAGGGCGCAATAGAGATGATACAGCTGAAACTCTCCTTTAGTACTGTGACCTTTCTTGAGGAATTTGATTATTTATTTTACAAAAATAATTCCAACTGTAAGTGTCCTGAGATATCCAGAAGTGAAGCAAACTAGACTTCTGACTTGAAAAGGTTAGAAATGAAAATCTGTCAATCAGTGCTGTTACTTAACAATATTAGAGCTGCTCTCTCATTTTTGTCTCTCTAATAAACTACTGGAGGACCAGGTAAAAGAGCTACCATGAAGGCACTTGGAAAAGTCACTTATGACCAACAGCAAAACCCAAAGTTAGGTGAAATCCTGTGGACAAGGGCTCCTTCTGTGCAAGGACACTCCCTGTCACAGGACAGGAACAGCATGCCACAGTGAAAGGTGCCAGCAGTGGGAGGAAACACATAAAACAAACTAGCCCTCTCCCCTCTCCACCAGCAAATCCATCTGGTAACAGCTGTTACCTATCCAGTTTATACAATCTTTCTCCAAAATCTTTGATGTCCAGAAGACTGGAAAATTTAATCGTGTCTTGGGAAAGAGGATAACAAAAATATTGAGAAAGTAATAAAAACACAAACAATTCTCCTATTGCAGTGCTTGCTGAGAAAGAAAGTTTTCAGATCTGGTTAACTAGCAAACTCCTTTAGAAACCAGTCACGAATGGAGGAAATTTACTATTCATGGCTACAGAAATAAAATTTGATAAAAGGACTTGCTTCTTTCAGCAATCTTGAGAACAATGATATATTTTCATTTGCTTTCCTAAGGACAAATAAAATGAGAGCATTGAGACTTCCTCTGGAAGCCTGCAGTTTACAGCCAAGGCACAGTTCAGCCCATTAGCCCAAGGTCTTGATTCGCCATTACATCAGCCATAGCGGAATGACACTTGTGCAATGAAGATGGTAATGAGCTAAAAAAGTAAATGACGACATCTCTGCTTCTACTACATGGCCAAACTGGCCAGGAGCACCACACTCTGGGAGGTCTGTGGCCAGGCACCAAATGTGGAGCAGCTTGGCTGCTACCTGCCATGCCAGGGCTTCCCAGCTGTAGAGGTGACATCCTGGGGGAGGCACAGCAAGCCCAACCTCCCCCGGCAATGACATAACAGCTCTCTTTGGCTGCTGAAAGCATCTCTTTGGGATATGCTACCCATGACACATGCCCCACAGCAGTTAAATGAGGAATGAGAGTCCTCTTGTGTCCCTTTTGCCCCAGACAAGTTGTTGCAGCATTGCGCAAACCCGCCCCGCTCGGGGCGTGCCAGCAGGATGTGGTGCGCTGCTGCTGCTCCCGCTGGGTCCAGTGCGCTGCCCAGGGCTGTGCTCAGACACAGCTTGGCCAGTGGAGGGGAAAACAAATGGCAGCACCTTCTGGGAAACAGGGAGGGGGCCAGTCTCCAGGCACCTGTTGAAACAAGATTATAAGATTTAGGTTGGGAATGCCAATGCGCATTTTCTGCACAGATCCTGCTGGCACAGCTGCGGTACCTAACAGAGATTGCAAAACTTCCCAGAGAGCGGAGCAGTCTGGCTGCTGTAAAATCAGGATGGTGCTTATACCACATAAGATACACAAAGTGAGAGAGAGAATATGAATTTTGAATATGAATTTTAAAGCTTTCCCTGTAGCACAATCCCATTTACCTACAGCTCCTGTGCACACAAATCTTGTCAAAAGGCACCATGGTTACGCACCAGATAATACCCTCAGAGCCTTTTTTTTTTTTCTATTTGGAGATTGCTTAGTATAAACTTCCATCAGCTTATTTTTGTTTTAAACAACTGCAAAATGTCTCTGTTTTTAAGGGGGAGGAAGGTAAAAGGAGGTGGGGGGCGAGGCCAATGTATTTTAGATTTTAAGGGAAAGAGCCCTTCCAAAGTGCAAAATCTTTTAAAGACAGACTTAGACAGCTTGTGAAACTTGTGTGACTGCTCTCTATAACTTGTACCACATTCTGCCTCCTTCACCCTCTGACACATAGCAAGAAAACTGGATTCAAAATGAGATTGCACCACGGTGAATTCATTCCTTGAATTGCATCGTAAGTTTCAGCAATACACAGCGTGGGAACACGTCGATTAGCTCTCGCTTTGAAGAAATTGGATTTGCAAAGGTCAGCAGTGGCTCGGCCCATTTCTCAGCAGATCTTTGGCTTGCTTTTCATCCCGGGACTAGCAGGGAGGAGGTCAGAGAGGAATGACAAAAAGAGCGAGCTTTTTGAAGAGAGCCCAAAGAATCTGACTGTGCTCCCAGCAGTGTGGAGGTTTCTTTTGCTCAAAGCTAATAAAAAGGTAGATTTTAAACCAAATTTATGGGACTAACTTTCTGGGTTTACTTACATATAAAACAATTAATTGTTTTGGTATAAACTCAGAAATGCTTTCTAGTGTAACTTTTGGTCTCGCAAGCACTGCCTGAAGCTAATCTGCAGAAAAGCCTGCTCACCCTCCCCCATTCCTCCCACTTTTTGTGCAAAACGGTTCAGCCAGCCTGGAAAAGAGGTGGAAAGAGGAAAAGCTCAGCCCCCAGTGGAAGTGTGAAATCCAGGGAGTTTGTGCTCTATATTTCTCCTCTGAAACATACTTCCCAGTTGTTTAGTTTGCTCCCGTGCCAGTGCACTGAGACAGAGGTAGCTTCATTACCCTTTTGAGCCGGAAAATTCACAAAATATTTTGGCCACTCTCTGCACCTTATTAACATAAACTGGACTTTTCTCCTGCTGCTGGCAGGGAAGGCTGCTGGGAGTGTTTGATCAAGGCGTTCCAGCGGCTGTCACCAACATTCTCCTTAGGCTGGCAGTGAAGGATTCCTCCTGGATCCTGATCAGGGGTTTGCTGTGGCCACTTGCACCGGAAAGCCACAAAAGAGGGAAGGAGATGGGGAGAAAAAAGAAAGAGAGCAGGTTAGAAAGGAATCCAAAAATACCAGCAAGCCTGAGTTCTTCCACCTGTAAATATTAAATATTTCTTGCAGAAATTTGGAACACAGACTGAAACATATCTCCTAGAAAACTGGGAATAATAGACTCGTCTGCTTTGTTAGTGTATTTTTTGAGCAGCTCACTTTCTCTGGCTTCAAAGCTTTGCAAAGGCTTGCAATGTGTGGAAAGAGTAGGCAGAATTGCTCCAGCTGCTGTTGCAGACCTCCTCAAACTGAAAAAATTTGCTTTTCCCTAGGTCTTCCAACAAGTAACATGGCAGCATGCTGATATAAAAATATGATTTAGGAAGTATCCAAATTATAGAAGGCCAAATCTTGATGCTCTGTTGGTTCCTGTTAAGTAGCCAGTACTAATCCAGGTGAAATTTTCTTGTCATTAACTGAGCAATACTGGCCTTTGCCCTTACTAATTCGACTCAGAAAATTCCCTTCTGAGTCTGTCCCAGGAATTCCCACAGGTCTGGGTGCTGCAGAAAGTGCCAGCAGGAATACAGCAGAAATACAGAAGAAATACTGCTGAATGGGGGCATTTACAGCATGTGCACAAGAGATGTAGGACAGAGTGAAGAGGCAGATGAAGATGAAAAGAGAGTGGTTATTGTCAAACTGACAGACCAGTGATGTTTCCGTGACCTAAGAGGAAGTAATAAATGCTGGGTTCAGGCTTTTAGTGAAGAAATGGCTTGTTCACCTGCTGCTTCATAGCTGCATCAGACTTCCACCAATATCTGATCACCACCACTACAGAGTGAGTCTACGGAGAGCTTGTTAACAGCTCTGCCAAGGAGATTGTGCCAACTCCTCTCACAAGTGTTGTTACCACAGATCCCAGCAGACCCTGGAATTTCTCATTACCTCACATATCAGCAACTCAAAAGTGCCTTCACTTTCCAGTTACAGAGATTGAAGCAGGTAGGGGGTCTGAGTAAGGTTCTGCAGCTAAGGGGATCTCTCTTCAGAAACAGCACTTTGTGCTAAATATGAAATCCCATCTGGGGATTTTGTTAGAGCATCCTTTCTAGGAATATAATTTTTGATTTGACAGATTTCCACAACATTTGACCAGAAGAACATTGTGATTTATGGACACATACATAATTTGCAAATTTTTATCTGAGTTGTGCAGGTAAAAATATACCTAACTTGGAGAGCTTAGGCATTAGGACATATATCTGGATTATCTGTGCACAGCTGTTCATGGTCAGCCATCAAATCCCACAGCTTCATTTTAACACTTCTATGTGTGATGTTTTTATCAACACTTACTTTGGCATCCTTCTGTGGAGAAAAGCATCCTTGTTGCACCTTTCATATGTGAATAAGCTTCATAACTGAAAACACAAAGTACTGGGTTTAGCTTTCTTTTTTCCAAAGAACAAACCAAAGAAAGTCAGGAGGTTAAGCAACTACAGTTGAGGGTACCTTGCTGAGCTGCAATTAAAAAAATAAAAGATTGGTCAGAACACATATTTTTTTATTAAAAGAGAATGAACATAAATTACAGCTGCTGACCATGTAGTCATTCTTTTTATGAGGTGTTTTCTTATACCCATATATGATTTCCACATATAAATTCCGTATTGGACTGAAAACTCCTCACATGAAACTGGCGCTTTTCTTAATAAATTGTCCACAGAATCAGTATTTCATCTCAGATGTAAAAAGTTCATTAGGGAAAAAAAACATCCCAGTGTCCTGGTGGAAAGCAATACCAGACACTCTTCAAGCTAAAAAAAGATCTGCCTGCAGATTATGTAGCATTTTTCCTCTGCTTTTCTACTTAATTATTTTCCATAATTTAATAAAATCCAGTATAACATAGCATACTATAATGGTGCCTGCAGTAACAGCTACTTAGTCCAGAGCAGAAAAAAGCAATTCTTTTCCATTGAGGATTTCACCATTTTGAGTTTTGTTTCCTTTTAGACTTTCTTGGAGAAGGGCCCCTAGCTCTGAAAGAGTGTGAGCACAGAAACCCTGAAGTGCTCTGCTCTGAAAGAGCTTGTTTTATGGAATGCCCTCAAACCATGCAGCGTGGAAGCCTGGAAACTGCTCCAGGTCTGCTTACTGAGGTCTTCTCACCAGAGAAAATCACTTCAACCAGAATCAGATGTTCCATATGGGGTGCTCAGCTGTAAATCTGAGAAAGCACTAAAAATACTAAATTGTAAAAAAATGTCCCCAGAGCGCACATGAAAATCCACATTGATGATTACCTTTGTTACTCCATGCAGAAAAGAGGCAATGCTGAACTAAACCGGATGGCCAAGGATTCAGGGTCATCTGCTGCTGCTCTTGCTCTGGAAGCGCAGCTGTCTCCTCATGAAACCAGTGAGCTCAGCAGAGACAGGGTGAAGAATGTGCTCCTACGAGGCTCCCCCTTCCCGAGAGAAACGCTTGCTTTGACAAGCGGCTGGATGTGCGTCAGAACGTGGCAGAAGGGGGACGTTTTTAGCAACACTTCGCTGAACCAGAGTGCCAGAGTGTGGTCCCCAAAAGCACAGTTGCTTTCATTCCCATAATTTACTTTCATCTGTCTTTTTCAAAACCTTCCCTAATTAAGCATAATTGCCATGCAGTCACACATTAGTGCAACATTCTGTCCACTTATGGACCACCCATAAAAACCTTCCTAGCATTAATCCTGGAAAGTGGTAGACTGCTTGCTTTGTTTTGTTTTCTAATGTGCATAAGTGCCTATAATGCACAGCAATGGCTTTTTGGAACTGATACTTGACTCTGATTGTCATGAAAAAATTCTTAGCTTATGTCAGAAAATCGGAGAGGTCAGAAGGAAGTTTGTGTTTTGGGAAAAACAAGCATTTGTGATGATTTGGAATCTAAGATCTTTGGTGCAAAACTCAGACACGGAAATTCCCACCTCTTTGTTATATTTAACTCCCTCTTAGGACAGTTATGGGTTAGACCATAACAATTTGGATACTTCAGCCTTTGTGAGTTAGTCAGGTTCTCTGCATCACTTAAGTCTTCAGTGAGAGACTCCCAAAAAGCAACAATCCCATGTCCTCATGCAGCCCATGCAAACAATCTTTTTTAAAAATGGACAAAGATCTAGACTGGAGGTTGCCTCTAAATGGTTTGTAGAAGCTGAACCCTAACAGAATATTTAGAAATGTTAAAGCAAAATAAAAACACAGCATTGCAGGGAAGTCAGCTGAAATATTCTTGCAAGCAGCTGGTTATTCTTTAGAATTGCAGTTTATCTGAGTGCAGTATCTTCCACAATGTAGAAGTCAAGAAGACCCTTGAATTTGTAGGATGCTGAAGAAAAAGCAGCAGGTACCTCAGAAGAGTGTTGGGTGGGTTGAAAATTCACACGACTAGAAGGACAACAAACCTAAAAGAAAATAAGGAAGTAATGTTAGATAATAAAATCAAAACTTCTGTAGCAAACAGACAACATCATAACTTACAGCAGAGAGATACAACATGAGTGAGTTTCAGCCTCACTCACTTTGGTGAGTGACTCAGGGAGACCACACCATATGACTAAAAAACTTCTTTACCATTTGCATTGACATGGTTTCTGTGCACTGGCAGAAAATGCCAATATTTTTGCCACTGCTAGAAATACTTTTCTTAGTCCAGAAATGAAAAAAAGAAAGAGAAAAGGAAGAGCAAAATTTAGGTCCAAGTAAATATTTCTAAATTATTAGTAAGTGATTCAGTTACATCTAGTCCTTTCTAAAGCTTTCAAGCTTTGTTGGATGTATATATTGGAAAGGGAAAAATGAAAGGAGAAATACCAAGAACTCTCTAACCAGCAAGGACTTGTTGCACATGTAACTTATTAGCTAAATTTGTCCAACATACACAGGGCTAGAGAGGTGCACATTCTGTGAGAAAAGTATGTCTCTTACACTATGACTGTGAGACAAAATGCAAAATAGAGAACAGGAGATACATAAATTGTGAGTCCTGAGGCAAGTTCTGATGATGACTTAATGTCAGGGAAAATCATTCTTTTTGGTCACACCTTTATGAATTTTGAAACTGAGCAGAAAAATCCCCACTACTTATAGCTTAATTGATTACTATAAAAATGAAAATACATAATTTCAGTTGTTTAATAAAAGATAGAAAATTTCAAATGATGCAAAATTTCTTCAGAGTTTCTTTGTTAAAAGCCACACACACAAACCCTCATTGTTATCTAAGCTGATACTATCTTTGTCCCTTATTTACTGCCCAGCCCCTAGCATTCTTTCTGGGTAGCAACAGCACAAGGCAAACACTCATGGGCAAACTGAAGTGACAAGCAAGCAAGCAAAACAGAGGAAAGAAAATGAAAAGTTTGTACTTGTTCTGACAACTCTGCTGCAGGGTACTGAGGGTATCATAGCTGCATTGGGTTAGTCCTACAATTAATTGGTCATCATAGTAAAATCTGACAATTATTAAAGAGAACCACCCAACTCAGAAATGCTGGGATAAATTAACAGGTTGCAATCGTACTGACATCTCCAGCATCACTCAAGGAGAATTGTGTTGCTCCTTTGTTTTCTCAAGTAGGAGTCATTCCTTCCATTTCAAATTCTCTTCCAAATGTTAACATGTCTAGATGGCATAAATGTAGCAATCTTGGAGACTACCATACAAGGGAGACAGGCTGGTTTGTTATGGGGCTTCTGCACGTCAGGTCCTCAGTGTCTGGGGTGCAGCCTAATCCAAGGGGTATCAGATGCAGGGTTAGGATATGTTTGTTGTGGAATAAGGCAGTCTGGAACATCTTTGTGGGTATTTACTGAGAGAAAACAGGATGCCACCTCAGTGATTGTTTCTATGCACCTATCTACTTGCTTTCCAAAATAAGTAAAACATCCAATCTCTAAAAATACTGCCTACTAAAAAGTACACAGTTCCTTAGGGAAACAAGGTTTCAACACAATTGTGTCATATGAATGTTTGCCTGTCATCTGTTTGCTCTTTCCCCTCAGTTTTAACTCCATTTTACAGAAGGGCAGAGGTCTCAGTGAGTGAAGTTCTGACAAGTCCCGTGCAAACTGGGGACAGCTGATGGCTGCATGCACAGCTACCCTGGCCACGCACTCGGTGCTCCCTGACAGCCGCTGCGGGTACGAAGGACGGACAGGGCTGATGGTGGACAAGAGCTGGGAAGCAGGCAGTGAGGCAGAAGAGACAGTAATCCATAGGAAATGAGTCCTCTTTAGCTTGGCTGCCTGTGGGCGAACTTCTTAACTGATTTATATAAAAAAATTTTTCCTCTCAGTTCTTGAGTTCTCTTGAAAATTATTTTTCTCACCAGAGATGCTTTCCAGGAACAGACTGAAGTGCTTGTTTCAAAACTCCTGACAGTATCATTTATTTGCTGAACAAGGGGGCACAGCAAACAAGCTTTTTCTTATGTTTTGCTTTAACCTTGCTGATGCCTTTTCAGTGAACTATGAGCCAAATTCCTCATTTCACTGCTTTAACAAGTGTGTAGATACTGACATATCCAATCCCACTTTCCCAGGTCAAGATCATGTTTCACTAGAGACCAACTGAGCCTGCAGAACTCTGTTTTCTCGTAAATGCTGGTCTCACTGATCTTAGTGGGAGAGCACTACAGGTTGGTACCTACCTGTGTATGTACATACTTATATTTAATTCAGAGATGCAGCTACCCTGGTGGTTATAATTCTGTCCAGTAGAATGCAATATCAAATACAGAGCCTGTTCTTATTGACTCAGTTTGAATGTGGCTAATCAAATGAAGTCAGCCAGTAGTCCTGAGGGTAACAGAAATCCAGAGACACCAACAAATCATGATTAAAAGCTCAGGAAGCCTCATTAAGGAATGATTCCAGCTTTCCTACTTTGTTTTTCTTAATAAATATTTAATTTCTGCTACAGGCAGAAATACATTGAGGCTTAAAGAAAGCATTTGTTCTAATGAAAGTATTTTGGTTGCTAATAGTATTACCACCCAGTGAATAACAAAAGAACTGTGAACTCCACTGATTTAAAGAAAGCCCAGAACTATTCAGAAAAACAAATATATACTTAGGGCCCTAGACAACAAACATGAGACGGACCCTAGGATAGTAACACACACATTCATGATTCAGTGATATCTTTTCATGGCTTGTCTGGATGAAATGCTTTAAGTTTGTATTGTCCATATCCAGTCCCTGTGATCTAAATACAGGCAAACCTGGACAACCTAGTCCAGACAAAAAGCAGGGCCTTTCTGCCTGGGAGGAAATAAATTCTCTCACTACTCAGCCAGTGAGTGCATGGGGTAGTTTGAATGCCCCTGGTGAAGACAGCAGGCAGGAGTAAGGCTCCTCAGTGCCCATCCTTGAACCCTCCCTGGCAGTGGTGGAAGCCCAGAGCCCATCTCTGCACTATGCCATTTATGGCATCCAGGTGAGAGAAAAATTACTGACATGGACTGATTAACTGTCAATGCTTCCTTCTCACAACATCTTTGGATTCGTGCTGTGGCTGTGACGCAAATCTATGGTTTAGAGTAATGGTGCCCCAAGTTCAGTAACCAATGTCCTGCATCATCTTTCCAAAACTAAAGTTTTTGAAAGATGACCTCAAAACTAAAGTTTGAGTTAGCTGTTAGAGAGAGGATTTCTGCCACTGATTGTGCTCAAGCAGCCAGGAAGAGCTACACTCACTGAAGGCCAAGTCTTGCTGATGCAGTTTCTGACACAACTGGAAGTCTATTTGCTTCCTATATGTTACCTAAAAACCTGAGATGAAGAAATAATTCCTATCATCTACCACTAAGAAAAAAAATTGATGTGCTGCTGTAGTTTGGGAAAATACAAACTTTGATGACCTACTTCTGATTCTGTTTCAGAATTGCTGTAATGGTTTGCCTGCTGTTCTCATTGTAATGGTTTGTGTCACTGCCCAGGAAAAATCTACTGCAGCAGTGTACTTATTCCTGATGAAAATTCCACATGAGTAACACTCAGGAATATTAGAACCAGCCTGTATGCATATGCACTTAGAATTATAAAATTTAAAACCAAATAATAATAATAATAAAAATACCCCAGTAACTCTGACTTGACCTTAATAAGCATAGGAGTGTCAC
>VZTN01026423.1:29055-46928 GCA_013400515.1 Erpornis zantholeuca
ATTGTAATGGTTTGTGTCACTGCCCAGGAAAAATCTACTGCAGCAGTGTACTTATTCCTGATGAAAATTCCACATGAGTAACACTCAGGAATATTAGAACCAGCCTGTATGCATATGCACTTAGAATTATAAAATTTAAAACCAAATAATAATAATAATAAAAATACCCCAGTAACTCTGACTTGACCTTAATAAGCATAGGAGTGTCACCAGTCTAGAAGTGTATAACTCTCATATCTATCTGTATCTCTGTATAAATATTCACAAAATGAAGTTTATCTGCCTCTAGAATGTAAAAAATTTAAACAGCAGTTCTTTGGCCTTTAGGTAGACTGCAACAGTTAAAAATAGCCCAGAATCCAGAATAACACCATAACCCCAACAAAAACAAGTTATTCTTCGTGCCGAAGCCATGGCCCAGCTTGCCAGCACCGATGCCGCCCGTGCTCCTCTCTGTGCTGTGAGTGCGGCCAAGGGCAGGCGGAGCCGCGGGCAGTGTGGGCTCGGGGCTCGGTGGGGCACGGGCAGAGAGCGGAGCCGTGCCGGGCCCGGCCGGGGCTCGCTGGGGCACGGGCAGAGAGCGGAGCTGTGCCGGGCCCGGCCGGAGCTCGGTGGGGCACGGGCAGTTCCTCCCANGGAGCTGTACCGGGCCCGGCCGGCCGGAGCTCGCTGGGGCACGGGCAGAGAGCGGAGCTGTGCCGGGCCCGGCCGGAGCTCGCTGGGGCACGGGCAGTTCCTCCCAGAGTGCTCCCCTGGGTTTCCTGCGTCCTGGGCAGAGCCAGCCCTGCGGGGGAAACCGCGGGAGCAGCCCTGCTGTGGGATTTCACCTGGGGAAAGCCCAGCCTTAGAGAAACAGCAGGCTCTGTTTTGGGAAGGGACAGGCTCTCCGGAGCTGCGGAGCTCTGTGGGAACAGTTCTGTCACTGTTGTTCCCACTGAGCAGGCCTGTTCCCCCGAGCAGCCCCAAACACTTACGTGAACTCTGTATAAATAAGGTTATAAAGCTACTAATGTTCTTTAACTACAAAGAGATAATACCAACCATGAAACCTGAGCGGCTTTTTCTTGTCTCCTGCACATACGAAGGATGGCATTAAAAGAGATTAGTTTAAACCACTTGCAATTTCCTTTATGCAATAAAAGATTTTCTTTGCTTGGAATTTTCCTATTTATGGTGTGTATTTGGACTCAGTATAGCATAATACTTTCCTCAGTGTCCCTGCTTTTAATGATGCTCGCAGCATTTGAGCCATTCATCAAATTTGACAACTGAAACAGCTAGGAGTTAATGGGAGCATGAGCAGTTTGACAAACACAGTCTATTTGACAAGGCTGAGGTCAGGACTAAAAGAACTGCTCTTGGTTAAATAAATAGAAAAGCAACAAAGTAAAGCAAAATCTCTGCAGCCATTTATCAACTTTAAAAGCCTTTTTGTTATAAGAAACATTAAGTGAAGCTGCACACAGAGATGGGAATTAAAAGGGGTTGGAAGAATTCAGCTGGCTTCCTTTTTAAGTGAAATTAAAAAGCTCAGTTAAAACTGAGGGATTATGTCCATAAAGCTGACATGCACCTACACAATACCTAAACCTACACTTTAGAGCTGTCTGCTTCTGAACTGACTTACTATTTTAAAGAACAGGCTTTTTCTAGATAACAGATTGATTCAGGTGGCACCGAAAGTAGAACAGTATCACGAGCGACGGCTTTGCTGACGTCTGCAAAGCTGGAGAGCACTGTGTGGGCATGTTCAGGAGCACAGCTGAGGCTCCATCCATCCACCGATGCTTCCATAACAAATTTACCTGATAGCAGCCTGTGCAAGGGGCCTTCCACAGAGTCTGTGAAGTATCAGAGCTTTGCCTGTAGGAAATTCCTGGATGTCAAATGGCTCCTGGAAGCTGATAATTAGTGCAGCCACTAACTTCCTGGCTTTGCTTGCTTCATGGACTTCTTTATCTTTTTTTGACTCGAGGAGGTTGGTTTGGACTCATCTCGTTTTTCCTCTGTCCAAGACCCTGAAGGTTCTAGGAAAGATGGAAGCACTGAATCTGTTCTAGTACTCCCTGGGTAAAGTGTCTTTCAAAGCATGCAGCACACTTAGAAAATAAAGGATAATTTTTTTTTCTTTTTTTTAAAATGAAGTGCACATTGGGAAGCAAAATCAAATCTGTACTATTCTGGGTTTGGTCTTGCATTCTATATATCAGAGTAGGTCTCCAGGCATTATTGTGCTGACTTTAAGGAGATCAAGACTGACCTTCCTCTGATTCAGCTTTTCTGCTCTTTAAATTTGGGAGCGTTATTATTCTCATGGTGAGATAAGACACAACAAATTTCAGCACTGAGGAATTCTTGGATATTATAGTTGTGCAGAATATTTTCTAATCATTTGCCTACCATCACTTCATGTAATCATTTCTATCACTGTCCAGAAACCACCAGTACCACTAGGGAGTTTCCATCAGAAGCAAGTAATCTGGCAAAACTCAGTATACTTTTGCAGTCCTAAACATTTCAGGAAAGGTCTTTATGGGTTTAGGCCTGGTTTTAGGCCAGATGAAAAAAATTTTTTTTTTCTGGGACTTCTCCATCCTTTCTGTTGCTTTAATGCTTTTATGACTATTGGCACTTTGGAGATAATAAAAAAAAGGCATGTATTGAGACACAAAGACAGCAGAATGAGTATGAATAGTTTAAAATTTACAGATTAATTTGCTGCGTCTTGTTTTGCTAATAACTTTTCATTTTTTCTTTCATAGAGCAATTTGTACATCTAAATAATATACTTAACAACTCCTATTGCTGCTGGAAAATAATGAAAGTCTTCTTTTCCTGGAAGTGATTGATTATAGTCTGGATAAATGAAATAATTTTCCCTCTTCTCTTCTCATTATGCTTGGAGCAAAACACCCATTACAGGAGTACTGTGCAGCCATTTGGAGCTAGGAAATGTATTCCATTTAGCCTGTCAAACACAGTTTAATTCCTGTTTTAACTCTGCCTCTTTTCCAAACGTCCTTTTCAAGACTACACTAATATAACCTAATTTTGACAGAGCATTCTGGACTCTGGGCAGCTTTGACTCTTGAGCTCTTTTCCATCTGGAATGGGTTTTTCATCTGCTTAATACCAGAGCTTTCTGGTTTGTTTGGCTTAGTTGTTTTGCAATATACAACCTACAGTCATCTTATAAAATAATTTATAGCACTCATTTGGCCTCCTTTTTGGAACTTTCTGTTTGGGAAAGAAAATCAAAAATAATCAAAGCAAGCTCAACCCTAGTTTTCCTTTTAATGAAAATGTTTTTACCGAATATACTGGCTTGGATGTCTGAAGATTGCACTCTCCTTTCCAATGTCAACAACACAAATGTCTTTCCTAATGGACATAGTCATTACTTTTTGTCATGGCTACCTTGTATTTGGGGGGGTTCTTTTCTGTGTTGAAAACCATAAAAATATGATAAAAATGTTCAGTGTGACAAAATTTTAGTGGTTGGATTGTATCTAATCTTCAGTAAAATGGGATCCTGGAACAGAGCAAAAGAAGAGTAACCCTGATTTTAAGATTAAACTTCATGGGTTCATGTAGACTGTATAGAAATTGCATTATTAACATATTTTTTACTCAGAGAATCATACAATAGCGAGGTCTGGATTCAAAGATTCAAGAGATTTTTTACAGTCTCCTATCTCTTGTAAATGTTTTATGGATGGAATTATTTCTCAGTGCTATACAAAGAAAATACCATTTCACAAAGGTGGTTTTGTTATCTATTTGAACGTTGGTGAGCTTTTTTTGTTTTTGGAATTCTGTGATCAGCATTGTGCTAAACTGCTTAAGGAAATCAACCCCATTCATGTTTTTTGCCCTCTTTTCTTAACCAAATTGAGTTGGTGCTGGGAGATTTTCACTGCAACAATAAAAGTCTTCTCTTTAGTCTAGTCCTGGGAAGTGGAGGCTAGGATCAAGAATCTACTTTCACTTTACAATATTATTGCAAGCAAATAATTATACTAAAAATAATATTAGCAAAGGCATCATTAGAGGTGGTGGTGGTTCTCCATAGCTGGTGTAGAAGAAAGATCCCTGAATAAAAAGCAGCCTGCATGAGAGACAGAAGGATAGAGCAGTTTAGGAGAGTCTTGCTCTGACTAACCCCAGGGTAGGACTGTCAGACCCTTAAACTGTCCCCAAATCAAGAACTAAGAAAATATACGAGATATAAAATATGAAGTGCATCTTTCTGCTTCTCAGGAAGCCCTATTACAGTTTTTGTTGTATTTTACTTCAGGAATAGTAATTCAGTACACATCAAACACACTGGTTGCTATCTCTATAATTTAGTGCATTAGCAGAAAATACTACCTTTGTGCCAGATGAGGTTATGCTGAGTAATAAATCTTCTTTTTAAGCTATGTGTCTGTATGTGTACTTTTTCACTGAGAGAAACCGTAAAGTAAATTTCCTGGACTGTTACTGATCGCCTAACAACTACACACTCTGCTACATTAGAAGCTTTTACTGTCCATGCTGCACAGGCCACAGAGCTGCATTCAAGTCAGGCATCTCTCTTGTCAATCTTACTACTATTTATTATTATTAAAGTCCCAGCTATGTGCTGGGTCTTGTCACGCTGCTAACAGTGGCAGCCCTGTCCCATATTTAAGAAGCCTTCTGAGTTTCAATTTTACTAAAACTTCTAAGTCACACAGAGCAGGTAACCACAGACACTCCACTGGCTAAATCTTTTCAAAATTGGGGTGTGAAAGACAAGTGAAGTTATAAAAATAAACAATTTAATAGAGGAAAAGAAAAGGCAAACGCTTTCTTTCCTTCTGGATTTTGCCTTTTTTTTTTTTTTTTCCTTTTGGTTTGTTTGGGTATTGTTTCCTGCAGGACAGGCCACAGAGTAGGATTTTACTCCATAGGAACAGAATAATATCCACTGCTTGTTATTGCCCCTCACTGTCTCTAGGCAGCATGGATGGATTGAGTCTTCAAACGGGATATGAATATGTCACATATAAATGAGAGGGACTGTACATGCATGCTTTCTCTGGAATTGTCACAAAGACAAAATTCTTCTAGGTAGGTAAGGATATATGATTACAGATACTTTGAAGGCTGCAAGCAAATGAATGGAAGGCTTTACTGATCAAACTGCCTTTCAGCCCAGTTTACCTGGTTTCTGTGGCAAGTTATACTGTGATCTCTCCTTTTTCATCAAAACATGATGGGATAGGGGTATCATTATTTGACTCATCTAGGTATTGACAATATTTCAGTTTTTTTCTATAGAAAATGAAATGATTATTAAATATTTAAATTATGGGATGACATTTAAAGTGCAGCGACTCTGCTTTTTTTATGATGGCAGGCAGAGAGAGCTTTTTATCAGAATTTCTACACAGTCACAAGAAATTGTTTCCTTTAACCTCAAAATATTTTGTAGCTAGAAATTTTCAGCCAGACTTCTGTAATTTTATAACTTAATTATGGTTGCCTTCATAGAATAAGAAACATTTATTAAACGAGTTAGACATTGATTCACTTAATGTAAAAATTTACATAGAAATTAGTGATTTGAGATGGTAATCATTTCCCCCTCCTTAATCTATTCTGTTGGGTCAATTAATGTGGTCATTAGAGACTACTTGCCCTTTCAGCCAGCTCTGAGCAAGACCAGAGCAAAACCAGGCTGCAGTAAAAGACATTCTGCAAGGATGCTGGCACTTGGGTCGTGTGTTAGAGCTCTGAAACCTTTCTTAATGTACTGCAGATGTTACTAAGCTTTGAGCCTTTTAGCTATGTTTTCGTTTACTGTTTAGGTGGTCACAGTGCTGCCAAGAGAGCTTTTGAATCATCTTAATATAAGAATTAATTATATAAATTCATACAGAAGTAACTGAAAAGACTTAAAGAGTCAAAATGTCAACCGAAGACATTCTATCCTGAGTTCAGTAGGTAAGCCAACAGAGAGGACACAGTCCATCCTCCTTAGCAAACACTTTTTATTTGGGTGCCAAAATCGTCACTTCTGGTTAACCCACTGAGGCATTTGGCTGGAAGAGAAGAACTGTTAACAACTGGGGTGTCCAGAGTCAGTCACAAAACAGATGTTCCAGACAGACTGAAAAATAGTAAAGACTCAAAAATGCTTAATTTTCCTTTTTCCCAAGCCTTTCCAGTCAGAGAAGACTGTGCTTACTGTATTTCTACTGATATTCATATTTTTTAAATTCAGCTCTCAGCCTTCATAGCTGTTGTCTTTAGGAGGAGTAGGGAAGTGAACCCTTTTGTACATGAGAGGCAAATAACACTGGAACAAAGATTTTACCAAACAGCTTCTTCTTTGAGTGTTAGATGGAAGTGTGGCTGCATTTTGCCTGTAACTGCAAACACAGTTAAGAAATCTTATTTTGAGCTCAGTGGAACTTTTCCCTTATTTTACACTCCAGGGCACTGCTGATGTTCAAACTACTGTCCCTGTTCTTTTGTGATGCCAGGCAGTCCCCAGAGATTATGGCTACTATTGCCTAAATCAGGCTCATTTGAGAGGAATTAATTCAAAACAATAACCTGAGCAAACACTGAAGGGAACATTAGAAAACATCTAGAAAAAAAAAGAAAAAAATATGCTGAAAATGTATTGTGCCTAATTCTGTTAATAGTATAGACTACTGGGCTCATTCTTCTGATTATTTTTCTTACAAGGGAGAGGAATATCAGATGGAAGGAGAGTGACTCTAATCCAGAGGAACATCCTAGTGAACACCTCCAAAGTATCTGACTGTAAGTATTAAGAAGGACATCCTTGAGAGAATGACCCAGTGTAAGACTTGGGGCCTGCTGCAACACAAGCTCTGCCTTCAACTTAATCCAGTTAAAATAGTAAGTTTTTACCTACAACCCAGCTCTGGTTTTGTGTAAAGGACTGTACAAGTTGCAAAGGAAGGAAGAAATCAAATTGTAAATAGAAGCACAGTACCCTTCAAACCAACAAAAAATGTGGATTTAATCTTATAAATTTGCCTGTTCAATAAGAAATTCAGAATTAAATCTGTATTAAGAAAGAAATTAGCTACAAATTCAAATTTGCATATGTGTATTCATATGAGAGAGACCCTATATATCATGTACACAGGCTATAAAAATAGTCTACAAATCATTCACAATCCAGCCCTCAATCTCCTGCCACATATGAAAGTCAGATCAGTGTTAACTCAATGGTCAAAACTGTGTTGGAAGAGTAAACACCAGTTTTTCTTATAACAATTATATGCCTTGGCCATGTAAGATCACCCCAGCACTAGAACTAAACGAAATACTAGTACAAGAATGTTTTATGCCAAATCTCAAACCACTAGTACAAAAGAGTGTAATTTATCAGATCCAAAGGAAAACACTCTCTGACAGAGCCAAAAGTCCTACTATTCATTACATATCTAAAGGCTACTGATCAATAGAGAGCACTATGCTCTTTCATTCAATAGGTTCAAGCTTAACTGATTTTCACGGCTTCTTGACTGCTTTTATGACTAACAAGGCATGATCCACATAGTGCTTTGTCACCGATTTGCAAATAATCTAATAAAGTGACAGTAATAAATCACAAGTATCATTAATAAAACACCATCAAACAAAGCAGCACACTGAAAACAATGTGGAAAATGCACAGATAATTCTCCAACTACTTTGGGGAGTAAACAGGCTAAACACACAATACTACCTAGGACCTGTGAGTTCAACTCATAGTAAACATATACATCTGAGCTGTTAGAGATTTGCTATCGCAGTTGGCAAATACTGCTTCTGTGTTTCTTCAGGGCAGGTTCATAGGGGAAAAAAAAGAAGAGAAATGGAAAAAGGAGAAGAGATGAGAGAAAACAAAAATCAAATTGAGTAAACCAATGCTTGGAACCCAAGAATATAATCTGCTTGGTGATGCCTGTATGCTGTTAAAATAACATTTTATGCCTGTTTACTTTATAATTTTGTACCTCATAAATACCTACAGTAGCTAAAACTGTCAGTGGTGCCACTTCAAAGGGCAGTGGCCCTAGGAACAAGATCTTTGAGGTTTGGCCTAGCCACAGTGTGGTTTAAGTTATGACAATGTTTCTTTAAATCTAAAATCTAGCTGGCATAAATCCATGAAAAGCACACATACCTTCCAATGCAAAATTCAGGATTCATTTACTTACCCTTCAGGTGTGGATTTAATGAAAGCTGGGCATTTAACACGGTAACAAGCTTCCACAGACTTCACAGAAAAATCCAGCTCCAAGACACATACAGCAGAAGCAAAGCAGTCATTTTGACTCCATCATCTCTACAAAAACTGTATACAAATAGCAAGTATTTACTTGAGGTGGAATCCTAGATACACAAACTTGCAGCTGTCACACAAGTTACAGTTGGGGTGAACACTAGACCTTGGTAGGACTTTCCTCTATACTGAATAGAAAGTCAAATTACTTACCTTTGGACCATTTTGAATTAAAAAATAATTAAATAAAAAATGTATTTCTTTTGCTTTTAGTTCCCAAATTTAGCAAAGAAGTGGTAAAATTACAAGGGAAGGTCAGCTTCATTGGAGTATTTTCCCTGACTAAAGGTTTGTAAATACCACAAGAAATATTTTGCCCACGTTATTTTCAATTCAGCATTTTAAGGCTTTACTTCTGATAAAAGGATGATCTGAATTCTTGAACATGAATCCAATTCCAATTAAAATCTTTTGGTGCTTTCAAACCACTTCTCTGGTGATCCTTGAGCAAATAAATGTTTGTGTCAGTGGCTTGAGGAAAAATACATGATTAGAGCCAGTACTAAAACCATCTTTCCTCTCAGCCTCGGAAACAAACTTTGATTCAGTACTAATAGCCACGGAAAAGAAATAAATTAGGTGGTGGCTAATAGCAGAGTGAATAAGGGTTTTCTCTCTGAAGACCAGAGGACTAGACCTTGGTTTGTTACAGCAAAGGGACAGGTATTACAGATGGTTATTTAGAGCCAAAACTCCCAGACTCCAAAGTAAACCATTCCCTTTTCATCTGTTTCGGAAAAATACAAGTCCTAAATAAATACTTAGTGCTTTCCTTTTAAGGTGGTGAGGAAGAACCGAGGAGGAGCTGAGGGTCATAAGGAAACCACTGAGCTGGAGGCAGGAGAGAAGGAGGGAGGAGAGCTCCCATCAAGCCCTTCTGGCACCTTGGAAAGCTCTGCAGGAGCCTGAAACAGCAACTGATGTCCTCAGCAGCTACCACATCCCACTGTCCATGTCTGGGAGTTTTAAATGGGTGTCTGTGGAGTTCTCTTTAGAATACCAACACGCTGAGACAGAAGTGGGAGAGGTGGGAGAGGGGCTTACCCCTCCCGGGAAAATGCTGTGGTATGTGGGGCCACAGCAGCCCTTCCCACAGCCATGAATTGGACCTCAGTATCTATGCATACATTTTTGGAAAGCAAAACATTTTTGCCAAATTTATTGCTTCTAGATACTTTGAATTTTACCAAAAGGAATTATCGGTCAAAAATCTTGAGAGAAAATTAATTAATATGAAAATAAAAAAGAAAACTAATTTATAAAAAAAAAAAATAAATAAAAAGGAGACCCTAAGGAAGTTAGTGTTAACAAAACAAACCTGAAGCTTCAAGTCAAAGTGTGACCATCACACCTCTTCTTCAGCATGTGATTTTGTTATTTTTTATTCAGAGGTCACTGTGTAGTTTAAATGTGACTTCACCTTTTGGGCAGAGACAGCCCTGGGGGCCAGATACTCAGCTGAAGAACAGATAGAATATCCACGTGGAAGTGGATATTTATAAAACTGCAAAAATGTCTAAAAACATTTGAGGGTAGAGTTAGATTGCCTGCTGACATTTGCCTTGCACATACCTCCAATACAATCATTTGTTTTAAAACTGTGTCCTTCATTAGTTTAGTTATTCACTTAGCCATGGAATGACTGCTTTTCTTAATGCTTATTCCTGTATCTGCAAATGAGTAAGGAGCCCCTAAAACCTGAGGTCTTTTCTTCTCAGGATGAACCCCTTTCCCAGATGCTTTTGATTGCAGTTAGAGTCATCTCTCCTTTTTCCTACTTTCTTACACTTGTCCCTTTCCCTTTAGCGAAAGTTTGTAAGAGGTGATGTCTTTGCACTTCCCTTCCCAACATCTACCAGGCAGGCCTAAAGTATAGAAAGAAACTAACTTGTTCCTCCTATGCAGAAGACAATATAGGAGTGAGAGCTAATTCAAGCAATCCCATCTCCTTTCCCTGCCTGAGTTTCAACACGGGGCTTTGATATTTCCTTGCCCGCAGCATCCCCCGATGCGCTGCCATGGAGCAGCGAGTGTCAGCGCTGCAGCCGGAGAGGGAAAAGGCTCAGCCCCAGGAGATGTGGTGCAGCAGCACAACCTTGCCCTCTTTGATCTCCCGCCCCAGTGTCCGGCGTGCCGCCAGGTTTGCTCCGGGGGTGACACTCGCCCCTTTAGGGGCCCACACAGGGCTCACCGCGCTGTTTAACCCCATGGTGACGGCAGGAGGGAGGGAATGCCGAGGGTCCGCGGAGAGCCAGCGGGGAAGCCGAGCCCCTGACCCTCCTGCCCCTGACACCGCAGCACTCGGCGGCTGCTCTGGCTCCAATTAAGCCAGCGTGGAGGGGGATTTGAGAGGAGGTTAGGGGAGAGTCTGCTGGACCCACACTCCTGTGGCTATGCTGGAAATTAATTCCCACATATGTGCTGCAGATGGGCCACAGCCCCTTTTCCAGGCTGCAGCCTGCAAATAAACTTAGTAGCAGCTGGGGAGGGGAACCAACAGACCCTCATGTGCTTTAATGGGTTCTGTGTTTCTGCATATGGGAGTATTCCCTCCCCTCTCTAACCCATACAAATCCTTCTGTAAAGTCCCATAAACAAAGCTGCGGATATAATTTTGAATGAGAAACTTGCCACCAGGGAAAACAGTGGTCAGGAAAACACAACATACCTTTTTCTCCAAGAGGGTGTTTTGGTGTGTTTTCATAGATTAAAACCAGATTTGGCTGGTTTGAGCAAGCAGGCAAACTTCTGACCTTTTTTCACATTTTTTCACCACCCCCCTCCACCCAGCCCCGGTACCTAACCTGTCCTAAAATAGCCGAGTGGAGCGTGGAGCCTGTGAGGGAAGCCAGCCTCATTGCCAGGTGCTGATGTTTGTCAGCACAGCACGGACATGTCCACCTCCGAGACCTTGTGCCCTGGTCTCGATCCAATAAAGCAGTCAAATTTAGCCTTAAGCCTGTGATTAGCTTTATGTTCTCAGGAACTGGTCCTTGATGAGACCTGAAATCAAACATTTACAGGAATGCTTCCCTGGATCAGCCCCATAGTGTTCAGTACTTGCTGGTTTGAGATGCCAGTGAGCACCAGAAAGGGTTGTGGCTGAGAGACCACGGAACTTTTAAAGCAAAGCATGATTTTTACTGTTCCACATGGAGTTCAAAGTTAGGGAAATTTGCATGATTCTATTAAGTTTAGCCAATCTGTATGCCTTTTTTTGTTCACTAAATAAATGCAATGAGATAAACACCATGAATTCTTTTCAGAGACTTCTGTGCTCAGTAACTTTGGAACCTGGAGTTAAATAGATAATGAAAAAAAATGAGGTACCTGAATTATTTGAGAAGTCATTTTTAGACAAACTGGCTGCCCTGTAGCAGGAGCTCTAACAAAACGTGAGCAGCAGGGTATGTCCATGCACATGTGGGCAGGTAGGGAGATGTGGGATGTGGGCAGGTAGGGAGGGAAGACAGAGGTCTGGAGTGTTTGCACTGCCAGCCCTTCTGGGACAGACCACATTTTTCTCCTTAATGCATTCAATTTCTGGCGACAAAGAGCACATGGGTAGATTTTAGGTGGTGTGTACATGGTTGTCAAGCAGATCACACTTCAGTTTCTTACTCAAGAAGAGTAGACAAATTCACAAGCATCATCTTTCTGCTGTTCTAGATTAATATAACAAGCTTAACTTCAACTTTTATTTTTTCAAGATGTAAATGTAGCAAAGAGGTTACTGATAGAAAAGTAGAGAGAGTAGTAAAGAGAGAAAGTAGTAA
Source organism: Erpornis zantholeuca (assembly GCA_013400515.1). Taxonomy (NCBI): domain Eukaryota; kingdom Metazoa; phylum Chordata; class Aves; order Passeriformes; family Timaliidae; genus Erpornis; species Erpornis zantholeuca. Next base: position 41,167 of record VZTN01026423.1, read on the forward strand.
AGCATTTGTTGTCTAGATTTTCTCAGAAAATAATGAATCACTGTAAATGTGAGCTATTTAATCAAGCATCAGTAATGGTCTCCCTGATGATTATGACACTGCTGGAAAAATCATGTCATTGCCCACATTAATTCTGTGTATTTTCTCTTTTAGCATTAAATTAAGGAGCCAAAAAAATATTTAATTTTACAGCTTCTCTCAGTGGTCTATAAAATAAGAGTAGAACAAAATTGATTATCCGACTTTTTGTCTGGTACTTTGGAAAAGTTAAGACAAAAGAATAGGAAAGGATGAAACAAAAAACAAACACACCCCCCCCCCCCCCAATAAAACAAATGCACAGAAAAACAAAGAAACACAAAAATGTTGAGGTAGTAGAGAATCTAGGGCCAGGAAGTCATCTCTGCCCCACAGAATTTTTGGTTTTTCCTTCTTTTCCTAATTTTAAAACCCATTTGGGGTTTTCTTTGTACATGGGCCAGTGAGTGTGAGGATGCCAATGAAATACAAAAAGGGCTGATGAACAGGCTCTTTTGAAGCCATAACTACTCAACTCTTCTGTGTTTGCTTAGGCTGTTGGAGCTGTGGTAGGTGTTGCCCATTTCTAGTCTTCACTACTTTATTACTTGTTTGGGTTGCATGTCAGAAATATTTTAGATGCTATGGATGAAGCCTCACTCTTGGCCCAAGGAAGAAGAGGTTCCAGTGTCCTATGGATTTCCCCTGTGCTGAAGGAGACTTCACCTACCAATAAAAGGGCTTACCTTTGTGATGCTGGTGTTGGTGCTTCCACTGGCTGCTGTAGCCTGGAGCAGAGACCTGTGAGCCTGAGTCCTGTGAGCCTTCAAAATTAAAAAAAAATGAAGGAAAAGTCTAAGACTCTCAAATTTGATGGATGATAAAAACAGATCTTTCCATTTAAATCTATAAAAACTAACCTTTTTCTGGCCACTGCCCCTTGGAAGTCAAAGGTATCTAATGCTCAGCAAAACCTGTCCAGGACAAGAGTCTTACTGTAACACATTTCAGCACAATATTTTCTCCCTACCTCATGCTCGTTGAAGAGCTAGCAATTCACATTTAAAATTATTATTTATTAAAACTGCCTACAGTAAACCCTTTGAAGCAGTGACCACACCAATGCTAGACTTCTGACATGAAAATATGAGCTTAAAAATGGAGGGAAAGGAGTGCATTTCACGGTGGCTTCCCACATCTGATAGATTGCAGTCTGGTTCACATTGACACACCTTGTCACCACGGCGATGGGTCTCCCCAGCAAAGCCAGAGTATCGAGTATTAGGATTGTTTGCAACCCTCTGCAGCCCTGTGAAGCAGCCTAACAACTCCAGCTGGCTTTTATTTTTCGGTAAAATGTACCACAGTGAGGGTAAACACTGCGAGTGCTGGAAGCTGAGGTTAGAATTCAGAACGATTTGGGTTGTCAGTGCTCACACTGTGCCTGCCACGCTTGATGGGGACCTCCTCAGGAGGGGCTGCTGCTGGTATCTGCATTCCACTTTCAAACACACATTACATGTTTTAAACATTCTCTTCCGGCCCTCATTATGCTCGTGCTTGGCTAAAAAAGCTTGAAGAGTGTTTTAAAAATGAGAGGAAAAAAGGCATTACCCCTCTATATCTCCATGCTGTAGCCCTAACTGGCCAGACTGCCCTGCATCTACTTCCCTCTGATGAATGGTAGCAACATGTGCTAATTAAATACAACTCTCTTTTTTCCTTCCCACATTTTCCCATTTCCCCTTCCATCTCCTGTCTTTATTTGGTTTTATATTCTTTTATTTTCTCTTTCATTTCTGCCTGTGATTATTTTTCCATCTTTTTCTCTTTGTTTCTATCTTTTCTCATAATCTTGTCTTTATTGCAACTTCATTTTATCTGCCTATCAGCTCTTTCACCATGCTCTCTACTTTCATTTTACCTTTCTATCACTCCATTATAACTCTCTCTGGCTTTTTAAATGGCCCTCTCTCTTTCCCACTTTCCCATTTTCCATTTCTATTTTCAGTAATGTATTTTAGAAAATAGTATTTTGCTCAATTTTTTTATTTTTTCTCTGTAACAAATTAGGTAAATTCTTTCTCTTTTCATGTGGGGGAAAAAAGACAGTGAAAAGTTAGTGGAAAGATGAAGAATGTGGAGATGACATATCAATGAAAAATACTAGGTTAGCTCACTAATTTTCTGTCTAACATCGGTTTTCTGCAAAAGCCATTTTTCCAACATAACAACAATTCTTGTGTTTAGTTTTGAATCAGTCAGCAGCTCTTTCTTAAAGTATCCTGAAAACACCTTGTAATTCATGCAGGTAGAACAATTTTGTTTTCTCTGTGCTGTTTCCTGCCAATTCTGTTATAACTGCAGACCAAATTTGGGAACGCCATTTGTGGCATACCGTATCTAGAGTGGAAGTTTGTTTAGGACACTGATAACCCTCAAGTACACTTTATAGGAATTATGAACTACCTTAGCTATGATTTAGAGCTATTTCCTTCCTAAATAGAACAGTAAATGCTTTCTGTGACTGCTACAAACTCCAGAACACAGCAGGAGGCTTAGAACCACTAGTGCATCCTTGATATGCTTTCTTCATCTTTCACATTGCCAAAAGCTGTTTTGGCTCTGTGCCGTTCTCTTCAATGAAATTTCACAGATACTTGTGTTTTGAGCAGGGATGGGTAATCATCAAATGTTTTAACTGAGGGTATCGTTAGCACTGCAAAATCATGAACTAATTTCCCTACGATCTGCTTTCTTGACAAATGTCCACTTCACCTGAGGCATCAGAGAAAATAATTCAAGAAGTCGTAGTTCATATGGGATCTTACCCCTCTTAGGTACTTCTAAGCCTGTCTCCTTGTGTAACCTGGCCTTTCTTTCTCAGGTGATACCTCCTGGTAGCTGCATTTCACCTGGGTTTTACTGGAGGAGCCTACTAAATGTAACCGTGGAAATTCAATAGCTTTAAACTGTGACTCAAAGCAGAGACCACCAAGGGCAGTTTTGTCTGCTTTGGAGGAGCTGGCTTGTAAAATCACAGCCATTTCCCAAACCAGCTGTTAAACCCACAGACAGCAAATTTTGACCTGCATTACAGTGCCTTCCTTAGCGAGTGTGGTGCCTCCTCCACTTGTTTAAAGACTGTGAGGATCAAACCCCATGGGAACATGCACTTGGGGGAAAAGAGGAACCTGCCTTGCTGGGTCCCTGTTCCTGACTTGCATCCATGTCTTCTGGCCCCACACTTGAAAACAGTGAATGGTTCTTGGGCAGCAACATTCCCAGTTAAAGTGGTTCTGCTGAGAGACTGGAGACAAGAAATTTTTGGAGTTGCCCATTTGTTTGTTGGTCACAAGCAATAACAATACATTCTTCGGGTTTACTCAGCTTCCATTGAACTCCCAACTTTGATATTAGCTTGGCCAAGATCAGAATTTAACATTACTTTATAAATAAGCAATAATTCAATTCCTTCCTCCTTCTCCACTTCACCATAACATGCATCTAATCACAGTACTGATAAACTGCAATTAAAAAATGTTGCAAAACAAATTCATGGGCATTTGACGTTAGGAAATACAAAATTTTTACTGAAATCATTTCAGAGGTATGGAACAGAATAAAATGACTGTCAGTCCTTCCATATGCTTTTGTTCAGGCAGGTTAAGAACTGTCATTTTGAAGTATTCCACAGGAGCTCATAGCACTAGATTTTTGAGACCAGACTTGCTTTTTTAAGTTGATAGACATTTGTGTTTTAATTTTTACCCTCTGATGTGTTAGCAGCCAATAAATGATGTAGAAATATTTCCAATTAATTTTCTTTTTAATCTACTTATCTCCTACTTATCTCCTTACTACTATGAAGTAAATTCAGATCAAATATGGTGCAGAGGCACAGCAACATCATAAAGCATTGCCAAGCATAACAAGCTTCCTTTCAAGGTACATTTTTCTTTAGTGACTTTTCTGCAGCCAAGAATAAAATTAAAAGGATGGGAGAAAGACAGAGAGGAGGAATTAGCACATTTGACTCAAACATAAGCAACCCACAAAATATGTTACTAATCAGGCAGATTCCCATCATCCTACTTATCATCTTGGGCCAGACTGCATGTGGTTTTTCCCCAGATGTGCAGGATACAGAGGAAGACATTCTAGGACTACACACAACAGCAAGTCTTTGGGGACATACGAGTGGGACCTACAAACCACCCTGGCAAAGGCTGTAACTCTGTGTGCAGCCTTTCACACAGCAGACAATTAAGTTGCAAAACTCACTGATACTGGATGCTACAGGGATCAGATTGGATTCACAGAAGGATTAGAACACTTGGAGATGATGGATCTGTTACTGGGTATCACCCATAATGGCCAAGATACATCTATTTTAGAAATTCCCTCAAATGTTGACACAATCCAGAAAGAAACTCCAGGGAGGAAACCTAGGTTATATGATCTGGTCTTAAATTTTTCCCAAAGTACCTTGCAACAGCAGCAAGGGGACATTGCAGATGGGCTGTTGGTCAGACATAGCTCTGTATCTGAGTAGAAGAAATCAATTAGTCTTTTGTTTGNTCAGTTCTTTATCAGTCAGCTATCAAAGGTTATCACACATGGGCCAGTACCTTTGATGAAGGCAAGAGAGCTTTACCAGAAGAGCATCTGAAACAATAGTGATATATGTGGGTTGGACCAATATTTTTTTTTAATTTATTTTTTTTATTTTAGATGCAGATGCCAGTGACTTTCTTTTAAAACTCCCTACATACTTTTCCTCCCAAATTTAAAGAAATAAAGTGACTGGACAACATTCATTTGAAATTCCCAACATTGAAAGGACTGAAAACTTTTGCAGAAGCTCTTTAAAGTTTATGTTGTTCCCCATTATAACTGCTAATACTACATGATTGGCTTGTTAATATAGCTAACTCACCAGCAGCATTCACATTAATTTTCACCTTTTACTGTGTAATGGTAGTGCTATTTATTAGCCAGACAGGCCATTTTTAGTAATGTTATAGGAACAGAGTGTGCATTACACAACAGAGCTAGGTTACACCTGCAGCTGACCATTTCTATATTTATGGCTGTCTGACATCTGTAATGAATGGCAAATGGAAAATATTTGTTTTTTACTTTGGCTCAGTAATTTTTTTTTCATGTTTTAAAAATAAAAGTGAAGTGAAATACCTGGCATTAATTAGGGATTTTAAATATCTTCAAGTCTCTTGCCAAGGTGCCCTGAAGAAACAGAACAGATCCTTAGGGCAGTGCACAGGAAAGAAATCGTTAGCCAGCCCCAACCATCACTGGAAAACTTGACTGAAAAAGCACAGATTGCATTACAGTTCAATTTGTAATCACATCCAGCCCCTTTCACTTCAAGTCTCAAGTATTAAGGCCCCTCATTATATGGGTACAACTTTAAGATGGGGAATTTACCATGGATTCTTAACAAAAGATCAAATGTTTTGCAAACTTTATGATGAGCTGGGCTTGAATGAAGTTAGGCAATTCCTGATGTAATGTTTCATCTCACAGTTAAGATCTAATTACTGTGCAGGTTCATATTATGGAGAATCTGTTTTTCTCCTTTCTTCCTCAATCATGCAACCATTTCAGTTATGATAAAAAGAAATCTCTTGCAAACCAAATAAAATTTGGGCTGAAACTGTCCGTAGTACCAAATTCTTATGACTTAGAGATTTGAGAATTTCTGTTAAACTGTAGCAGTATTT
>VZTN01026423.1:46985-143406 GCA_013400515.1 Erpornis zantholeuca
AAGTAGTCTGAGAATAATGAACAGTGACCATTGTTTCCTTCTCTCTTGGGATTAGATCTTTCTGTTTTATCTTAAAGACTCTTTGATCAGGTACAAACACAATGATTCTCAGGTTTTAAGGAAAAATCATATTGTCTCAATTTGCATTAGATTCTTTTCTTATTTTTAGACAGGAACTTGGCTTGTAGGCTCTTTTCTGGTCCATAGAAGGGTAAAATATCCCTGTGAAAGCAGCCACAGTGAACATGGCTTTCATGAGAAGTACAAAGGCTTTCTCATGAAGCACTTTGTTTTTCCTGTTGCACTACATTTGGTCAACTGCAGGTAATAGCAGTTCAGGGAGGCCAGAAGGAGATTTTTCCACTGTGCTGGAGAGAACCCAAAACACTTGAATTCAATGGAATTCACAGCAGCTCTCCAGCATCAGCTTTTAAAACTAATCTTTCAAATGTCTATGATCAGTTTCACTATTTGAAATGACCAAGATTTATTCTTCCTAGAGGCAAAACTAGGGGGATTTCCCATTCCCACATTCTTCTGCTATTCAGTAAAGAGCTTTGTAATCTCCTGACAGGGCATACATCACTCTCTGTAGAGATGCTGATACTACAGAGTTGGTAGGTGAATGAAACCATCAGAGTCTTTTGAATGCATAGACATTTGGAAATATGGGAAATAAAATAGAACAGAATGAAATCTACCAACAAATCCAGATTAATTGCTCTTCAAAGTTAGTAAACTTTGCTCTTTGGATTAATGAAAAACATCTAGGGACAATGTCTTGGCTGGATTTTAATTTCATTTAGTTTAATTTTAATGTTCATAACCTGCATTTTTAATGACTGTTTTAGTGTGCACCATCATCTGAAGGATTTTACTGTCATTCTAATGCACGGGAAAAACATCACTTTCCATCAACTTCCTTTTCAAAGCATCACATATATGTTTCCCTTTCATGTGTCTGCAGCACGGAATGGGGATTTGACAGACAAGGTATTAGCAAGGCTAATCATAATTTAATGAATGGAAACTCTGCCTTCAGTTCATCCTGACGGGGTTGGTAGTAGGGGTGGTTCTTTTGTTACTTCTTTTTGTTGTTGTTGTTGAGGACATTCCTGTGGGTGCAATTAAATTGGTGCCAAATTACCTGAAATAATTTGTGGTTATTAAATAAACCAGTCTCTGATGTGGAAAGTGCATTGTTCCTTGGCATTCCAGAGACTTCCCTTTTTATTATTTTTTTTTCCACAGGAGATTGTAGCAACTGATCTGTGACAATACTGCTTTGTGTATGTTGCCTCTTGGGTGGCGGAAGAAAAGACTAAGCCATGTCACAAAACTGCACATATGATCTACAGCTGGCCTGTCACATTATGACCAAACAAAAACAATCTCATGACTTAGAAAAGCTCTTTAAGGAGGCATCACTTGCAAGGTTAACTACAGTAGCTGACAAAAGAGACAAGGTGCAAACAATTACTGTGCTTCCCTGACACTGAATGAAGGAAAAGTACTGTGTTGGCTCAGCCTGATTCTCTATTGGGTATTTATTTATATTTACCTGATTTCTAGGACTAGGCTTCTAAATTTTCTAATAATTGCTATTTCTTGTTTTACTGTAACACGAACCCTTTGCAACATCACTATCTTTACATTCAGGCGTTTGAACATATGTTTTTTTTAACATAGGCAAAGCTCATTTGTCCATAAGCATATTTTTTTATAAATGCAGAGCTGAACTGATTTTTTTCTCACAAAAGCTGCCTTTCTTGGTCTTTCAGTGAACAAGGATTCCATAAGAGTAATTCTTCATTAGTTGTATGTGACAGTTGCTTAGGGTTCCTACTGCTTGGCATTTTGAGGTTCTTTAGCTATCGGGTTTCCTATTCCTCAGTGTTTTACCACTTCCAATAGATTCAGCTGCAGGAATTCCATGCTCACCACTTGACATCAGTGAGGGCAAACTGAGGTGTGTCTACATTGGCTGGTCATCCTATATACCAGGACTCATGTCTTCTCCCATTTGTATTGGCCTGAGCCATGAGTAACTCAACCGATATCAAATGGCATGAAGTCAACACAAGTCTGACATAAATGAGACAAGAACCAAAACCCATGTAACACTGTGGTGTTTCTGGGGCAACTCCCATTAGCATCAGCTATTTTACACTAGTGCAAAAGAGAATTTAGAAAAATGCTCCATTCTAACTCATTTCACTGCTCGACAAAATGAACTGGAAAATCCCAACCAGTCTGTCAGGCTTTTTTACATTTCCCATAGGAAGTATCCATTTTAACACAATCAGTACCTTTTCTAGACACTTGTCAATCTTGTTTGGCTGAACAACATTTACACAGTCAGCAAATTAGGAGGTAAAAGAAGCTAATCAGGACCTCTCCAGGTACTTTCTTTCCACAAACAATGTACAATGCTTAATTTCCTACCAGGAAATTATAACGTCTACTGAGATTTCAAGATCTGATTAGTTTTAGAGGCTCAGGTTTTTTAAAAACCTGTAATTCAAAGTAAAGGTATAAACATTACAGCCACCCTATGCCTGAAATCTGGAGAAACCTGGTTACTGCAGCCCCTTGGGGAAGAATGGGACCCTCTAGATTTTTGCAGATAAGGTATGAATAACATTCACATAAAGCTCAAAGATTGCCCAGATATACACATTTAAAATAATTATGGTAATTAAATAGAGTTGCAAGCAGCTATAGCTCCAGGCAACATCAGTTAAATGTAAAGAGAAAACATCTTCTGCATATGTTTGTGATTTATGTAATTACATGCTTCTACAAGCTACACACCATTCACTGGCAAACAGCCATCTCTTCTTTCATTACAGTTTAGCCACAGCAAGTAACATACTTCATCTATTTGAAAAGCTCCACTTAATAATGCCACCGAGGATGTATACAACAACACTGGGGAGCGAATGTGAAAAAATTGTCATTTGGCTCTGTGTGTGTGTGTGTTAAAAATAGCTTTTTCTGGGCCTGTTTCTGACGTTCATCATGAATGACTCCATTTCAGACAACTAAATTACACCTTATGTCAGTGAGAAATGAGTAAAATCCAAGGTGTGTTTTGTGTATGAGATTATGTGTTTGCTCTTGAGAATGACTGCTTTTCTCAATGTAGTAATTTTTGAAAATTAAACTATACTGCATCATTCTGAGGCAAGTCCCTACCAAATCCAGTGAGAGAAGAGCAAATGAAAATGTTACCTGAACAAAAATGGATTCAAAACTCAAGAAGCCTCCCTAGTGCACAAGCTTCCCTCTGCCAATAGAAGCACATAAAAAAGATTTCCTTCATATTTTGGAGATCCAGCCTCTGGACTTCCCTTACACACTCACTAGAAACTTTTAGCCAAGATTCAATTAACATTTTCAAGGCATTAAAAAGGAAAATGAGAAAGAAAAAGTAAATATTTTTTTCACATTTCATCAGACTTTCAGATTTTTTACTACTCAGTATCGAACCAGAGTCCCTCAGGTTACCTGTCAAGTGTGTATTTATTCAGAATAAAAGGCATCTGAATAAAGGGACTCGTTCTCTTTAAACCAGTTTCAGCAGACACAACTGATTTTGCAGCTCTATATAAAGGCTAGTTTATTTGTTCACATGAAAGAGATATACTGAGTACAAGACACTGTCCTAATAGAACAGTGGGCATGTAAATGGGAGGAAATATGCTTGGTCACTAGAAATGAAATGTTGTGCCTGTAAAATTGTGTACAAATTACTATAAATATCATATTATGCTTCTGCAGTTGCTTTTCCATTTAGGTGTGTCTTGAACTATTTCACATTTGAAGTCACATAGAATCTCAAATTTGCCTTTACGGAAAATATTTCTAAGTATGCTCTGCTGCAGATGACATAGCGCCTGACATAGCTAAGAGAGACATTATACATGATATTTACAGTATACATAATCTAGACTACAGTGTGATATCTGAGACCAAGTTGAAAATTCATTTCTGCTGTGCTTGAAAATATGTAAGTCATAATTATTTTTCCTTTCCTCAACTTTTCATTTCAATGCCAATACGCTGTTCCCCTTAACATACTTCCTGGCTCTTCCGTGCACCTCTAAAGGATTCCAGATTAAGATTTAAGATTTTTTTATTTTTTTATTTCATTCTCTGCCTCCACCCAACTGCTGGAAATGAGGACACTTAGAGTTTAGGGCACTGAAAGGCAGGGGTTATTGCCCCTCCTTTCCCCAAAAAACCGTTCTGTTCTCACCACTAAATTGCAAAATATATCTGTTATAGTCAATCTGCATCTTCTGTTCATGCAGAAAATTATTATTCTTCTCCTAAAATCTCTATATCTTATTTAGAAAGCTGACACTCCTTTTTCTTTTTAACTCTTCAACAGAGAATAACACGAAAAATTCCCCACACAGTTGTCAGTAGTCTCCAGATTAGGATAGTTGAGTTGCCTGTGGCAGGAAGAACCAAACCTCAGACCTTGCCCCAGTTCACCCTGACCCAAGACCTGCATCTGAATCTTGTACATTTTGGGACTGCCTAGAATTTACTCATTACCATGGGAAGAAAAAAACAAAACAAAAATAGCCAAGAAAAACCCCCAACACATGAGGCAAACCCACCTTCAGTTAAGGTAATTTCTTTATAGATTTTCTTGGTGTTGTGATTTCTAGATACTTTGCTAAATCTAGATTGAGTTGGAGGGAAAAGATCCTATCTGAAGGCAATGCTGCCTTCCATATTTAAGCCAACAGCTGGAGGCACAGCAGCCCAGAGGGAAAAGCAAAGAGAGGTGCAGCAACCTGGCCTCAGAGAGGACTTGTTTTAGGAAGGTGCAGAAAGCCATGTGAAGGCAGCACTGAGGGTTGTGCCAAAACTGAACAAACATGGCTTGAAGTGCTCAGGGTCAGCTGTAGGCATAGGAGCCACTGTTAGGGTCATGTCCCTGTCCTGTGCTGGCCTGCGAATGTTAAACTAGAAACAAATGAGATCACACCATTCTGCAGACACTAGACTGAGATAATAAACTAGAAACAGGGTGACCTAAGATATAAACCATTTTGTAGCAAAAAATACCTTTTCCTCTGTGTGTTTGTGCAGTACAAGTGTGTGACTGTGCTCTTCAGGCACTGCTACAATAAAAGAGTAATTGAGGTCACAAAAATTTAAATTGTAGTCAAATCCATTGAATGTATGCTTAGAGTATTTGTGCTCTTTAGTCCACAGAATATGAACTGTTACTTACAATTTCTGGCACTATGTAAGGGCTAAGATGCATCAACAAAACCAGCTCTTCCCCGTGGCACTGCAAGACACCGCTCATGAGAGACAGAAGGATGTGGCATACCCAGAAATCGTGGCAATGCTATGCAGAAAAGTCATATCTGCCAACTGACACCTTAAAACCTGTGGGAAAAAAAGAATTGAGGATATGATTCCAAAAATTATGAGAATGAGGAATTTAATAAGATTTAGGTGTTTAACACTCTTAGCTAAGAATAAGAATAAGGCTTTGTGCCATCTCTCTCTTGATTTACCAAAGAAGAGAAAGTGGTACAGAAGCATGAAATCATGACAGGTCAAAGCCTCCATGAATATCCTGAGCACTTTCTAACAAGAGCAGCCATCTCTGTGTTCAATTTGAGGGGAAGTGTCTGGATGAGGAGACTGGAGCCTGCAAGGTGAAGGAACATTCAGTGTGTCTCAAATGGGTCCCAGCTTGCCAGCACTGGCCAGCAAAGTCTCCCAAGTGACCTATCGTTTTCTTAGTGAAGACCACTTGCTCCTGGATTTTGACTCCATGAGAGAACAAAGGTCTGGAAACCTTGAGGGCACATTGCCATGGCTTTGTCCCTGTTGTGGCAAGAGAAAGGCAGTACTTTGTTTTTCCTTTTCTTTTTTACTTTGGTCCGCTATACTTTTTGACTAAACCTCTGGGGATCTGAATAATAAGAGAGTTTTTGTAAATTAAGAAAGTGGATAAATAGAGGCTTTTCAAAAGGCATTTCCCCATCATTCTTGCTAAAGGAAAGCAGGTGTTTGGCTCAAAGGGACTTGTTCTCTTGATAGCGCAGTAACAGAGTAAAATTGCAATGTCCCCTAAAGCAAAAATAAATAACTTCAGAAAACATGAGAACTGAGCCCTTGGTGAGGAGGTGAAATGGGTGTCCACCCTCTTGAACTAATTTATAACACCAAAGATGTCAAGTGACATGCTGAATGAAGAAATGATTTGTGGCTGAGAAGAGCTTTGCAGAGATCCCAGAGGCTTGGCCAAAGGCAACTTCACTTGATAGAAGTGATCAGCTGCCAGACTAAAGAGAACTGTTAGGACTCTCATGTGGGAACAGGGGGAGAGTTGCGTTTTCAAACTGTGGACCCAGTTATCCCCAGCCTTTGCCAGAGCCAGGATGAAAGCATGCCAAGCATTTAGCCTATTCACTGGGTGCCCTTTCGAAGGATATATAAATCTTAAGGAAAGGTTTCAGTACTTTAAATACACCACAAACAAAATAGTGTTGGCAGTCCAACTTTAGAAAGAATGCAACAAACGGGTATCTAGCTCTCCAAGCACTTGGCACAAAGTGGAATTCTACACAGAGGTTGTTTAAAACTTGTGCCCAAGTGCTTATTTATCTGCAAAGCTTCCTTACCATTTGATTCTTCTAAGAACCCTGATTTGCATGATCAGAGCTCGTCATTCTCATGGCAGTGTCAAGGCCATAACCAGTTTATACAATTTAAATCAAGCATGCCAGCTTACACATTCCAGGTTAGACCGGTGGTTACCACTTGCAGTGAGACTGGCACATTTGATTGCCAGATTCACAGGGCACAGAATTAGGCAGCTACACTGCTTTGTGTCAGCAGTGGATCAGCCTGTTGGGCCAAGGCTGTGGGATGCTTTGTGTCATCCACACACCCTCCCACAATTAGGAAAGCAAAGAGATATTGCAACACAGCATAGAAACACGTCCTGCAATTCAGGCGTGGGCAAAAGATGTCAGCAGTGATATTGACAGTTGTGTGATCTGGTGATTCCTTATCTATTGCAAAAAAAAAAATAAAATTAACAAGTTAATATTCCAGAGTTAAGGATCTAACCATTCCGGTTTACAGGGCTATAATTCAGCCTAGGGTAACATGTTGCACACCAGAGGAATTTAGCCTTTGACCTGATTAGATGCTGGAATCATCCAGTTCCATTCTACGTGTGAAACTTCACACAGCTCTAATTACTGAAGTCCTGAAGAGAAAGGCCAGCGGTGCTACAGAGCTGGCAGGTATTAAAAAAAGTCAGAGGTAGCTGCTCCTTGTGTTACTCTCTGCCTCCTGAGAAACAATGGCTCAGAAATCATATAGACTTTCATGGGAAGACTTTCAAAAGGTGAAAGGGTGAGATTTGATGTCTAAATCCTATCTGTAACTATGAAAATCCCTCCTTTGTCTAGAGTTAACAGAACACTTGAGAACCTAATGAAACATAGATTTTAATTATGATATTTGGGAAATTACTCACAAAGATCTTGTTATTGCTGTTGAGAGAAGCTCATTGTCTAATGATGTTGGACAATTGCACACAAGAAAAGGTAATTAATACAAACAGAAATGAAAGAAAAGCTGAGAGCTAAATGTACTGAAGTCAAGAAATGCCAAGGATTCTCCATACAAAAAAGCTGAACTCATACCACTGTATTAGTACCACACAACTAGAGAATTAAATTTCCAAGTGGGAAACAAGTGGTCTGAGCAATCAAAGGTGCCATCATGGGCTGTTACTCAATACCAGAATACAGGAAAAAATAGTAATGTTAAATTAAAGACCCCCTCAAGATAAAAGGGAAACAGAATAAAATACACCTGAGCATTGTCAAAAGTATGCCAAAAGTACACTACACAGTACTATATGAAAAAAGAAATTATCTGGCTTTCAGAAAATCGTTGGATGTGTTTCCAAGGGGAAAAAAAAATAATACTGAGAAGGTGAATATTAGTTCCTATCTATTTCAGTAGATATAACAAACCAAATAAGAAGTGATGATACTGAAAGAAACCCCAGAAACCACAACAAAGCACAAACCTAAAGGATTGGGAGGTTATTAGATGTGTGCCTAAAACACATTAGGTTGGAGCAGAATGCATTTAATACTTTCATTAATGACTTTGGAAACAATCAATAGAAATGCTTGATTCAAAGTTGCTGATCCCATGAAGCAAGGGAGCTCTGCCCATGCTGAGGAAGGCAGGAGTATTGCACAGGAATGATCTTAACAGGATTCAGCTGCATGGACAGCATGGATCAGCGAGGGAAAACCAGAATTTCCCTTCCAAGCTCAGAGATTGTGATTTACGCAACAAAGGAGGAAAATGAGCGTGATGTTTTATTTGATCACAGTCAGCACTTAAAAAAAGCAAAAGCAACCTCTCAAGGCTTCAGGCAAAGTAGAAAAGGGAATTGCTGAACTATTGCACCATGCCCTAGTACTGATGCACCTGAGCCCATACATAAAAATTCTCATCACTGAAATTCAATGTAAAAGACTGAAAAACATAGAAAGAGGATCTTTTCAGATGATAAGAGGAGTAGGTAGCCTCTCTTATGAGATAAAATTAAGACAACTTGGTTTATTGTCTTAAAACTTCACAAAATGTAGGCCAAGAGTGCATGTGTTCAATTATTTTATCTGTGCTTGGTAGCACAGGCAGCAAAGAGTTCAGCACAGCCACCAGTGCAGTTGAGAAGTGGAAGAATGTTTGAAACTGTCACAGCAGCAGGATTCTGGCACAACTTTCTAGTAGGGACATTAGATTTATAAACAGAATTACAGCGATGTAGTTGTCTGCCACAGCAAGGGAGTTCAGTCAGTGAGCCCAAACTCTTGCTTTTGTCAGAGCTTTGTGATAATGAGACGCAAGGCACACGCAGTGCTGTGGTCTGCAGTCGGTGGCTCTGGCACGGAGCATCCCCATGATGCCCAGCTCGCCGGGACACTGCGGCACAAGGCCACGAGCACAGCAGAGCTCTGCTGTGCCTCAGTACACATCGGCCCACAGAGCCTGCTGCCAGGCCCCAAACCGTATCTGCCGAGGTAAATTGAATACATAAGTTGTCACAGATGCATCGAGGAGACTTGTGCAAGACTGCTTCCTTCAATGATTTTGATCTTTTGATTCTGCTTTTTAATTACAGTATCAATTGCAATGTTTTTTCTTTTGATTTTATGATGGAAGTCATCATTTTCCTCTGACATAAGAGATTAGAAATAATAAAGGAATACTAGGAATTATTCTACATATTGAGGGGAAAAATGTTGCAATGGTATTATTTTAAAAGAATTTGTCTTACTAAACTGTTGTTTCATGGCCTATTTGGAGCAAGTCCATGAATTCTAGCTCTAATTTTCCCTGTCTACACTAAAAGGAATACAAACTCATTGAAGAAAATAACAGATACAAAATGCAATGCCATGACCTTCACTATAAACAGAGCAGCCTGAATATTTTTGTTCACTTTTTCCAGGACCTAAAAATCCCTGATGAAAAGACCTGATGCATTGTGCTGCCTGTGCTTTTCATGGAACTTCCTAGGAGGGATCAATGATGGAAAAAAATATTCAATTTCCAAAATTTGGGCCAATTTCATTCATACACCCTGCTAAACCAGAGGCACAAATCTTGATCTAGTTATTCGCTTTAGCCATTGGTTACATATGATCCCACAGAATAAGCACCATGCAAAGCTAAAAGGGCTCAGATTAGTTATGTTTTCAAAACCATTTCAGCCTTTGAAATGTCACTGTTTTACTCAAAGAGAGGATTAATAAGAAGTTACTATTCTTTATACTGTTTCAAATACACTGGAAAGCTGCTCCAAAGCATCAAAACCCTGCCTCAAGCCCCCTGGTTCTGTTTTATATCCCACAGGACTGTCCTGAGGTCCTTTGTAAATACTTCGATTTTCTATGATAATGAATGAGCAATGAAATGAGGCCCTTGTTCTCAGTGATACTGTTTGGTATTTATATTGGTGGCACTATTACTTCCACAGGTTACACAGCCTTTGTAGAGAAGTGGGTTTTATTTAATTTCCTAAGAATGACAAGTAAAGATAGAAAGCAATCAACAGAGATGGGAGATTATTTGGAGGATATTTTAAAATTAGCTCTCTGATAATTATCATATGACCCCAGGTTAAACAGGGCTTTCCCATAACACATCTGGGTCATTTAATTTCACTAGTTAACATAACATCATAAACACTGCATCTGTCTTATGATCTGGTAACTTGCTGCCTACATCGTCATGAAATGATATCAAATATAAAACAATAATAAAACATTTCAGCATATGGGCTGAAACAAAAGCAATACAGGTTATAAACAGTGAACAAGTCAAGGTACATTTGCAGCATTTGTACTTCTAAGAAATGTGTAGAATGTTTCACCATTTAGCAGATTTATACAATTTTACATTTTTTTCCTATGAACAACAAAGAAGAGGCAAGGTGACAAAAGTACTGCATACACAATTACCTATCCAAAAAGCCAGAACACTTCAGGAGATATGTAGTACACTGCATATTCATTCACATAATTGAATATAAAAATTCAGATTAGACTGATTTTTCTGAAAAAATGCTCTTTTATTTTTCACTTTTTTTTTTTTTTTCCAAAATTTGGGCCAATTTCATTCACTTTAAAGCTGAGAAGATAAAAAACTGTGACATGGGACTTACATTGATTTCAGTATATCTTCTCTTGAAATTGTCTCTACTGATGTTGTGTTCTAGAAAAAGAAATACAAGTTGTCAAACTATAATAAAAGTCAAACAGAATCAGTCTGCAGTGTTATTTGTAATATTCAATGGATTTTGTCAGTTCTTCAGTTTACAGTAGTTTCTTAAAAGACTTTACCAGTGGACATGTGAAAGGCTTTATTTCTACCTCTAAGCCCTTTTTAGTTTTAAGATGGATAAAAAAGGGATAATCACCTCAGTCTATTCAGATAGGGAAAAAAAATACACCCTATCTCAGATCACTGAATTTATTTCTGCCTCTAACTTAAACATGGAATTTTGGTGGGAAGGTCTTAAGACCTGTCAGGACAACTACGTAAGTAGCACATTGCTCAGCAGCTTCATGTCCTACAGGCTTAAACAGAATTATACATCTGGGAACAGATTATCTTTTTTTTTTTTTGGGTGCCAAAACTTCCATGAGTAATTGAGTAAAAAAATTTTTTGAGAGCTGTAATTTTTTTTTTTTCTGGCAGAAGCATAAAGAAAGAATAATTTCCAGTTCAATATTGGAACACCTATATGTAATGATTTTTTAAAGGGTGGGAAATCTATTTCAGCAAAAAAGCTGTTTCTTCTGCAAATGACAAGGCTTGTTCAGGCCTATTTCTACTTCAGTGAAAATTCGAATGAAAAGTGGCCAGAAACAGAGTTTTGTGAAGACATAAACATAAACAATATGTTGTCTTCTGAATACGAGAGAAAATACTCTTAAGAAAATCACAGTAATTTTTTGTGGGTCTTATAATTTTCCTTAGGTGTCCCATCAAAAAAACTCAATTCTAATGTAATGACCAGCTAGGATTTTCATAAGCTTCCACTATACAATAACCAGTTCATAATTCAAGCAAGAGTAGTGTTAGAACCAACATCTTTATTTATAAAAGTGTGAAAAGAGACAGGAACCTCCACTGCATCCTGGTGATGTGTCACATGGGCCAAATGATCACGTTTCTATCAAATACCCTACTCAATCCTTGTCTGTTTGTTGCTTATCAACAGTTAGAAAATGGAGGATATTTTTACTGGGGTTCCTTTGTTGGAAAAAGTTAAACAGCTGGCAGCCTTTTAAAGTTTTAATTTTGATTTAATGCTGTCTTGTGTCTGACTTATGACAGAATGTCAAAGAAATGTGCTTGAGGAACCCATTCTGACAATATCAAGACATTGCATCTAACTTTACAATACACTAATGGCTTGCAGACAACTTCTCCTTCTTTGTTTATTATGCAAGGAAGTGGCTGTCTTCTCATGGGACACTGGCCCATCTGTTAGACAGCCAGCAAGATCAGCAACAGAGCTGTTTTGTTAGATTAAAAATGGCAGGACATTAATTTCCAGTATTCTTTCCTACGTCTTCCAACAATGATTGACAACACTTCACCAAATTGGGCCAAAATTATGCCAGCAAGTTAAAAATATACAGGGCATAAATACCAAATATAAAAACACAAGAGAACCAGTTTGCAAAACTATTAAGTCCACTGCAAAACTGTGCATTTGCAAACTCTGCTCAGCGATATGGAGAGCTTAACTGAAGGAAATAATTCATTTATCAGTTAAGAGATATTTATAAAGCACAGCTGGACAAGAATTTAAACAGCAGATCACCCATAGCTAAAAGTCTTGAAAGAGAAGTCTTTTGGCAGCAAGTCAGTTTTCAAAAGCTTAAATTTCTTAACATGAGAGCAGAGCTGCCTCACTCTGTGAAACATCACTGTCTCAGAAGAAATTACCTCCTCCATTTTCAAGAAGTGCCTGTGATGTGGAAAGTAAGGATAACTGGACTACATAGGCCCAGTTTTTCTTTAGTGAGGTTGGAAAGTTGTTCTCTGTAATTCACCTCATAATTTGTAAAATGGGAACACCAGTGCTGTTTTCAATAGAGACATTTTGGGAACCCTATTTAAAAGATCTAGAGATGGCAAAATATCAGAAGGGATCAAACAAATATTTGAAAAGTATCTATCATGAATGTCCTGAAGATTACAGCAGAATAAAAACGAAAAAGATGATGTGAGATCAACTGTATAAAGACCTATATGGAAAAGCATCTAAATACATTGTTGATTCTTAACCAGAATCATGTTTTATCTTCTGCTCAAATCCTTTTCTTAATAGATGAAGTTTAATTAATGTGAATAAACTTCACATTTACCAAACGAGTCCTGAAGTTTTAGCAAGAACGACTTGGAATAATTTTAACATAACATAACATAAAATAACATAACATAACATAACTCTCCACTCAACCTTTTTAGAGGAGCATGGGTGTGGGCAGGGTACTGCTGCTGAAAACTTTCATAACTCTTCCAGGTTTCAATAGTGTGAGCACTCAAATGCCTGTGGGAAAGCAGGGTGAAATTAATACTTCCTACTACTCAAAAAAAACAGTCCAGGAAAGACACAGGTCTGCAATACGATCTGAAACTCCTACAAAATTTAGTCTGAATGATGATAATTGCTCAAGAAGAAGTTAGTACTGACTGGAAGAAGACAAACCTCATGTGCTGGCCGAGCTGGAGGCAACTTCTTATGGCACTCACATACAGAATATGGGAATTTCAGACAGTGAAGCTTAAGGAACCAATTCATGAAGAAAGAACAAAGATAAAAATAGTTTCTGCAGTGCTTTGAAAGCAAATCTGGAGAAAATTCCAAGAATATAAGTGCGGGACCAGCAAGGCGGTAGGCTGGGTGCCCTCATCGGCTGTGGGGGCATAATCATCATCTATAAGCTGTGATGTGATGGTCTGAAAATTGCAGAATTCCATCTGAAAAACTAAAATCAAAACCATACATAGCCAGCACCTGACAGGAACTAAAGGAAGATGAAAAGAATAAGCAACTTTCCCGATCCCTCCTCTTTCACTACAGACCCAGAGTTCCTGCTTTCCTCTTTCCAGCTACAGTGCAACTCCCTGACTCTTTCACTTGGGGAAGTTCCCAAAACACAGACCACAACATCCCTCGAGTGCAATAAAGAGGAAGACAAGCAAACAAAAGGCATGTGATGAAGGTACAGCTCCATGAGAAATGTAGATGAGCCAAAGTTCAACTGAGAATGAGCACAATGCTTCAACAGACAAGGTCACCAGGTTGGTGCTTGCCCTAACTATTTGCCAAAGTTTGGTTCAAATCATTATGCAGAAATATTTGACAAGACAGAGATGTTCTGCAGTCACCACACCAAGCAGCAGGGGACATCAGAAACCTGGAACTGCAGCAACAGGCGTGGAAGACAGAGAGTGAAAAATGGGAACTGAAAGCACTCAGTTTGGTTATAGATACTCACTTGGATCATGAAGATTTCTCCAAAACAAACAGCAAGGACTCTACTAAACCCAGGGCCTCAGCCAGAGCCTTCCAGCCCTGGAAGCTCTCTGCACAGGGTTTATCTTGGTGTTACCAAGGGGCTTTTATGAACACATGATAAATTTGTACTCAGTCCCCTTTACCATGTTCCCTGTCTCAGTGCCATGCTCTGGTTTTGCAGGATAGAATAGGAGTGTATTTCTGGGAATCCTTTCCTGTTGGAGCAAGAATACATAAACATCTTCCTTAGTGCACAGCTTCAGGCCATCGCCCTTTAGCTGCCCTGGGCAGCTCTGAGGCCACAGCTGCTGGAATCACACACTGCTCGTGGCACAAAGGCAGCGTTTGTGGAGAAAAGAAACCCATTTCATTATTGGCACAGAGACTGGCCATCAGCTGGCCACATGTGCATCTCATGCCATCTTACAGATTCCTGAAAATCAGATACTTCATTCTCTTTTACTGTGCAAAAGGTAAGCTGATTTGAGTAGTCCCAAAACATCTTGTTAATCAGCTCTGTATTTTCGGTGTTAGCCTGGATTTGACATTGTTCCTGAAAGCCTGAACCAGAACCAGCACAGACAGCAGTTGTTTTAGCATATAATACTTTTGGAATCAAGGCTTTGGCATCTCTTTCATCAGAAAACCTATTCTAAGGAATGCTGCTCTTATCTAGCAGATGTTTTGCTAAAGAATTTGCTTTGTGCTTTGCAAAATATGGCTCAGAGCCCATATACACTCCATAATGGAGATAAGAGTGCTGTTTTTAAGGTAATGAGTGGAAGTCTCTTTCCCCATAGAAAGCTCTTTAGGAATCTTTGACTGTGAAGAAATAAGCATTTCCCAATGAGGATCTGGAATGTCATTTGTAAACAGTTCATATTTGGAAGAAATTTTTACCACACGAATTACTCTTTCCTTAACTGAAAGAGCAAAGTTGGACATGTAAAAGGATAATTAAGAAATTAGCTGTGTAAAAAGTTTGCAAGAAACAGCTTTTTAAATGGATTTAATGCCTTTCTCTGCTCAGAAATTATCTACAGTCAGTCTTTTGTTATTAATTCCTTTGGTACGCGTCTTTGTTAGCCAGAAGTTTTGTGCAAACAAATTTCTCCCTACTCATTGCACACCAAATGCTGACTGTAAGTGTTCTCTTTAGCATTTTAATATGTTCACCACTTGATAGGTTCAAGCTGTGCAATTGGGTGTCTAAGTCACATGGTGTTGTTTATGTTCTCAGAATCCTTTTGCCCCTAATGATTTTCATATGGTCGAGACATAAATTTTGTTTTATGATTAAATGAGACTTGGCTCAGAGGAGCCAAAATTAATTTTTCAGGAGCATTTTGTACAAACAAAACTCCAGTGACATAAACACATTAAAAAGGGGTTGTGAACACAGCCAGAGTGGAAAAAAAAAATCTATTTAGAAGATGCCAAAATGTGAGAATATTTTTTGTCCTAATGGGTCCAATAGCCAGTTTTGTTCTCATCAGTCCCTAAATGCCATAGATTGCAAACTTTCTTGATTCAGTACGAGCTCGTGCGTAATCTGTGGGTTTTACATAATGTAAAACATAGAGCAATTTTACTAAAAATGTGAAGAAAAAGATACAATTTCACACCACTGTTTGTGCACAAATATTTCCAGGGCCAGCTGTACTTCTGCCAACTCCACACGATAAATAATTTTTTTATTTCCATTCTCCTAGGAAAGCAGCTTTCTTTAAAACAAACCTTCACAATACACGTTGTTTGCTACCATTTCAAGGCCTGCTACACTAATGGAAAAGAATGTGCTAAATGTAGCATTATCATGCAGGTCAGGCAGGGCAGCCCGGTACACATTTTCCCACAATCTCTGCTCATTAACATCTAGTTCCCCCATTGTGCAGATTTTTGGCTCTGTTCCATCAGAGCAGAGAAAAATGTTTACAATATGCAAACTTGGAGGGACACAAGAAAAAAGGGGGGGGCTTTGAAATGTCAGTCCTTTGGGATGAAAAGTTTCAAAGGGGAAGGTAAGTCAAAGGTTACTAATGGGATGTCTGCAACACCTGCTTTCAGTGGAAGTTTCATAAACAATCTTTACTTCTCAAGAACAGCTTGGCCTAGACAAAAAAAACAGCCAAAATATCTGTGGCTGGCTTGAGCAGCCTGGTACCTATGAACAGAAAGGTCAGGTTTATTATATCCTAACATGGCCTCTCACCCCACTTTTATTGATAAAATGGGATTGCCTCGGTGGCCAACATTGCTTTTCATGTGTTAAAGCGGAAGGCACTGGACGTGGCGTGCTCAGCCTCTGCAGGCGAGGAGGAGGGGGAGGAAGGTGATGCTCAGCATCACTGCTGTAGAAAGCCCTGCTCTCTGAAGAGCCAAACTGCTGCACGTGGGAGTGAGTTCTGCAAATTTCAGAAGTTCCCCAGCTCAACTAAATGTTCCTCTTGAGGCACTTTGGTAATTGTGAGAAAGTTTCATAACTGTCATAACAACTCAGAGACCTTCGGTACTAATTTTCTCCTGAAACAACTAATGCCTATTTCTAACATTTTGAAATCCTTCTAAATATTCATAAGATCACTACAGAACCTTAACACACAGCCTTTACAAATGTCTTTTACTGAGAAAAAAATTCCTGAAACTGAAAAGCAATACCTACCTCTCAAAGGCAGTGACCCAGGAACAGTGTTGTGTAAAATTCTTGTCCTGCACCAGGGAGATCCTGCAGGAAAACTGGCATCCAAGTCCCCACAAACAATTTCAGGGCACTCCCCAAGACATCATCCTTGTTGTCCAGCAAAAAAGTGTGGCAGTGTCTACAAAAACTCAAAAAATTTCCATTTTAGTATAGAAGGAAGGAGAAAGCATCATGATAGATAAAGATACAATCTGACACTTGGATCTGATTATATGTGAAAACTATAACCCATGAAACTTTCTTACTTTTTTTATAACAGAGCTAATTGCATTTACATTAAGTTGGTATTGAAACAGCAAAAAGGATGACATTTCCTCCATAGTAAAATATTATCAAATGTTATCTGCTCTCCTGGTATTATCATATACAATTTCTGATCAATAGCAACCAATACAACTGCTTCAGAAGGAACCCTGTTATTAACCATTACCAAATCCAGTCCGTTTTAACACTCTGTGTTTATCCCCAGTGTTGAAAAGAAAAAGCCCCATGATGATGAAGATGATGATGGGCTTTACAATAGATATAGGCACAGAATCCCAGGAAGTTTTAGGGAAAATAGCTTCTAGGCTTTACTGTACTTAATAGTTTGTGGAACAAGTGTGTTTGCACAGGTGATAGGAAATCAAATCTGATCTGATTACTTCAGCTGAATTTCATTTTTTAAACTGATAATCAATCCCTGTTTCTATTTCTCCATTCTGTTGTCAGGAACATTATCTACCTCATATGCCCTGGCTGGGGAGCAGGGACATACCCACCTGTAGAGGACACAGATGCAGCATGAAGTGTTTGAGAGAAATACCAAATGTATTTCTACACATGCATTTATTCAGGCAGAATTTTTTTTATTTAATATCTTTTTGTAACTGTCCTAAACAAAGACATCAAGCACACTAATCTGGATACATCTTTGTGGTAATGATGATTCAGTCGCTTTATGTCTAAACTAGATTGTATCTGGCCAGCTCAGAGCATAGGCAGAATACAGAATAATCCAGGACTAACAGTCATGAAAAATTTAATATATTTTTAAAAAGACAGACAATGGATGCTTTTAATGCAGTTTAGAGATGGCATAAACCATTTGTTTCATGTGAAAACTGAAAGCTGGGCAGCAAAGTAAACTCAGAGGGTGCATTCTGTATGCCTTACAAATATAATCCAAGTTTATTTATAAATACACGAGAAGCTGAGAAATGTCTTCAATAAACTGTTTGTATTTTTCATTTCTCTTGTTCACAGATATGCAACTTTAGAACTTCATCTGGAGAGCTTAAGAAGGTTTGGATACATTTATAAGGATGACCCTGCTTATTTCACAGAAGTTTTTCCTCCCATGAATTAATGGAGCTTTCAATGTGTTCAGTGGAGCTGATTCTTTTTACACTGGACTGAGATCAGAATAGGCCCTTTTGTAAATGGTATGTCAAGAAACATGTTTAAGTCAAATGTAAGCCTTTAAAGCAAAGGTTCTGCTTTTGGTTTACATAATGATATGCTATGGAGAATAGCTTTCCTATTTTATATTCCTTCCCCGCTTCTCATACCGCCCATGACTCTTCTCTTTATGTGCTGCTTTAGATCTTTCCTTCTTGCTGTTCTTAGTAGAAACCACATTTCATTTGTGCCCTTGTAACAGCATATCAATGTGTTCAAACTTCCTGCTTTTTGGCTGGAAAAGCATTCAGAATTTCTGGTAGGACTTTCAGTTGGCCAGATGGCTGAACAGCTCACAGTAACTTTTGCACAATGATGGGAGGAAGCACTGAAGAACCAGCACCAGCTCCATCAGTGCCTGCTCAGCAGGACTCTCAGCATAAGAAATCAACGTGTTTTCCCCAAGTTGTTACAGGGAAGTCAGGCACCAATGTACAGGAGTTAAATCAGATGATCCCACACCTCACCAGTGCCATTCCCATCACTGTGCCATAAACAGACCAATTAAAAAACATTTGAGCACCAGTTTAACTGCTCAGAAATGGAAGCACAAACACCTCGATATCTATCACTTGTGCTTTCTTCAAACCTTTTCTTTCAAACCCTCAGGTTTTAATATTCTGTGCATAGAAGAAAAGCTGACATATCACTGGTTTTTGTGTGTGCAACTGCTCAGAACTAAAACTTGACCACTTGAACAGTCAAGGGTACTGCTATTTTCTTATCAGATTCAGCATCTGAGCAATATTCATCTGCATCAGTTCTTTCAGTAACCTGTTTCCCTCTTCAGAACTGGCTTTTTGTAACAAATCGCTCTGTGAGGGAAGGGCTCCGGAAAGGGGCTTAGCAGAGAAACACGGATATGTGGTATGGGAAGCCCACCTCCCTCAGGGCAAAAATCTCAGCTAAAGCACCTTGGCAGCATATTAGTAGCTATAAGAGACTCTTTCTTTGCTGACCACAAATATGCTGTGGTCAACAAGAGGTCTACTCACTGTTTTGTTAAAAACAGCGATGATTTATTTTGCTTCAGCCGTGTGTGAAACTAGTCACCACATTGTGAATAATAATATCCTCTTAGTCTCAATGGAGCTCTTTTCATACAGAAATATCCACAAAGCATTTAGCTAAATACTTGATATGTCAATCTACTGGCTGACCACTAAAATATAGCCATATCTGTGATGGAGCAGTGCAGCTATACAACAATGCATGGCAGCAGAGGAGACAACAAGTAGGAAAAAAATAATCCATTAGGAGCCAAAGCAAGAGCTGGAGTAAATATAACTATGTCAATTAAGCATGAGCAGCAAGCAGAACTAAAATTATAAATTTGAAGAGCACCCTGGAATCTCCATGCCTACAGGAAACCAGGAGCTTATACAGCTCCTTGAGAGGATGAACTCCAACTGCACAGTGCCCTCTACCGTGAGATGAAATCCATAGAGGCTCAGAGGGGAGAAAGTTAAGTATTAAATCTCTTGGCCTGCTTGGTTTCTGCAGCACTATCCTGAGGCTGTAAAATCTCAGCACTGAACTGGGCGTGCAGGATCAAGCTGGAGCAGTCAGCTCTGTGCAGGATAGCTTGGCATCTGCTGAGCCTGCTCTCTGTAACTCTTCCCAAAATGGCAAACGGGGCGAGTACAAGAAAATATGGTGATTAAGTGCCCTTTAAACATCTGCAGTTCTAGTTGTTTTGATATTGAGTGAATGTTATCCATCTCAGTAACAGTTTGCAATTCAGGCAAAACTATGGAATTGTATCTTTTGTTACACCTTTAGAGTGGTAAACAATGACCAATTGGCTAGTTCTTGCTATGTGGGGGAAAAAAACAACATCTCTTTAGGGAAAAAATATTAAAAAATAAAGATCACTCAGCACATCCATGCTAAAATTATAGAAGTCCACCTATATTTCTGATATTTAAAATAACATGTACTGCACTAGGGCATGATATTTTCTCTTCTAAAACATCCTAAATATCTTCTATTGAGTAGAATATATAGCAAGCTAAACTCATAGAGCTTCCAGCAGCTCTATGAAGAGACCCAGGAATTTTTGTGCACAGGAAACATCTCGGATGACCAAAAGAATGAAAAGTTAGGTCAGTAGCAGGTCCTGTGACAAATCACACCTCTTTTCAGGAGGCTCATTTGGTTTCTGCAGTGGTTTCTTTCCTCTCACTTCTGTGGTAAACCCTGGCAGGAGGTTTTATTTCCCCTACACCCCAACACACACACATTCTGCCTCTAGAGTTGGGAGATCCCAAGAGATTTACAGCTGGTGTAATGTTTTTCCCTACCACCTTCTAGCAACCTGCAGGAAACAAAGCTTCTTCAGGGAATTTGCTTCATGAAAAAGCTGCCTTTAACTCCACAACAGGGCACAGTTCTTTAACCCTTAGTCTCCAAAATAAACATAAAACAAGCATGTGAACACCCATTCATTCCAAAACAGACATCCACATGAGCACGGACAGGACAAAGCTGTGGTGAAGAACACCAGTGCTGAGTGTCCTTCTGAAAGTATTCAAACTGGACATTGGAGAGTGAGGAATAAAAATCTGTAGAGAGCAAAAATCATTTTCTAAACAAATCTTGTGGAAGTGAGGAGACACGCAGAAGTGCCCTCTGTTTCAGAACCCTCTGCCCACCAGAGAGCAGACAAATGCTTGCACAGAGCTCTGCACAGTCCTTTGGTGGTTTTAAATACTGGCAGGCTCAGCGAGCCCCTTGTTGGACCTCAGTTGCCAGAAGACTCCTGAGAAGACTTTATATGCATCTAACTAAAGGAGATGCATAAGTTGTGGTTCAGTCCTAAAACATACCTTTGTACATGCCCTTTTGTGTGCATCACGGGTTCCTAAGCAAACATCATTACTTTAAACCTGTGTTATCAAGTGAAACTCAAGCTAAAAAAGGTAAAAGGAATCAAATTAAAAAAGAAATCCAGAGAGCTGTAGTGAATAACTTGGAAACATGATTGTTTTCCTAGTTTTCAAGTTTTCCTATGAGAGTCTGAAGAGGATTTCAAGATGTGTATATCCAGAGATTCCAAGGAGTGGTCTCAGCAATCTCGTCATGTCTGGTGGCAGCGATTTTGCTGGAGATGGGGTATAGCCAGTGGAGATGGCAAACAGCCTCAGCCCTGAAAGTCACCTGTTACACTCCCTCTCTAACACACACAGACATTGCTGCTGCTCTCTGTGTGCAAAATGTCTAAAATCACTCTTCTCCCCTACCCCATTTCTTTTTTAATCTTTGTGGAAAGTCTTTGTGGTCTGGCAGGGAAATATAGAGCTGGGGTCATGCAGAGAAAGAGGGAAATTTATGTATATGTTGTATATAAATAATCCCAAAAGGTCAGATTTCATCTTGCCTTACCTTGAAAGGAACAATGTTTTGTACTTCCTGCTCTTTTGAGAAATCAGACTTCCTTTAACATGTTCAACCAAGCTCACTTCTGAAATTCTGGATTGTACACGAATTTTGTATGCAAAATCACTGTCAGAAATATGAAATCCCTTCTTTATTACACCTGAAAAAACTCACAGAGAACCTCTTATGTTACTATCTCCTGGCTAACTGATTTCTTTTAATTTTCTACTAGAAAGGAAAAGGCTGAAAAGAAACAGATGATTTGTACTTTAGAAAGGCTTTGAAATAAACCAAACATTTGCTGGATTCAATAATGTTTTTTCACTGCTGCTAGCATAGCCCAATAAGCACAATAGCAGTGGAGTTTTTGGATAAGTAAAGAGCCTTTTTTTAACAAAGAAGAGAAAAACAACATGTTTACACTTTAGCAGCTGTTTAAAGATAACAAATGAAGCTTAAAAAGGCAGATACTAATGATGTTCCTCAGGCTTGAAAATAAAAAATCAGAGCTCCATTAGGCTTAAACACTGATATTAGATTAAAAAGAAAAACAGTGTTTTCCTCTTGCATTTCTGGAGAGAGACATTGTTTGCTGAAGAATGTAAAATTCAATCCCCCAGGGAATGCCAGAGGCTTTTTGGCAGACTGTCTGAAACTCAAGTCAACTGTTTTCTATAATAACCAACATCAGAAAGAAAAGGGGGGAAAAAAAGGAAGAAAAGGAGGAGAAAGAGACATAATTACTTTCAATGTTTACATGGCTCTGGCTTCTTGAATCTGAAAAGGTATCAGTCTGCAAAGACTGGACTTAATCTAACTTTAAGCAATTGACAGCTGGACTTCAACTACTAATTATTCTAAGTGGGCAGTTAGTCTTCTTAGCTCTTTCTAGAACAACAACTGGAAAGCATACTCACGTTTATAAGAAAAGAAAAAACTGTGCTCTCTCATATTTGTACTTGTTCAAGCTCTGTGCCATCCAACAATATCAGCTTTGTGTTTGAAAAGACTGGTTAGCCAGCCCAGCACCAGGGTGGGCATGCATTTCACTGTGAGCATCCCTACAAACACGGTTTAACAAATGTTCTCCATTCAAGCTGAACAGATGGAAGAAAAATTACTCTAGGCATAAA
This sequence comes from Erpornis zantholeuca, assembly GCA_013400515.1. Taxonomy (NCBI): domain Eukaryota; kingdom Metazoa; phylum Chordata; class Aves; order Passeriformes; family Timaliidae; genus Erpornis; species Erpornis zantholeuca. The sequence continues at coordinate 69,757 of VZTN01026423.1, forward strand.
TTTTATGGATGCTTAGCAATAAGAGTGCTCAGGCTCAAGAGGAGAAAAGTTGCTATAAAAGTGGCTTGCTTGGGCATGCAAACCAAGGCTTTCTCCACTCTAAGGAACTACAGACTAGCAGTGCAACTCCCATGTTTTTGGGGCATACGGAGCCTTATTGGTAATCTTTAAATATCTCTTGCTGAAGGGAACTCTATATTACTGTCAAAGAAGACTAATGAATCAAAAAGTCTCTGGTTGTTTCATCCCCCTGTATAGTTCTTTTTCATGTTTAAAACTTTAAAAGTGTAATTCCAACTCTGATCCAATCCTGCAAATGTGAATAGATTTCAACTGACTTCCTATAATGGCATCAGTGAAAAGTTTTGTTCACTTTCAATAGTGTTTTATAAATAGATGTTCTTACCCCATATTATTATCAATTTATAACATGCATTAATGCAAAGGCCTTAGAAACAAGTATGCAAGTACATTAGTTCAGTTAATTTTGTATATATGTTTTATAATACTGGCTTGATTTGATTTCTTCAGGCTGTGGTTAAGTGATTCTTTTGACTTGCAATGGTCACCTAAAGCAAAACTTTTGGGATTACATGTGGGAAATTTCAAGCAATGCCAGCAAGGCTGGTGTTCAATACTATTGTCTGACTAGATCACTAGCTGGATTATGCAGTAAGAATACCCATGAGACATAATTAAAGCAAAAAAGTACAACATCTCTCCATTCCCAGAATGAGTATCTGAAGTGCGTCTCAGTGAATTTAAAATTTTAAAAAGTCTGAGTAATTTTTGGACAGAGGAGGTGGTACACTGGTCAAATATCTTGCAGCAGATAGTTTGCTGAAGGGCAGCTTAGAGAAACATAAAACTCAGCTGCAACTGAGGCTAGGCTATTTATTTTTTTTTTTGTAAACAGTGTGATTAGCCTTCCAGAATGACCAGTTCCTGAGATATTTTCCTAAGGAAAGATAAAAATGGAAAAAAAATAACCCAAAAAACAAAACAGAAAAACAGTTGTTTCACTAGCATTTCTTAGACTACTCTGAAGCATCTGCTTCTGAAGCCCAGAAAACACAGGGCATTATGAAGTTTTACCCATCACTCATCCTAATATATGAAAAAAAGAGAAACAAATATATTTTCTGAAAAGCCATACCAGTCTTCCTCCTGGACTGTTAGAGAGGTCCTAGTTAACAGCATCTCTTGGCAAAGACAATACAGCAGCATGGATGGGCAACTTGGATACCAAAAGCTCAGGAGTAATCTATAGGAAGGAAGGAAGAAAATTTTTCTCAGATTCTGAGATTACATGCCCATCAGTAATTCTAAGTACACAGTAAAGGTTACTGCACTAGGGATTCATATATTTATCAGTTAATCTGTCCCAAAGCCATGGAAGGTAATTAATGAAAAAGATAGTCAGGCATGGCTTCAGGCAGTAATTCAATATTACTCTAAATCTCTGCTTGAGCAAACCTGTGAACCAAAGAGGAAATGCATACTGTACAAGGACACTTGTGTTCTGAAATGCGATCCCCCGTGGAGTTTTCAGATGAAGCACTTTTCCAGTGATTAACTCAGTACATTTGAATTTCATTATTTAATGTTTTAGGTGGCTGGTTATTTGCAGTGCACTGAGAGGAAAACAAGTTTTCCATGAATAAAATCAGAGTAAAAGGCAGATAACAACTAAGCCATCTCAGGTCACTCAAATCCCCGCTGCTCCTTGCTGAGCTAGTAGGACGTTCAGGGTGTGCTCTTGTGCTTGGGTTTTTTTAACAGTTGTGCCATATTTTTCTTACATTCTGGTGGCAAAAGATCCATGCTAAGATACAGAGAACTTATTTTCCATGCTGGTAGAGCCTCTCCCATAGGGTTCATTAAGAATCAGCAGAAAGAATCATTTGAGCTTTTGTGAGTTTTTCAACCTGCTCTGAAAATGCTGCAGTCACACCAGTTTTACACTGCAATCTTCAGCTCCAGGGCTCTGCTTGCCGAGCACAGTCAGGCAACTGAGCTCTCATCAATTTTATAGAAGATGGGAGCCCTCAAAGCTGCTTCCCAGGTGAGGGAAGGAGTATGGTTGGCATACTCCTTTCCAGGATGTATAAGGCAAAGCATTATTTATCTCTCTGCCCATTTTTTCCTAAGCAAGGATCAACTGAGATAATATGAGGTGTTCATCAAATTAAAAGATTTCTGCAGAGAAGCCCACTGGATGTGTACACTGTTTGCCAAAAAAAATAATTTCTTCTGCCATATTTCTCAGAAAAAAAATGCCAAATATTGGATGATGAGACTGGAAATCCAGCAAAGAAATTCTGATAAGTGTTAGATTAAAAATGAAATCAAATTTCGGAGCTTTGAAATTGTCCCTTTACTGCTGCATAAGTCTCCCTGCTAAACTCACTGGGTCCTAGATTTTGTGGGATACACTCCATCAGAAAGTGGTATTTTAAGCCTGTTTATGTTCTCTCCATTCAAGAGTATTTTCATGGGCTGCCTTTCTTTTTTAGAGATCAAAGACAGAATTCAGACTGCACTGACAAACTCAATTCTGGATTACATATGGATATGAAATGGTGTTTCTGTACCATGAAATTTTTCAGCTTTCAAGCAAAAGCTTTTCCTGTTTCCTGTTGGGATGAAAAAAAAGGCCTTTAAAAGTTTTATGCAAAATACCAAAAACTCAGGGCAGACTGATGCAGCCCCAGTTAAAAAACCTGGTGGTCGGTGCTCTCGTCTGTCTGACTTGGACTAGAGACTTGACTAAGTTTCCACAGCCAAGGGAGCACTGGTGAATAAAGGGCTTCTGAAATCTCTATCAGCAGAAATTCTGTCCTTCAACAGAAAAATCCTGGGTAAAAGTCTAATCGAAATTAAAATCATTGCATTTGTATAAAAATATAAAGGAAGGAAATGAAGGAAAAATTCAATCAAATGGCACCAGTTTTCATAATTACCCTCACCAGAAGCAAAACAGGCATTCACCACAGAGGATGAGACAGTTGAAAACAAAATAACACAAAGCAAATCCCCCTCAAACCCAGAAAGGCAGCAGCTGCACCCATTTCTACGTCTACTTCTGGTATTCTGATCTGCAATACCCTTGACTTCCTAGATTAATAAATTACCAGACAGTATTGTCTACATTTTCAAATGTTATATATAGAGATTTTCGGATTTTGAGTGTGAATATTTCAAAACATTATCAACTTAGCTAAAGGCTTTCAAAGTTTGGTACTTAATATACTTTCTGCACAAACAAACAAACAGAAAATCTGGCTTTCTGACCTTAACTCCCCAGAAGGTCAGGACATCTGAGGAGTTCAGGAGGAGCACCTCTGCCCTTCCCAACAGTGCAGCCCCAACAGAAAGCCCCTGAGGCTGGTTTTGCTACCAGAGCATTGCTGCAGTACCACAGAGGTACTTTTGTAGGCCCCTGGAACCCAAGGAGATGAAGGTGAGGCAGCTGTAGAGAGCTGTGCCCAAGCTGGGAGTGCAGGAGATCTTGGAATGGTGGGGAGCTCACTGGGGCAACAGTGGCTCAGGAAAGCTTGTTCCATCTATGGTATGCTGAGAGCTGGCATCTGTAACAAGGACTACATGGTGACTTTGACTGGCAGAGGGTACACTCAGAGTGCTGAAACCTTTGAGATCCTCTGGCAGTTATATTTAGTTCATTTTTTCAATCTTTNATTCCTATTTCTTTTTTAATGAAAGACATCATATGGTACCAGGGATGTAAGGCTCCTATGACTTATTCCAGACCTGGAAACACTGAGCAGAACCTTTTTTTAATGTGCAAGCGATGACCAACATCACTCTGTATAGTTCAAACTCTAAATACGACTCATAATAATTTACATAGAAAATTCATTAAAAGTACTGCTACAATATTAATAAAGGTATTGTTTTTTAATAAAAAAGCTAAATGTCAGAGTGTAACTATTGTGATGACTGTACAGTTTCCACATTATAAATAAAATACATGTGTTTTCAAACAAAGACTAGAGCATGCTTCACATATTTCTTCAGTTGTTGCCTAACATATCTGGAATATATTAAAAAGTCCTATTCAGCTGTAACTCAAGCAATGCACACAGGCCATGAAATACACACTCTTTGTACAGAGGACTAATGTGCACTCAGTATCACTTTTTCAAAGGGACATAATTGCTGTGTGAGTGACACAGAACCCAGCACGGATACACAAAATTGCATGTTTGATGCCTGCGTTAGGTGAGAACTCCTCTCCAAAAATTCAGCTTTCTTGGCTGCATTCTCATTCCAAATATTCTCCTTAAAGAGTAAGGTTTGCTACCAGCACAGTTTGCTTTTTCTATTCTGTTATGACAGCTTTGCTCAACCTGAGGTTAATGACGCAAAACTGGAATGACAAAATTTCTGTAAAATAATGACAGTAAGTTTCCCTTGTCCACAGGCTGTTCATTCATACCCTTCCAAGTCAATGACAAAGATTCCATTGATTTTAGCAGTGACAAACCCCTACCCATATGAAACACAGGTTCTGACCCCATCTTTAGAATGCATATATATTCTTGGAGTTCCATATCTCTCCATAAAACTTTGGAAAGCAGGCTGTATCAAACTACAGACAAATATCTGTATTTACCTCTCTGGGGAAATCACTTAGATGCACAGAGAAACACAAAGACTCCAGGGATTTGCTTATTTGCATACAGAGATGTTTGCCCTCAAATTCAATCCACAAATCACAAATCTAAAAGGCAGTGAGATACCAATGTGATTAATCATATCTTGTTTATCTCTAGTGCACCCTGGGAACACAGATCAGCAACATATTCCCCTTTGGGCTTCATTCAGCCTCCTGTGAAAAACAATGAAAGATGCCAAAGACTTCAGCGGTGAGTTGAAATTGGACATATGATTTCTGAGATGCAGCTAAGACGTCAGGGCTTCAGATAGGGTTTATTTCTTTAACAATTAGTTGTACTGGAATAAAATCTCACTTCCACTATATTTAAGCTTAGAAGGCCTTCAGTGTTCGGTCCTGTGAGATTGTTTACACTGGATCAGAATAATCCACCTACTCATAGGAACTACTCAGATGTAGTAGAGAATAATTCTTTAGTTTTTATCAAGAAGAAAGACAAAAATGCTGCAAATTTTGGAAGTCTGACATAAACATTTGTTTCTTTCAACGGTTTTATTACTTCCTTGCTATTTAACTGCAAGTTCCTTTAACAAAGGGAGCAAATGCTAAACTGCTTTGGTAATAACTGCAAACTTTTAACATTAAATTGGCAGAAACAATCCATTTTTAATAAGTCTGTCTTAGTAACCTTGTATTTTGACCCAAGGTGAAAGGTGAAGATTAAATCTCTTCCACCTTTCTGAATGCAGCTGCTGTGCACACAGACTTTAATTGATGTGAGACTCAGCTTTGTAACCCAAGCCCATCTCCCGCCTGCAGCACTGAAAACGTGCGATTCAGGGCTCAGTTACTGCTGATAGCAGGGCCCTCTCAGCTGACGGTGTGGACAGGAGAATAAAGTCTTTGTCACTATCTATTCTCCATCAGAGGGACTTTTTTCTTCTTCATAACTCCAGCATTCAGGTCAGGCCTATAATGGTGGCCTCTCAGCAAGCAATGATATAAAGTAAAGCAAACTGAAAAACGAGACAAACAACCCCAGAGCGGTGATGCTGAGCAGAGACCCACCTGACACACCCCAGGCTACATGTGTGTGAGTTTCTGTGGGGAGAGGGGTCTGGGCAGATGTAATTATTTTTACTTTCAATTCCCTTTTGCACCTGACTGAGTGCAAAGATATCTTAAATCTGAATTCCTTCTTTTTCTCCCTAAGTACAAATACCTGTACATTAGGAATGAAGTTGTTGGCCTTGGAATCACGGCAGCTCTTGTGAATCATTCTTTAGGTTTTTTTAACTACAGCCATGACTGCTTGAACAACATCAGTACTCTGAGCGCTGGCCTAGAAATGTCTCTCTGAAATCAGGGACCAAATCAAGACACAATAATAGAAACTGACAAAACAGGTAAGGTTACTCGAGCCTTTTCTAAACTTAAACCACATCTGCTGATATGCAAGAGGATCTAAAAGCATCGGGAGCTAATCAAAACCATCTAAAAAGTCTAACTTGAATTTGAATAAACAAGTAAAGACTTGCTGGACTGTGCTGTGCAGTCCTCTCAGAGGCTTTAGATATTGCCCTACATGAGGGTCTAGTCCCAAAGTGGCATCTCAAACACATGGCAACCAAACACACCCGCTGAGTTTAGATGGAGAACCAGTATGTCATACACACATCACTTGGACTTATCACTTCAACAGGAAAAGAAATTGATTTTTTGATGTGTACTGGCAAAGACAAAAATTGTACAAAAATATTTCCACAATACCACATTAACATTTTAGATAGGAGACTTTAAATTTAAGATGTGTTATATATGCATGATATAGCCAATCTGCATGGTTTGCACCTTAAAAAGAAAGAATTTAGGAAAAAAAATGTACCCCAAAACCCCAGAGTAGAACCAAAGAACAGCATGTGCTTCCAGTCTAGTTTTCCAAGTCATATCTTTCTGGCAGGTCAGCTTATTTTAGAGAAACTTGGCTTCTATCACTTTGTGATTTTAATTCCAGCATTTGGCAAAATTTAGTTTTCTAATCGCTGGCTGAGTTCAGAGGTCCAAACTACAAAAGTGAGGACTTTTCCCTACCTGCTGCCAGGGCCAGGTGACAGCGGTGGGTCTGCTCTGGGGTCTCTAGAACACCCGACTGTATGTGCACCTAGACAGCATCACGTTTAAAGGCCACTGTAGTATAAACTATGCTTGAACTAGGGGACATTTCTGAAGAGCCTCAAAGCACTCCAGTAATCCCCCGAGACTCCAGACACTTTCACAGAGCAGCATTTCCAGAGGATCACCAAATGCTCTGAGGCTTTAGTGTAGGCAGTTTAGAGAGTGACTGCATTTTCTTCCCTCCACTGCGAACAGAACCATTTCAGTGTGAGAATTATAAGCATTTTAAGATAAATCGCTCTCCAATTATGCCTTATTATTCATTACACATCTCAAAAGAGAAGAAATTAAAACTGAACTTCAGACCTCTGAGAGTTAAACTCCTGAGACAAGAAAATGAAGATGCCTAAGGATGCATCCTTTTCCTAAACACTGCTGGATTCAGAAATGTTTTTAAGGGCCCTAGGCAAACAGTTTGGTCATTGACTTTAATTAATACTTCCCTCTTTTCTGGACAGTGGCAGGAGCCATGTCATTTAGGAACCTGAAGGGCCTCAGAGAAAGGTCTGTGAAACAGTTATGGAAGGTTTGTAAGATTTCATTCCCATGCAGCTGGTAGGTATGTACCAGCACCAGCCTGCAGACACAGCTGGAGCCTGGCCTCTCCCTGCTGTCCGCTGCTAGTTAGATGATCATAATTATGACATCAAAGTTATCACTCCATGAGAAAATATACTTTGGTTTTTCAAAAGCTGCAGCATTTTGTGCACCACAATTATCCCCCACAGCTTCCTCAGACCTAATTGCTAACCAATACCTGATTTTAGATGGCACAGATTGGGGTTTTTTTAAAGGCAGAAAAATATCTTTCTAAGGGGCTCTCTTAGAATAGTTATATGAAATATAACTTACTGTACAAGCTGATTCCAAATGACTTGCTAATTAAGCACCAAGTCATCTGTTAATAGAAGTAATTACAGAGGGTTCAAGAGACCTGAAATCATTTTATTAATCATAGCCTGAAATCTGCTATCCTGCTATGTCATGCAATTGATAATGTACTGTCTACAGAGGCCAGAGATGGAGGTGAACTGAGTAATGTTGCACCACTAACCTAGTCCCAAATTACCTCCTGAGTCATTACCAGCATCAGCTAGTATCTGGATAAAAGAGAGGAGGAAAAGATAAAAACAAAATCACTAGGAAAAACTCTTATTTTAATAGAAGACCCGGTTTAGGAAATAGGCTGAGGTTGCAGGGGCATTAATACATTATTGTGCTGAACTCAGGGTCAAAAGGCAGCCAGCTACAGAAAAAGAATTACATACCTGTAGGGTATACTATGGTCCATTTGTCAGAGAAGTTTTGCTTTTAAAGCCACAGCCCATGCCACAGTTATGTGGCACAAACTAGCTTTATTCAGACCAAATTTCTTTTCCTAGAAATGTGATACACTACAGGACAGGATTTAGTTCACAAGGATCCTAAGTAAATGAGGCACATAAAATCAGAAAGATTCTATTCAATTATGTCTCTCCATTCCTTACACTAAAAGGGCAGCTTCTTGTTTACTACACAGGGTATTATCTTTAGGGAGGAAAAAATTCTTGAGAGAAAAAAAAAAAGAACCATCATCTTTTTACTACAAAAATACTGAATTAAATGAGAAGGTGAGAGTATTTTTACAATTCTACTTGTACTAACAGCAGTAAATTGAGCACTGCCTTAGTTTCCATGGACTTGTTCAATTCCATTTCTCCTGATAAGGGGATCCAGCAAGGTTCACCCTCAGTTTGTCTATGGACATTGTATGTTACTGAAGAGAAAAATCCCCTATGACTTAAATATAACTTTCTTATTATGCCTGCTCCTCTCTCCGTTTATTTGGCTGAGAAAAAATGAATTGTTCTTGTACTGCAGATGCTTTTGAGCAGTCCACATCACCACTGAACACCAAGGGCTAAGGCTGTACCGAAGCACTGGAATAATGAGACAAGAGCTGGGAGAACATTAGTCTTGTTCTCTCCAAACTTCTGAGCCCTTTCTGAGATGAGGACAAGTTTGCTGCACTGCCTGGACACCAGAAGGAAAAGCATTACTGGCCAGTGTACTCTTAACCAGCTTGTGAGCCTGGCATTTCCCAGAGCAGCAGACCATGCCACCTCCCAGCCACTTGTGTTGTGCACAGCTTACAGACAGGAGTATTTGGACCTTGCTGCTCACACGGGGTACCTTTGCAACAGCAAGGGCAGGGGATCCTGAGAAAAGAGGGAGAGTGCCAAGTGCCATCCTCTCAGTGGCTTCACTCCTCGAGCTGGTACAGTCAGGCTGACAGGCCTGCTAGGAGAAGAGACTTCTCTAAGGCTTGACGTGATAAAGACATTTCAGACAGAGACTTCAACTGAGGTGACACGAAGGCAAGCATAGAAGAAATTGAAGGGGAAGGTTAATTATGTGTCTTAGGGAGCTGTTATTTGGTTTGATAGACTAGAAGCAGAATTTGAGGTCCTTCCAACCCATTAAACAATGTCTTCCCAAGAAGGCCTAATTGAATAAGATCTGAGATTAGTATTGAGGAATCTTCACCTGGGCCCTGCTGCCTCACAGATCCTACGAGGGGTCAAAAGGACTCAAAGAAAGACAACTGCAATCAAGGGCACTTACTAATGATTGGAACAGCACAAGGAGATCGTGAGGCTTGAGTGGGATTCTCAAATACCTACGAAATAAAAATGTAAATTTTACTCTATTTGGCAGATTCAAAGTTACTTTTGAGACAGATAGAAACAATCACATACCCTCATTTCCCAGGAACAAACAATCATCACTGAATAAAAAAGGGAGTAAATGTAAAGACCAGATGTTATCCATAAATGTGGCTCTGTATGATTTAAAATCTTTCAGTTTAACCTAATAAAAAGCACTTCTTAGAATTTCTTAACTCTGAGATAAAACATGTGTGATACAGAATGTGGAAACTTCCAACCAATAAACATTAATAAATTTCTGGTATATCAAATTCATTTGGCTACATAATTATCTGCCATGCAATGCAGTGAAAGACACTCTCTTTATTCATCCCATGGACCCAGTCCGCAGATTAATTTAAATGCTTGTCTCTCAGTGGGAGTTGTCTGTTTAAAGTAGTTTTGAGGGTCTGGGCTACAGCTCTCAGCTCTTCATTGACTTAAAAAATGTGGTGTGGCTGCTTTATGCAGAAAGGGACTTTAACCCAAAACAGCATCTTTGTAAGAGGATTAGAAAAATTCCATTCTTTTAATGACTGGCTAGATGTTTGCTCTCCTTTACTTAATACTCTTTGTCCGTTATTCTTAATTATCAACATAAATGCTTTAAACCAATGTTGTAAGTAATCGGTCATTTTATCCAAGTTTTTGTTGAATGGTTCTTTAGAAATGATCTGATTATTGATTTCTTTAGGAGACTGTTCAGCTAAATTCCCATGCCTGCCCACATAACAGCCCCTCTGCTGCTTTTGGGAGGTTCCTCTAAGACTCATGGTGGTGAGTTTAGCTTAGTGCTAGCCCACTAAGGCTAGGAAACTTCACTGGATGGGAAACATGTGCTTAGGATGGCCAGTAAATAGTGCCACAAAACCTGTTTTTAATGTCATTGGTGATACCTAGAAATTTGTGCCACTTTTTTCTTTTTTTGTTCCAAGCACTAATGTTTTTGCAGTGCCTCAATAAAGATGGAAACTTTTTCCCCCAAAATCTTTTATACCAATCAACTCCCTTGGATCCTACGTAACCTAAAACTAGCATTGGACATCAGCAACTAACATAGCTCCCTAAAAAGTCCTGGCTGAGGACTAAATTTCATGGCACTAATATAGTCCTATGTTACAGGATAGTGTGTGATAACAGGCTTTTTAAAACAGCCAAGATATATTTTGTAATTTAGAAAATTACTCTGAGGAATCATTTGTCAGTTTAATGAAAACCTGAAACTACAGGTTTGCATAATAGAATTAATTGTAATGGCTCTGCTGGAATGATTTCTTTCAGATGGGTTATTTGAAGGATTGAAAGAGGGATTTCACAGCTGAAAGAAAGAAAGGATTTATCCTAAGACCCATGTAAGCAAAACACGTTTAAATTTCATAATACAGTGCCTTTGACTCTGTGGGACTATTGTTTTCACATGTCTTGAGATGCAGGAGATACTTCTGTTCACAAGTCTATTCAAGGATATCTTGAAAGAATTCCATGCCCTCCTAATGCAGGTGTTCATCACCCACAGATGGCAAAGGAGTCATTGCATTTACTTATTACATTGTGACGTTATAGAGTTACAAAGAGTTACACGGGGTTGTGTCACATCCTTGCCAAGACAGAGCCATAGACTAAGGAGAAAACCTGTTTCTAAGAGGAAACATTTAGGTCTCCAAAAGGTGAGATGGATTCAAAAAAATATTTAAAACATACATGGCTCAGAGTGACAACATGGTCACCCAGAAAGCTGCCAGGAATCATCAGGCTCTAAATTTAAAACATCATTTCACAACAGGGGTGGTGACCTTATGGAAGAAAATAAGTCTTGATAATCCCCATGTGTAAGTTTGCTGCTTAAGCCCTCAAATAACACTGTTATTAGCAGCACCTTACACCCTGCATTGCTCAATATTAACTTCAGAGCACAATGTGTGTGTATGGTTGTGGGGGGATTCACAGTTCTTAGGGTTGGGGTTCCCCCTACCCATATGATCACTCCCCTTCAGTCCTTCAAATAGAAGGTCATTTCCATTCCTCATTTCATTTCTTTCACTGCAGTTGGAAAGGGTTTGTCAACCCACTGGTGGGAAACAAAAACATATTCTATTCTGACAATTCAGGCACATCCCTGTGCCAGGCCTATGTCAATGTCAGGCTGCAAAGTCTTATGAAGCAAAAGTTATTATGAACCGCCAAAACAGAAGAGTTCAATTCCATACTGAGCTTCTGCTCTCACCAGCAACTTCTTGGCCAGTGAGCTGTGCCTGTGACTGGAGAGTGGCACTAAACAGACAGGAACAAATCATACGGACACAGATGCAACAGCACATCTGATGCACTGAGAAAAGGAGCAGGTGGGACGCAGGTCCCAAAGCTCTGACTGAAATGGCAGAGAATAAACAGCAACAGTGGTAGAGTGACATGTGTAAAGGGCGAGAGGCAGCACAGTTTGACATCTTTGCCATAAGGGCTAGCTGGGCCAAGTGACAGCTCATATCCTGGCCTCTCACAGCTGCAGTTGCCATATTGTACCCATTCTTCCCCTAAAATACCGCTGAGTAGTCAATATGCAAACACTGCTCCGTGGATTCATGGCAAGAAGCACTTTTTAAGTGCATGGACTACCAAAGGATATTAAAATACAAATTCTGTTATTGTCATGGGACTAATTCCCTACCCCTTGGATTGAAACTTTCTCTATGTTACATAGACTTTGATTGCACTATACAAATATATTTTCAGGATGTGCAGTGCTGCTCTCGGGCCTGTTGAAATGAAAGTCCCAATGTGTAAAGTAAGGTGTTTACTGGCCTTCTGCTACTTGGGCTATAATTTTCTCTTGGGAAAAAAAAAAGATTAAACCACATTTCTGAACTAGGAATCTAAAGTGTTATTATGGTCACAGCCATAGCAACACTAGAACTATAGGAACTGCAGCCACCTCCACTATGTGATTTAAAATAAAAACATAATTATCATTGTCTTCTGGTAGCTAGGTAGAAAATTATGCATTGCGCTTGTGCCACTTGTAATTCTACACAATTTGTTCCAAATCTGTTATTTGACAAGTGTAGGAAAGCACGACCAGGGGCTGGTATGCAAGGGAGTGTCTTGGGAACTGCCATAAGGCAAATAGATGTCAGCGAGTCCCTGGCTCTGAAGGCCACACTGCAGAAGCCGAGCAGTGCTAAACACAGAGTACTTGCCAACCTGCAAGCCACCTGCAACTTCCTCCCCCTGAAGCAAACAGCAGTGCTCAGCAGACCTCAGCTGCATGGAAAGTATATTTATGGCCAACCTGTTGTCCCAGAAGGGCACAAAATAGTGATTTGAACCAGCTTAACGATAAAGCAATGATAATAATAGGACATTATCCTCCTTAGCACAGTTCTGCAGTCAGAGAGTGCATTTTTGGTTCAGCTGCCTTCTATAGGAAAAAAAAAAAGGTTGCCTCTTAGATTACAATTTACCCTGTATTACTTTGTTTATAACATTTCTCCACCCTCCATGCCACCCAGAGTGAAAGAGAGTTCATGACACTTTTGATGTGTATTTTACTGAGTGCATTTCAAATAAGCTGGAGAGGTTAACTCAAGATCCTTTAATCCCAGAATATATCTTTGTTAAGGAAACAGAGACCAAACCATTGAAAACCCCAGCCAGAAAACAGGTTTGAGTAAATCCCTCACCCTGAAAACAGAAAAAAAGCAAAAAATCTCAGACCAAATTCAGCGATGTACATTCAGATTCTTTCTGTAAAAAGCCCCTCGGTAGTGGCCAGGGGGAGAGTGCCCCTGCCAACAGGGCTGTGGCTCTCCTGCCCTGGCAGGCCCCTGGCACGGCAGAATAGGCTGCTGTGCCCTCACAGGTTGGCAGAGCTTTGTGGGCGCCTTGGTGACCCCCACATCCCCACAGCCCCCAACAGGGTCCCAGCATGCTGCCTCTCAGAGGAGGCCATGGGATCTTGGGAGCAGCACAGGGTCTGGCAGCGGAGCACCCCACACCCCTCAGGCAGCTCTCTGACAGGAAAACTTGCAAAGATGAACAGGTATCTTTGACCAGGACCGACTGAAATTAATTAGCCTGTCTCTCTTCCCTACTTCTTTGTAAAACAATGTTTTTTCACTTAAAGGACGCCAATATTTATGCATGTAAGTAGGTGCTGCCCTAGGTAGATGTCGACCCTAAGCCCTGGGAAAACAACCCATTTTGGTTACAAATGACCTCCCTTACCTTCACTGACAGCTAAATGTATGTCCTTTATTCATGGGGTGAAAATGACTGGGCTAATGGGCTGGCACCGTTGTGTCTCTGCCTGAAGAAGGATTTTTAGAGACACCACAAAGTCTGGTCCAGTTAAAATGCTCCCCAAGACCTTTTGAAATTTCAGTATCTCCTCCATCTGTATTTGCCTCTGTTTGGAACCATCAGTCCCAGGGAAGAGCAGAGCATAGCTGCACAGCAAGCTGAAATGCTTTGAGTCTCCAGTTTAGTTATTCCGCAATGTTTCTATTTTAAAATAAAGTACCATAAAGACTGAAACTAATAGTGGACAATGCATGTGAAAAAACACCTCCTCATACAAAGGACCACATAAACTTCTGTTTAGCTTTGGGAAAAGAGGAGTGTTTTCTCTGTTTGACAAAAATGAAAACAAATTGTTTTGGGGAAAATGAAGCAGAGGAAAATTTCTGGCTATCTTTAACCAAACCCTAAAACATTTCAATAGCAATATCACTTTACTCATAGAAATGTTTGTTTTCTGTAAAATGATCCTAAACCAGTTTTACTATCTTTGATTTGTGATTTTTTCCCCCCTTGCATGGGCTTGCTCATTTTTCTCTGAACTATAGTGAAAACACACATCAGTTAAAGTAAATATGTCACAAGCCAGAACTGGATTTAGTGACCCAGCACAACCAAACTAATATTTCATAAAAAGGTTTTCAAGTCTTTTTCGTAAAGACAATTTCTAAGCAATAACATTTCTTTTTTGTTCTTTTATGTCAGCAAGGGAAAAAAAACAACATGGAGAAAGCAATAAATAAAACAAGCAGTATATAAAATATGATAAAAAGATGGTAGAGGAATTTATCTGCTTTTGGGAAATGAGCTAGGCTAAAGTAAACTGCAGTCTCTACAGGCTAAAACACTTGAATTCCTAGAAATATTTGCATGCCTAGAGGTAAGCCCTTACCCTCTGCTCTGGGTTTGGTAATTTTTCCCACCACAAATGATATCCTGACAGGATAAGATAATAAATTTTCAATATAGCTTCTGTGAATTGCTGATTCAATCTTTGATTAATTAAAATGTTTTAGAAATTTAATTTATATTTCACTGGAAATGCAGCTTACTCTTTTTATATTTTGTTTCTCCTAAGAAGTGTCACTGGTTTGCTGTGACTTATCTTTTTTTGTATCAGGACGCAATTTCTAATGAGTTTTTCTTTCCAGTAACTTTGCATTATTGCTATTTTGTGGTTTTCCAGAGCTGATGGGAAGTGTTTACAGTAAAGAAACACTACCCACTTAAAGTAGCTTTGTCTGTCTGGAAGTTGTGCACTGTACCACGTTACACTCAACCCTGAAGGTTAGCAAGGGCCAGACTCCCTCAAGAGCCAGGAAGCCCAGGAGCAGCTCAGGGTGATGATTTCTGGCACGTTTTCCTCCTGCCAGGTGTGCAGCAGGGAAAAAAGCCATAATAACTTTCTCAGGATTGCAGATTGCTTGCTGTCGTTTGCCAGAAGCATTTACTAATGGCAGCGTGGTTTCGCCCATAAACTGAATTAACCTGCTTGCAACGCAGCTTACAGGAAGGGCTCGGGAATACCAAACATCAGGAACACACAGTGGGGCAGAGGACTTCAATTTCAAAATGCAGAAACAGCAACAAACATGGACCTCGAAAATCTCACCCAGAATAAGATCTTTCATCCCCCTCCTTTCTCAGTCCTGGCTCAGCTGGGGGCAGAACGTGCACTTGGGGAAAAGCAAGTAAAGCCAAAATACCAAAAGCCCCAGAAAGGCTCTTCCCTTCTGCCAAACAGCCAGTTTTAGGAATGAAGCACAGTGGTGACACTAAGTTGAGGATTTTTGGGCCCACATCCGAAACAACTGAAGGACCCACATAGGGCAGGATATCTCCATGGAGGAGAAGCAGCAGAGGCAGGGAATGTAATTTTAATATTAGCATGATTTTTGACAGCCATTTGTACTAAATTGAAATTAATTTCCTCTGATACAGCACCACTGGATGGATGGCTCTCTGATAAGCTGCGATGGCTTAAAAGGACTGATAACAAAAGTGAAATTATCTGCATCTCTTTCCACAGCACCTGAATTTTTCTGCACTTGTAGGCTTGCCATGGCCTAGGCTCCAATGTCCCTGGTTCATTGACCTGTTCTAGGTCACACAGGTCCCATGTGCATTGGACAGGACTGTGCATACTCCACCCAGTAGCTGAGAAAATCCTACTGGAAATAGGCCTTTGCAATGCCTGACTAGAACCACTCAACTCCTGAATCATTGATTCAAATGTTCATCCTCTATCCAGTGATGAAGAAACTCCCCACCCCACCCTCGATTTCATATCCTGCTTGGGGTTCAATAAACCTCCTTTTGTAGGGAAAAATGTTCCCAAAAGTCCAGTATACCCAAGACTAAACCCAGAGCTTTCAAAATTGCCCTTACCAGGAGCATTTGCTTTTCTTCATTATTACTGTGCCTCTACTTTCAACTGGAAGTCTGTGTGTGGCCTTCATCTAAATTCTGCCTTTAAGGATGAAAAATAGAATTTTAAATATTTGTTAGTTAAGGGCTCCCACTGTCTTTTTAAAATATAAATACACATATCCTCTGCAGAAAAATGACAAATTCATGTTTGCATCAATGATTTTCCTTCCTGCTGTGCCCCCTCTCTCCCAGTCCTTCAAGGAATTTTGTCTAAATACTCTCCAAGGGTTTTCACTGCTCCTGGCATGCATATGAATCTCCTATTAGTGTCAGTGAGAGTTATGTCTGCATATTGTAAGAAGAAGAAATAGCTAAATAATTCATTAGACCCTACACATAAGTATGTTTTCCTTGATGGACACTTACAATCAACATTCGTGGAAAGGTTCATTTCTAAATGTTTTTAAAAACTAACCAAGTGTTTCAGTTATTAGGACTCTGCTTACAATGTAAGTGATTTAAAGCAGAGAAGTGTGGGCAGAACAGATTCCTGAAGATTTTCTACAGCAGAATCAGTTACTGATGCTGACACAGGAAAACTACAGGGGAAAAGGCAATCAATAGGGCTACATTTTTGACTTGACTTAATTCATTAATATTTAAAAACAAGTAAGTCTGGTTTGCCCCAGGGATTGGTAATAGGATACAAGCCTTTCACCTCTAGGTCAGCAGTTCAAAGCCAACTTTGGGCAGTACTGACTGAAAGTCATTACTATCTATCCGAACACTCTTCAAGAGTATATGTAAAATAAGTTGGTGGTCTCTGTTTATTTCCTAATGGCTAAGGCCCTGATTCAGCAAAGCTTTTAAGCATGCTCTTAACGAGAAGCAGATGTTCAAATCCTTTTGAATTTAAACATCTGAATACAGTTAAGCATGTTCTGAGCAGCCTCACCAGCACGGCCGGCTGCAGAGTACACAGAGGAAGGTTTGCTAAATGAGACCCTCAGTGTGTCAGTTGTTTGTGCACACAGAAACAGAGGGAGTGAGAAAGCCAGCCCATTTCCCCTTCCCCAAATAATATTACCCACATGCTGCACTGTACGCTAATAATGGCACAGCAGAAGAAGGAGACTATCGGCCACAGAAAAGTTCCCCCTTTCATTCACCCGTACTAATGAGACCAGGTGGGGGAAAAATGTTTGCATTGCCATTATAAAGCAGAATATAAGGCCACAGAACTGTATTGCCTTTCTTGCTCTCCAGCCCATCAGCTTTCACGAGCATGGAATGTGCTTTAAAAAGGAGTGGAATAGGAACATGGTATTTACATAACCTTCCTGCTGCTTATTCACGCATGTGCTGTGCTAAAAAATGTGTGCATATATGAATCCAATCTGGAAGAATGCAAGGCTCATAGCCCAACCACATGCAGTACTTATTTACAGGTAAAGGCCATTTCTTGAAAGTTAAGTCTTTTCAAGAAGGAGGTAGGGGGAAGTTACTTGGGAATTTAATGATTTGAGTGCTTATTTGTACTTGAAAATCATTAGGACTGGCATCTGAGTAGAAGTTTTTAAACTCTCCTGTTAAAGCCGTCATCTCTCTGCTAGATTAAATACCTTCTAAGATTACCAGTGGATCAGATTTGTTTTGCTTCTTTTAAAGAGAATTGTATTCTGGGACTTTTCCACGGTGTTGCTGCTTATTGTCTTGCACGATCAAGGTCAAATGCTGTGAAATTAAAGCTAGTGTTTCAAACCACAGCAGACTGAGAAAACCACCATTTCAATACCATGACTGCATGTTAGTAAGGCAAGTAGAATTTCATCAGCTCCAAGTGCTACTCCCTGTCCCTAAAGACCTCTGCAGTGGTGTTAGCTGTACAGCCCAGCAAGTCCTCTCACAAAGAAAAGATGGTCCCAGTACTGCTGGTCTTCAGCTGAAATCAGTGGAGTGAATTATATCATGGGACTGAGATTAACATCCAGAGCAGTATTTGGTAAATCTTCGGGCCGGATTTCGCTTGAATTACAAAGAGATAGCCAGCAATCAAATTGGTTCATAATGAAATGATCACACCCAATTTCCTGCAGCTTAAGCAACAGTTTTCCAAATATCTAATCTCAGAAGATTTCTATCTCACAGTACTTTGGGTAAGGTTTTAATAAACAGCCTTTACTAAAATGCATGAAACCGCTGCCCTCTATTAAATTTGTCCATTGCTAGTGGAAAATCAATGTAAAAAGTCATAATAATCAAATCTTTGGCATGACTAAGAACTCCCCAGCCTGCAGGAATTCTCAGAAAACACTTCCTATAGCATGAATGCTCACTCTTCTTCTGGAACAATCAAGAAAGGCTATTCCAAAAACTCTTTCTTCACTCAGTAACAGGATGCTTCATGCTGATCCCTGCTTTGGGACTCTAGTACTTTGTTAAGGCTCTCCAAGACAAGCTCTGAGCTCTTGTGTTTACAATGAATGCACAGAATTCACCCATTTCTTTCTTTGATCATAAGGTACCTACAGTTTTGATTATGATAACTATACTATTATAGAAACATGGTAATTTCAAACTCTGAATGATTTCAATACAATTTACATTGTCTGGTTTTTGATTGTGTCAAATTCATTAGTTTTTGTACTTTGCAGCCTATGATCAACCACTGACCTTCATAAAAGACTAACACAGCAATTAAACGGAGCACAAAGTAAGTGCCTGCCACTCTGGCTAAACTGGGAAACAAATCACTCTTCAGCCAATTGATGCCATGGCTCTTCTCTCATTTTGCTCAGTTCTGTGCTAGGAGAGCTCCATAACTTTGTGAAGAGTTCAGGTCTATCTGGGATGCTACTGCTGTGCACTCAGGCCAGAACTCCACTTCTGCTCCTTTATCCTAGGGACTTTTTTGTTTTATTAGTCATAGTAGGCATGGGAAATTACAAGTACCACCAAGACACACTGATGATAAATAAAGGTTTGGAGCTGCCTTTCCTTCCCTTTCCCGTTTATGGGAGAGCTTTATCTACTATGACAGTAACTGCCAGGAGAATCAGCTTCACTCCAGTCCTCCAGTCCTATATTGTATGCTCAGCTTTCCTGAGAACAAAGAGGAGGTCCTGGTTCATTATTCAAAAATGCTGTGACTAAAACTCAAAATAGAAAAGAAAGCATAACAATAGATGCTCAATGAAGGAAACACCTGCTTTTCATTTTCCTGTAGTGTTTAAATGAAGCAAATTAGATAACCTAATTGAGGACAAAACTTTAAATCCTGGTTAGAAATCAGAGCCGTGTTACACTGCCTCAGACTGACAAGCAGAGTGAATGCATGTTGGATTCAATTTCATTTTTGGTGGTTCTTAATTAAGTTTAAGAACTCGAACAGAAAGTATGCTATTACCTGTTATGGTTCCACAATAGAATTTCTAGTGTCTTGCTGCAAGTGTGTCACACCAAAATGCTTTGATCACTTGTATAACAGAACCGCCCCTTACACTAGAGAGGGGCTTGCAGGATAAGGTGTTCTCCTTGAAGGGAGGGGTGTGTGGCACGGGCCAGACCTGCAAGAGACACCCAGGCAGACACCCTGGGAGAGGCACAGGCGTGGTTCTGACATGCAGTTTGGCCTAACCAGCTGTGGTGAGCAACAGCCTGCACTGACTCAATCCACTGACACACACAAGCAGCTCCTGGCAGGCAAGCAGCTCCCCAGGAACAGGCTTAGCTAATCCACACAGCTCTACACTGCGCCGTGGAGACAGCCTTCAGTAAGATATGAGCAAGATCCTTGCCTCAGGGAATTCCAGCATCCTTAAACACTTACAATTGTCTAACAATGCCAAAATACCTCTGAGATCTCAACTTTTAAAACATGAGTAAATAAGACAGATAAAGCCCCAGATGAAAATACATTCAAGTACAAACACAGGAGCCAAGAGGCTGAAGAACAAAGGAGCCACATTTCCATGACTTCCAAGCCAGTGCACAGACTGCTGGGGCAGTCGAGCCCTGCTGGTATTTCCTCTGAATTCCATCAAACCCCTACCCCAAAAGTTGGTCACTAGGCTGGAAGCAGGGAGAAGCCATCTGCAGGAGCACCTCCGCTTGTGGAGCAACACTGGGGGCCCTCTGCAGCTGGTCCCAGCACTTCTGGAACCACAGCAGTGCCATCATAGCCACCAGTGAATTAACACAGCAGCTGGACCACTTGTTTCCCCAGCAGTTTGCCCCCACAAGCCATAAGAGGTCCTGCAGTCACCACGGCTCTGGGATTTGCAGTGTGGCAGAGGCAGGCAGGGAGGTGGCTGAAGCCCTGCAGAGCCAGAGGCTGATGCCACTTCCTCAGCAAAGGGGGAGAAAGGGGCAGACTGAAGCACAGCACCGTGGCTTGGTGCAGACCCCACAGAAACCTCAGTTCTCAGGGGCTGGATGCTGCACAGTACAAATTTATGGGCTAGTGCTTTACTGTTCAGTGATGGCATTTAATGTTCTACGTGTTTTGCTTTCTGATAAGTGGGGATGGGGGGAACAAAATTAGTTTGACTTCAGAGATGTGCATTTTTCATGTTCTGGAGGGGACACCTGAAACTGGAACATTTCCAACTAGAAAAATATATGTGCATCAGTAGTTCTCCTTCCCCTTCCTCATAAAATTTGGACGGTTTTCAAATTTATAATGAAATGTGGAAAAGATTTAAATGTGAGCATTTTTGCCTTTCACTAGGAATATCTTGAATTACATTAGCTGGGAGTAACACAGGTTTGCGTGTTTTTCTTGGAAAGCCAAAATTCATTTACTACAGGCCTTTGAAAACAACACCTGTGCACTCTCCCATCTCACTCCTTTCCTTCAGTATCCTCCAAAACTCTCTAGATCCCAAATTCTTATTTTAGATGTTTTCAGCAGGGTTTCTGTGACCCGCTTAGAGAGGGACCCCCCTTTAAGGATCTGTGGAGGGTTGGCTGGCATGCAGGAATTCCAGCCAAGGTGTTAAAAAAACACCAAGCCAATCTTGCAAGGACAGACTTGTTCTCTGATAAGAACCATTTTGTTAAGCAGAAGGGTACTTATGAAAATGATACTTTCAATTCAAATTTTCTATTTAAACACCTAAGTACTTAAAGCAACAATATTTTACAAAAAGGCACTTGTAACTTAAGTGGACAGCCAGGGTTTGGAAAGAAACTTGTCTTTCATCTGTTTTTGCCAGTATTTCAAATCATATCTGGAAACAGAGCATGGAGAAAACATATCTCTAAAGGTTTTATTTTGAAGCTCTTGCCCTCCTCCTGCCAGCTGGATCACCTTTCCTATTAAATCAGACTGAATGCTCAGTGACTATCAGTACAGTGAGTCAGAGCTACCATATGTGCCCATAGACCTGAATTTTGCTGTCACTTGAATATAACAACAAAGGATGGTAACTCCATTAAAGAAAAGAAATGAAACTCTAAAGAAATCACCCTAGGAAAACACAGAATTAGATTCCATTCTCCAGGTTCTCAGAAATCAACAGCCTGGACACATTGCCAACTTCAACGAACCTCTCTGATAGTTCTACACTATCAGAAATCTCTACATGGACCAGCTGTAGGCTTGGAATCAGCTCAAGGGATATGAGAAGGTATGATTACACAAGATTTCTAATTCAACTTTGAAGATTCAGTAGGGATCTGATCCAAAGCCTACTGAAGTAAATGGAAAAAAATAGACTGATATCTTAGTTCAGACCTATTCAGTTTGGATACAGTTCAGAGAAGTACTCATGCTTGGCAGCTGATGTAAACTAAACACATTAACCTATCATTAGGAAAAAAAGGTGCCAGAATAGATCTATATAAGGACAAATCTGTGAAGTATTGTTTTATGATCTGTCTAGCCATTCCAGGGCTCCAACACCTTAGCAGAGAGGTAAAACAAATTTTTGATCTATTTATAAATGTGAACCATAAAGATCTGATCCTACCCTTTTGTCAATTATTGCCACAGATAAATGCAAGTCTACAAATAAGTAATGTCTTATGGTGAAATTAGGGCTGCTCCCTACACTACTTGCCTTTAATTGCTATTTCTTGACATTTTTCCTCTGTTTGTAAACAAAGAATTTATCACTTTAATACGATAAAACTCCATGAAATAATTCATATCTTACTTACATATTTGTATTTTAGTAGCAAACTATAACAGAAATTGACTCTTAAACCTTAGCTCAGTATTAATTGCTAATTAGTTTACCATTATGACTGGAATGCCTTCTAGCATTCTAAGTCAGTTTTAATCCATACAAACAGCTAAGGAATGCTCTATCTCAAAACATGTAATTATGGGGGATTATATTACACTTCCAGCATTTTGGCAAAAGCTTGCAATGGCAAAAGACATAAAGTAATACCAGCCTTCTTGTGATTTCATACAAACAGGAAAAAAAAAACGTTCTTTATCACTACAGCACATTTGCTGTAGTGCCTCCCATTTTATTTTTCATTTCAGAGATAGAGGCTTTCTGTTCCTCACAAGGTTTTTCATCTACATTCTCTTTTGTTCATGTCACTCCTAAAACAGAGAATTTAGCAGGGCTGGAATTTATTCTCAAAATTTCTTAGACAATTTCTGTACATCACCACTACACATGCTACTCTTCTTTTAAATAAAAAGAAAGTCCAAACAAAACAACAAGACAGACCTTTGTTTTTTGCTAAGAATTAAGTGGCTGTTATGTGCATTGTCTGCTGGCTAAGAGACAGCAGATTTAAGTACCAATCATGCTTACAAGTGCCATGGTTCTTTTAGACAAAGCTCAATTTAAATCAAAGTATCTAGCTCGTGGGCATTCCCCTTCTTTTTGAAAAGCCACAACTGTCTGAAGCATTTCTTGTAAGGGGTCTCAGCTACAGAGGTATAAAAGAGCAGGAGACAAACTTTACTTCCCTTTCTCAGGATAAATTACTGGCTGGAGACGAGAGACATCTGCTCAAATATCTGAAATATTTAGGTCCTGGTCAACTCTCTGCCTTCCATAAGAGCAGAACCCTCACGAGTGGGCACTCCAAGAGTGAGATGAGACAGGGAGAGTGGCCAACAGCAGAAAGAACTCCCCTTCCCTTTTGTCCTCCAGCCATTCAGCCCACTCCTTTAAGATTTGTAAGGATGCAATTTGTGGTCAATTTCAGCCCTGGATTTTCCTAAGCAGAGGGTGAGTCCAGGAGTTAATGACCCTGCTGACAGCCCATCCTGCCCTGACGCTGCTGGCCCTCCCAGCTCAGCGCTGTACACACCTCTGCCCTGCACACCTGGAGAGAGGCTGCACTTCCCCAGCTCCCACCCTGCCCAGGGCTCACGTCATTCCTTCATTCTGTTTATTTGCCTGCAGCAAACAACCAGGGTAGTTCTTCCTTTTCCTCAAAAAGCAACAACTCTGTTTTCAGAGATGGACGCTCTGCCCATGTCAGTGCCAAGAGACTCTGCTGTCCTTTGAGGGTTGCCAGCTTGATGCCTTAAATGGCTACCTAGAAACAGAGACTAGACAGGAATAAAGGAGGGACTGATTTGAAAGGCCTTCATGGGTACACTCTGGGCTCCAGAGGGGCCTGCCTCAGTGGATCCCAAAATGGACAATGACAGGTCACGAGTTCTTCACACTTTTATATCAGCAGAAATTCACCAACCAGAACCCAGCCAATGATGGAATTTCCCCAGGCTTGCCCCTCTCTCCCCAAGATGATGGTTTACAGTTCTTGGGCCTAGGACAGTCTGGGTGTCCTTGGAGAGCAAGCTGGGAAGGCTTTGTTATGTCTGTGTGAGCATGAGAGAGCAGCACTTAACAAGCTACAGGAAACTTCAGAGTTACACTAGCAGTATGGGATTTGAAAAATAGAAAAGTTAAAACCTAAGGCATCATTCTGCTCCTGTGGGCCCACAGAAATGTCTCCTCACTTCCTGGCTGCCTCTGGACCTTTTTGAAATTAAGTGATAAACTTGATTGTCCTTCTCCCCAGCCAACCCTCAGGTTTCTCATCGACTCCACTAATGAAAGCCCTGGTTTTCAGCATCCTTTGCTGGGTCACACCTTTCCAAGAAGCCTCTCTTTCTTTTCAAGCCCTTTAAAAGGGGTGCATTTGACAAGATATGTCAATATTTTGCAATAAATGGATATAGTCAGCTTTTCCTATGACTTGACCAGTGAATGAGCAGAGCTTTTATGAATTTTAGGACCTGTTTTCTCCTCTTCACTTTAACCAAAGCCATGGAAAAACTCCCAGACGGATGGCTTGAAATGGATTTCTGGTGGACATGTTTTTAAATCCGAGTCTTTTGCACTTTGGCAACACAGTGTCATTTTCACTTAATTTTCCTGACAACCTGCCAATAAAGCCAAAAGTCTGTTTAGAAAAAGTGAATTAAAGTGCACCTTCCTCATCTGAAGAAATAACATCTGCTGTTCTAAAGATAACTTGTTATTTCTCATGGAAACAAGATACTTAACATCTGAATCTTGTTTGTTTTCATCAAAACCTGGAAAAATAACAATAAACTGACTTATTTGGGAAAAAAAAATTGTTTTTGAAGCACATGCTTTAAGAAATGCCCTCCCTGCTCTGCTTGTCACAGAAGTTTTAATTATGAATCTTTCAGTATTTCTTTTCAGTATTCAGTATTTCAGTGTTAAACCTGACGAATTTGATTCCAAGTGTAAGAAAGTTCTTTCATCCCGTGAGTCATTCAGCTTCTCTCTGGATGGGAGCTTTACTGATTCAAAGTTTTCTGAGTTGTAAACAAGCTCATCATTTTTCTGTGGAAAATCGTCACCTTACAAATGGATCATGCAAGGACTCTGCCAGCTGACTCGTATCCCAAAATAAAAATTACAATGGTTTAGGCAATATTTTTTTTTAAATCCATTAAGTTAATCTGGGAGAAAATACTTACCATCTAAATCAGTGGAGATTTAATGGAAGTCTGTGAATTTAGCTGGAAAGTATTTTTTTAAGCATTTGGCAGATTAAATTTCTCAATATCAACAAACCTCTAATGTCACTTAAGTCCTGGAAATAGGGTTTATTTGTATTATGGATGAATAAAGCTCTCTCCCAAGAACTGGATTTCATTCTTTGTGAAACCAGTGTCTTATGCAGCACTGAGTGGAAAACAAGGCATGCATTTAGTACATAAAAATCGGAGTCATGAGACACTGAAAGTTAATTATAATGTAGCAGAGTTTAAGGGTCAGGATTAGCAGGCTAAGATTACTTGTCAGTCGGAGTAAAAAGACCAGGGAAGAAGAGGTCCATCACAGCAAGGTAATAAGAGAGGGCATTAAAAGGACATTTCTGGAGATTATTTGTTTTGTTTCGGGTTTGTTTGGTTGCTGGGGGGTTGGGGGGTTTTTGTTTGTTGGGTTTGTGGGATTTTTTTAAAGGAAAAATCTGCATTTGAAATTTGGTCCCAGCTATCCAAAAATCAGAGGAAGTTATTGGATTTTTGAACTTTAAACTTTGTCTTTAAATCAAAAGCTTTAACTTTGTAATACTTTTCTTTTCCTGGCATTGGTGAAGCACACTCTCCCTCTCATATTATTTCCATTCCAGCCTTGTGCTATGAAAGGAAAAATCTTATGGAAAGAACATAGTGCCTTGACTGTCTCTATATACTACAAAGAAAAAGGAACAAGCTGAGCAGCACTTGGGACTAGATATGTATTAAATACATGTTCCAATGAGAAACAGACTGTACCAACTGTAGGCTGGAGTGACATATCATTTTCAGATATATTCCACTTCCATGTCACTTTAGCAGCATTTATCACATCAATTGCTAAAAATTAGATTTGGCTGGCAAAGAAAAAGGTACAGAAGAAAGGTATTTGTCTTGGCTTATCCAGAAACATTCAGCTGTTTGTATTTAGGGAGTAGAACTGTTTAACGTGGGCCTGGTCCTCAAGACTGTCCTCAGTTTTATATTCACTTCCTACTCTGGAAAACTTTCCAGTTGAGTCCAGTGGATATTTTGCTGAAGTTTAAATTTAACTGAGAGCTAGTGCAGAAAACCCTTCTGCACATGATTACTGCTGGTAACCAACGTCCTTAAAGTCAATGAGAATATTTACTTGAATTGTCTTAAAAGTCCTTTATAACCCTGAATAACTTTTTTTTTACCATGAGGTCAAGAACCTTTGATAATTCATCAGAGAGAAAAAAATGTATCCTTCAGAAACCTTCGCAAACAATTAAAAATCTTAAAAAAAACCCAAAACAAAACAAAACAAAAAAAAACCAAAAAAACTTTTTTTTCTCCTTCATCCCAAAACAAATAAAATGTAACTGGCTTTTCACTGGCTACTTAAAATAGCTGAGATGATGTCCTTGAGATACACAGGACCAATGACAGCCTTAAAAAATCAACTTTCCTTGCATACGTGAGACACGCAGAACTTCTGTGATTTGCTGCAATTTTGTCCAACTGTTCTTTAAAGTGCACATATGCTGCTATTCCTATTCCTAGCCTTTGTGGTTAGATTGCCACCAGCCAAGTTTCCAAAATAAAACCCCAAGTTCCTACAACAGACAGAAGTGTCCGGTAACACGGCCCAGTACAGTTAGAGATTAGGCCAGTGGGTAAATAAAATAATACATCACTTATTATTTGCAGGCGGGGGGAAGCCGAGCCCAGGAGGTGGGGAGGATCAGCACACGGCTGCCAGACACCGCTAAGCCGGCACGGAGCGCTAAGTAGGGCAGCAGCAGCCGAAATCAAAGGTTCACAAATTGGCAGGACACATTCTTTTGTTGCACAGTCACTGGTATTTGAAGGGTGAAATCCAAGCTGTGCTGAAGTCACCGGGAAAAGTCTCTGTGAGCCAGGACATCACCTTAATAGAAAGTAATTAACCTCGCTATTGCTGCCAAGAGTTTGGGTCTGTGGGCACCAATCCACTAAGCCCTGAAACTCGCCTGTGCTACAAGAGCAGTCGCTGCAAAAATGTGCAGAGCATGGCAGGAAAAAAGGTTGCCCTGGCGAGGTTTGCACAGTGTGGTGGTTGCATGATTATACAGGAGAGCGTCTCCTTTTCCAAGCCAATATCATTGATAATCAGCAGTGATGTGAAAAGAGATGATGAAAAATTACAAGAGGGCATTTCAAATTCAGTTTTGGCAGTAGGCAAAGCTCGCTGCTTCCAGCAGCTCTGTCTGCAGTATGGAAAGCAACCCAACTCAGTGCCTTGGGATCTCAGCATGGGCTTGAAACTTGTGCCCATGTTTTAGGCACCCAACTTCTCCCCTGGTGGAAAAAACCCAGTAAAAGCTAACTTTTCATATTAAACACTGTGTTTATTTCAAGATCATATTTCTCTTTGGTAGGACAGGAGACCTTTCAACCTTCATACACATAAACCAGAGGTCTTCTGGAACTGTTCCCACAGCGTCCACTGACAAAGATAACACTGAGCACTCCTATCCACCCTTACTTCTTTAAACTGAGTCAGGCTAGAATAACTAAAATTGGTAAGGAAATCCATTCGGGGGGAAGAGGTCTTGACTCATTACAATGGGAAAGACCAAAATCAAGATGATTAAAAACAGTAAGGGTTCTAAAGCATGAAATGAGATGCTGTCTCCTCTTACACTGAATCACATCTCCCAAAGGAGCGGTCTGAAGTCTTTTTCTGGGTGGAGGGATAGCAGAGGCATCTTGAAAATATGGCAGTATTTATTTCCAACTTTACAGAAAATATTGTCCCTTCCTGTCAGATGAGCATCTGTCCATGGTGAGCCAAATAACTGTTGATTACCATAATTTACTGTCTCTGGAGACGAATGTGAATATCACACATTTCCAGCTTCCAGAAAATGCCCTTTCTCCCTCTCTCCCAGCAGAGACCACCACGTCTCTACCAGGCCCACATTCCACTGGCATTTATCCAGCTTCCTCATGTCAGTGGGACTATGCAGTGTTGCATTTCAGTGCAACCATCGGGCTGCTGTTTGTCTTAGAAACACACTCTGCTCAAGGGCACTATGAAACCTGAACTCCTGTGATACACATTGGATCGCAAAACCCGGGAGAAAGTACATAGAAACACTAGAAAAAGCATTTCTGACTCATTGAAATCACTTCTCAGAGAAGGTCACAGACAGGCTCTGGCCACTCAGAGGAGACTACGAAACCTTCCCCTCTTTCCCCTTCCCCTCTACAACCAGAAAAGTAAACAGCAACCAACCAAAGTAAATCTTAAAAAAAATAAAATAATTACCAACTTTAAAAGACAATCACTACTGAAACACTAAAAATCCACCACAAACACCAGGTCTCTGCTGAACAGAATTTTAACCTGAGGACACTCATGCATGAAAAGTTCAAAGGACTGCAGCAGGGGTTTTGTCAGCAAGGCTCACAGGATGTACGTGTGTACTAGCATAGAGAGAAGATACTTGTTACAGTGGGGGCTCCGGTATGGTTCTGGTTTTGCAATCACAGTTGTTGTGTAAGCACAGACTTCTTTGAGCCCTGTATGAGGATGACAAATAATGTTCTCCAAAGTCAGTAATGTCTAGGACCATATGGAAACCCTGAGACTCATGTTATCAGCATTTTTGTGAATGTGTTTAACTCTTAAAGTTTCCCTTAGTTCAGACAAATACCCTGCAAGTAGCTTTCTCTGAAAAGGATTTGTGAAAGTGTTTTTATTCTTCAAAAAGTATTCTGGTGTTAGGATTTGGTGATGAGAAGTGATAAACATTCAGAACAGACTTTTTCTGGTACAATAACTACAGATTATACAGGACATAGTCAAGTGAACATTACTGAAATTGGCCTGATATTAGATACCCAGTGTATGTTTTCCGACTTGTTGGCTCTGATTGTAAATGAGCTTGTCTTCCATTTAAACTACAGTTCATTTCCAGGGAGCAATTTCTACAGTTTTAAAACCAGTCTGTACATGTTGTACCTAAAAGCAAATGAAGAACATTTAGAGATGGGAAGTAGTATGTGTATATTTCCAGAGAAAACAGCCATTTCAGCAGAAAACCATGCCTGACAGTAAATACTTGACCATAATCAGCCTGGCAGCAGAGATGCTACATGGCATGGTGATGTATCTCCAAAAGATTAATCTCATCGATAAAAACTAAACTAAGAATCTTATGTTCCTTTGGGTTTACAGGCAGTTTCAGAGATCTTTCCTGGACTGAAAAAATCTAAAAAAAAAAAAAAAAGGAAGTCATGAAGGGCTTTTAATAATGTATAGTCCATGTATTTTCACACATCTTCGAGATAAAAAAAAATCTTCAAAAACACCTTCTTTGTGTTTCTCCATGAGCAGCATTATTTGCTGGGTTACTCACATCAGGCTTGCAACATCCCCATTCCACCTGTTTTATAACTTACTGTCACTTCTCTTACCCATAACAAGGGTGCAACGCCTACCTGAGACCTGATCTGCTCCCTCCCGCCTTTGATGTCCCTCACTCTGCGCCAGGGGTCACAGTGCTGGCAGACATGCCATGGGGTATGAATGATTTAAAGCAACAGGTGAAAGTCTTTAAATGAGTGTATTTACCAGCACCTTTCAAGGACTCTGTATCAGCTATGCTTGCTCGTATTCCATGAGCCTTCTCAGATGCACTTTCCTTTGTGTTGCTGTTTAGTGGCACGGTCACATTTCATGTAAGTTTGCTATTCTGCTCATTTCACATGTTCATCTTGTAAAGCTGGACTTGTGTGGATGGTTAATCTCCTGGGCTTTCATCACTCAATAAGGGGCAGATGCACTTTACTGTTAAGCAAACTCTTAATATTGCCTACATTTCCCATGAAAATACTTCTGCCTGCATCTCATCCACTTACACTTTCTGTCTTTAACATTCACTTCTGCTGCCTCCTCTTACTGCAAGAGTCTGAAGTCTCCTATACCCTAAACAATTTGCTGGTCTACCTAGCTTCCTTCAAATCTTTTTCTTAAAAACCACTTCTTCTAGAGCTATATTATCCCACAAATTTTTGACAGCTCATCACCCCCTGAGGTATGGCATGACCTTTAGCTAGAATTCCAGCATCAAGTTATGATCAGACACTCCTCTTTTGCACAACTGCAAATTAGAAGAATTCCTACTCCTATCTTCAAATGCTTCTCAAGATGATACATTTGCATGACAGGTGATTGCAGACTTAATTGTGAAAGAAAAAATTAAATCAAACAAATCAAATGCAAAAACTGTTAAGTCCTCTGATGCAAGGAAAAAGATACTGAGGACTATGAAGTGGAAAGAATGTCATTAGAGGTCATCTGTAAATACTGCTATGTCCACTAAAATAACACACACAAAAGCAACTGTGAGAACATGCATCCCTGATCTCAGGGTTTCAGTACTGAAAATTTCTGTATTCAGCAAGGAAATTAAAAAATTTCCTTTTCTTTCTTGCTTGCTTTCGTTTATCTCACAGCAATATAAATGTACTTATCATGCAAAGTAAAGACTAAACAAAAATTATTCCTAGATCAGAGACAGTCAGTCAGGATTTCCTTGCTAGACAGCATGATATTTACTATACATGGAACAGCAAGATTGGCTTCTAATGCTGATAATGGAAGCAATGCTGATAAAGGGCTAGAGAACAGATCAGGAGCTAGGAACAGTCTGTTTAAATCCCTGCTACACCACTGTTTAGTCATAATGCTGACCGGAATGTTACACAACTCAATGCCTCTCTTCCCACTACAATGTGCTTCAAGGATGTAGCTCTAATGCTGTAAATAATTCTTTAAAAGTTCCAGTAGCCTCAAAGCAAAAGATGAAGGGATCACTCAAATGTGTCCTTCTGTTCCTGGCAGCATTCTGTAGCACATCAAGAACACAACATTTTCAGGTGTTTAAATATAAGTGAATTACATTTAAAATAAAGGTTTTAAATAAAAAAAATAAATAATTAAAAGCTGCAGACATTAAACACACACTCTTGGCTTCAGCCTCCATTTGCAGATTGATAATGATCAGCACCTATAAATCCTCATGGGCAGTGAAATGTTGGAAGGGAGAGAGAACGTTTTCAACAATAGCTGATGTCTGCATCAGCAACAAAAACAGTCTCTGAGCCCTGGCATCAAGGAGCATTTGATGTGAACAAAGTGACATCTTGTTTCATCAAAGGTTAATGAGTACAGCAGCTCTGTCAGCAATACATTAAGACAGCAGTGTCACTGTTCGTCATACTTGGTGAGTTCAAGGCAGACTGCAAGCATCACCACTGCGGATTTGTCGGGGTGTCTTTTCTCTCCCGGCTCACTAAGCTTCATGTGACAAGTTAGTATTTCCCCATAAGCAACTCTTTATGCTGTTTTTCTCTAGAGCAGAAGTGTTTTTGTAAGCCTGGTACTTGTGCTGACTGGAAGACTAGAGGCTTTTCTCACT
The DNA here is from genome assembly GCA_013400515.1 of Erpornis zantholeuca. NCBI lineage: Eukaryota > Metazoa > Chordata > Aves > Passeriformes > Timaliidae > Erpornis > Erpornis zantholeuca. Next base: position 101,332 of record VZTN01026423.1, read on the forward strand.
AAACTTAGTTAAACTAGAAAGTATTAGAGAAGATGTAATACAACATTATTATCCTTTCATTTTGTTTTACAATTTTCTGATAAAAATCTTTTGATGGATTTTTTAAAATGTAATATTGCTGAGTTAAAGACTTTCTTTCCAAGCAAATATATTTGTGTAAAAGTTAAAGTTTATATATTTATGCATAAAAGTCTCTGAAAATGAATGGAAAAGTATATATCAGCATGAATTGGGAAAAAAAAAAACAAGCAGTGGTGAATTGCTGCATAGACAAATTTCAGCACTATGCACAAATTCTGTTGTTAGATCCAGTGTCACTGGGCAGTGCTCGAAGACATTACAGCTGACTTCTGGGCTCACACTGATTTCTGTCAGTATCTCAGGAAATTATTATGGGGCTGAACAAGCACCTAACTACAGGATAGACTAAATAAAACTGTATGCATGATAAGGGTTTGGGATCTGGGCCTTAGATGCAATACCACTTGTTGAATTCTGTCATCCAAGTTCACAACGAACAGTGACTCATTTCCCTGATGGCTAATGCCTTTCTCTAATACTAATATTTCTCTAACTGACATGGATGCTGCTTCTTCACCTCACATGCCATCGACTTCCATTATCCATGACTGAAGCCAAGGATTAGAAGCTTATTTCTGATTGGGAGCTGCCCAGATGAGGTAAAAGTGTTTGTAGCTTTTAGCAAGGCAGCAGTGTTATGTTGTGTTTATGATGTTATCATTCTGTGAGTCGTGCTCACAGTGCTGCTGAAAATGTTTCATGAGTCCCAATGCTATTGGCAAGTTGTGGCCATTTCCAAAGGCTTTGGTTCTCCCTCCTCTGAGGGCTGAACAACTCATTTGGGACAGCATTTCTATTAGCATATTTGCTTTACATAAGCCAAACTTTCAGCTCTGTCAGTGTCCAGCTAGACAAACCTTAACAGCTTAGTGCACAAAGGTCTTGTTTACATCACTACATATCTGTGTTTCACAAGACAACCTGTACTTTATAGGATAATCATAGAAAATGTGGTTCAAATGGAGCTGAGGAGGCCTTGTAATCACAAGGTGTTCTTATGTAATTCCTGACAGATAGTTGCATAATCCTGTTTTAAAAACCAGAGGTTTTAAAAACAGAGGTTGTAGAGGTCCCACCCAATCCATTCAGCTTGAGAAAGGTTCCCTGTCTCCTATAAAATATCTACCTTATCTCTTTCCAAAGAAAGAGACTTGATTTCCTCACTGTGAACAAGTCAGCCAGATTATTCCTCTTTCCTGCTGCCCCTTCTAAGGCTAACCAGATATTCTTTTGTCTTCTCTGCTGCTTCTCTTCAATGCTGCACAGAACTAGGGCTCCTATATATAACTTCTCCCATTTCCTCTGTAGCAAGCAGTTTTACTGAATCAGATTATGCAGTGATGAAAATTTTAATTTGTGCCTCACCTGTTATATTCATGCACAAAGCAGTCACATCTGTTTTTAAATCTTATTCTTTCCCTTTTTGGGAAGCATTCCATCCCATTTGCTAAGGGTAAAGATAGCTTCAAGTTTGGAGATACTGTTTTGGCAAGTCCTTTCTGTGGTTTTCAAAGCAGAGGGAATGAAGGCAGGCATGACTTTTGCCCTGGTTTCCTAAGGCTAAGAGACCTACACAATCATGCTACACAAGGCTTTCTGTCCACCCCCCATAACAACTTCTGATCCTTTAGGTCAATGTCAGCCTAATCTGACAGGAATGAAGAGTTCAAAGACTGAGTTTCTGCAAGACTTGGAGGGAAGGGGAAGAAAAAAAGGGGTGAACCAACCAAACACAAGAATATGAATCAGAATGAAGAGATAACATATCAGATATTCAGACTATTTTAAGGAGAGACACTTACAAAATATCTGTTTTTCAGGACAAGTTTCCCTTGAAGAGCTGGAGTAGCCTAGAGCGCATATTGGACTTCCTGGTTCCAGAACTCCTGAACCCATTTGCACTAACATGGAAAATAAGTTTGAAAAATAAGACATTAAATTCTCTGTGAATGGGGTTATTATCTCTGTGAAGCACCTTTCATCAACAGATCTGAAAGCATGTGAAAAAAGGAGGCTTTGAGCATAATCTCTGGTTCATGTATTGGAGAACTGAGAGGTGATGCCACTTGCCCAAGGTCACTAGATCAAGGGAGAACCCAGGTGTCCCTCGAGCAGTTTTCCATACTGCTTCAGGAACGCCTCAAGTAGAATCAGGTTACTTTTATTTTGCTATCCTACTTTTTTTCCTCTGTAGACTTTACACTTACATGGGAGAGTGATCTAAGCTACTTTTATTTTTGCCAGGCAGACACAAACCAACAGAGAATATTCAAAATCTCTGTCAAATCTCAAGATTTTGACAATTGTACTCAGGTGAGTATCCAGGTGTTGAAGAATTCCAACAAAGATAGTTACTTTTGAAAATTAAATTTCTGTCTGAATTAATAAAGAGGGCTCCAAAATCATCTCCAGCCCCAGATGACTGAGGGCAGAAACTTGCTGAATTCTGGGTTGGGTTTACTACACTCATCTAGAGAAGTACTATTTGCTTTTACATAAAAATAATGTAATCTTTGTGTCCTCTTAATTTCAACATATGATTTGCTTACCTTTAAATATATTCTAGGATATTATATAGCCCTAACACTTGTATTCAGCTATCCTAAATAATTCTGTTCCATAATCAACATCCATCCACAAGTAGTTTCTAAAGAATCAGTCTGAAAGAATGCTACACTGAAAAGGAAATTGCATGGGGGATCCATGCTCATTTTATCAGAACCTGCTTTATTACCCCAGACAAATCCATTTAGTATCAATTATTTAGGATAAAACACAAAACAATGTCCCCCTGCTAAATATTAGCAACAAAGAATGGTTCATTGGAAATAAGCCTTCCAATTGCAATTCCATCCAAATAATTAAATAAATGAATTGTTAAAAGCACTGAATCCCAATGATGTTTCTAAGACATCAGGAAAGGATAAAAAAAGCTCTCTCTTACTATACAACTGCATTTAAAATTAAATTATCCAGCAGCCTCCCTCACCCATCACAAGTGGTGCTTCTAATATCTTCACTTCAACTATGCAGATTTGAAGAACCTTAAAAGGGTAGGAGATGGCCATCGAGGAGAGTTGATAACAGTAAGTGCTACTTGAGTTTTAAATATAGTTAGAGATACCTTATTCTGGCCATACCAAAATCTTGGCTCGCCTGTACCTTCATCAACACAGGTATAACAATGCTAATGCTGGGAGTACTCCCCTGAGCCCCAGGGAAGGAGGTAGCCTTTCTCTCCAAGACACACATTCAGCCCTGTGACCAGCTGAGCTGGCCAGGCATCATCCTGACTACAGCTGAGATGCTGCAATACAGCTATTCCAAACATATTTCATGCTTATACAGTTATCCACTTCTGCTTGGATGTTTTTATCTGACTTTTTTGTTTTTTATTGTAGTTTTGGGCATTTTTTTCACTAAGAACACTTTAGCAAATGTTTAATTTTTAAAGGAGCCATCTTGTGCAAAGCAGGGCTTCAACAACACACCGTCTTTTTCCACCTTACATGCAAAAAGGATTTAAACACGTGTTTATGCCTTGTGTTGACCTGTTCTAGTGACAGAAGCAGAGCTCTTGGCAGCAGTCACCACCCCAATACTGTTGTATCACTGGAACCCACACTTGATATTGAAGAGTATTTTTTTGAAATCCTGTGCCCTTTACTAAAGGCATCACCAGTAGTTTTGAAAAGGACACTTCTGTGCTCCAGTTCCCTATCCCACTCAGCTTTTAAACCAGTACAAACACAGAGTTTTAAAACCAGGATGAATATAGTAGAAAGAACAAAGGAGAAAAATAATATTTGTTTTCTGTCAGAGGAATCTCTAGTGTAACGTGGTGCCTCCTGAAATTAAGGACAAAGACATGGACCAGAACAATATTCTGAAAATGACAGCACACAACAAGAATCTGTAGTGTTATGTACTATATAGAAATGTTCAGATTTCAATAAAGAACATACACTGTTAATTAGGTCTAAGTTGAAAATAATATCAAACACTCAGTGGGGATTAGAACAAAGCCTGTGAGCATGCACTTACACTGAGGTTGATTTTAGTCAATTTTTTGTGGGTTAAAGTTAATGAAAGGAGAGAAAGAGCCAATGGAATATGAATAGAAACGAAGTTATTTAATTAACCCAAGTGATTTTTAGATGTATAATCAGTTTCAGAGCCTAACACTTAGTGCTTTCAATAGCTATTTAAAACACTGCCTGGGATGTTAAGGATTACGTGCGTGCTTGAATGAAAGTAGGACTTTGGAATTTGGATTACTTCTTTGACTATTTGAGGCACAGCAGCCTCAAATGCACATGTCTGAGTGGGATGGCTCACATGAGTGAGGCTGGTCATGTGCGTGTGGGGTGGCTACAGCCTTCACACACAGCTGGGAACTTCAGGGCTGAAGGCATCGATCTGCACGTTTAGTTTTTCAGAGAGGGACTCCCAGGCTGGGAACTCTTACAAACCAAATGATCTGTCTCAAAAAATCAAACACAGAGATGGTGTTAACAAATACTTCATTATACAAGTTTCCAAATCTGTGTTTCTAATGCACACAAGAGATATTCTACACATTTTTTTTTTTGCAGGCTTGGGTGCCACTCTGGAAATTATCTGATGTCAGCAGATCAATATAGTTGCTGTCTAAAATGATGTTCACAAGATGCAGAAGCCCTTATATCAAGTCTTTGCCTGCTTTCATGGTGTGAAAATGTCACGATCAGTTTGAAATTCAACTGATATACAGATAATATACAAGTTTCACTTTATACTATACGGTACTATAAGGTAAAAGTATACTGCATAAACTATGCATGTAGCAGCCACAGCATCAAATCATCCACCAATATAAATGGACAATGTTTCCACTTTCTTGTCTAGTAACTACATTTCCCACATATTCTTGTAATGGAGAATTTCTTTAAAAAATGATCACTCCTTTGAATCATGTAATCCAAGATTTTACATTGGAAACAAACCAATGTGTAGGCAGCTACATTGTTATCTTCTCTGTGAGCTCCCTTCCAGATCTCCTTATGTTGAAAGATTACAGCCCCATGTAATGAGCTATATCCATCCATGCTCTCTGACATCACTAGCCTGTAGGCACACAGCCCTAAAATAATGAGTAACTGCATATTCAGATATCTCAATCTGTGTTCCCAGCAATAACTCAACCAGACTTTTCACTAGGAGTCCTCACAATCTTAGCTCTTTCTCCTCAATTTGAACAGATAATTCCCATGTCCTCACAAACACAACTAAAGTATGAAAGGTAAGATGGAGGATGGTGCTTCAAATCCAGCTCATATATTCTTAGATTTACCTCAGTATGCCACAAATGGGAAACAAAAACCAAGCCAAACCAAACCAACAAATCAAACAAAGAGCATCCCCCCCACCCACTCTATAAAGGTTTTTTGAATTACCAGTTTCAAGCAGCATTACAAAGAAGATAAATTTTGTAGTTACCCCATCAAGATAATGACAAATTATAATAATGTTTGGATTCACACTCCCAAATCAGGTCAGAGTGCTTCAAACATGCATGATATGAAATAGAGGCTGACCAGTAAGATTTTTATGTATTCACTGTGCATGTACAAGCTCAATACATTCCTTTTAGATGGGTGAATCCTGAATATGAATCGAATGCGCATGATGAAAATACATGAATGCACAAAAACAACACGATGGCCTGCAGAAACACAGAGAGCAGGCTGAGCTTGCTCCTAGGTCTGTTTGTTACTTTGAATGCTGAATTCTATACAGATAATCGAGATGCTCTACCAACATTATATTTCCATCTGAGTCCTTTCACAGTATAAGAGAATGAACACTATAGTTCTCATTCACTTTGAAAGGCTGATATCATGCTTGCAAATTGTGTGCAGTGAGGCTAAGGGCAGTCTGAGATGGTCATTTTGTTTGTAATGGTACTTGAAGAGACATTTCGACTGGTCAAACTCAGTAACTGCAGTTTCCACAGGATCAGTTTGCTCATATTCCTCTCAAAAAGAGTCAGCATCACCAAGGATGCATTGATCTTGCAGACTCACAGGATGTTCTTTTAGGAACTACTGAGAGGAGAATTTAGGGCCAAGCTCTTTTTCTTGTGTGGTTATCTTACAAATTATTATTGTCTTACAGATTTTCCTATAGTGTTCCTATTTATCTATCCACATTGTCTGCCTCTTGTCATATATTTCTCCCCTATGACTTGCTCTGGGACAGGATCATCTTGCTTGCAGAGAGCTTAGCTCAGCTGAGTCCTGACCCATGATGCAGGGTCTGAGTGCTGAATATCATAAGGAAGAGTCAAAAACTTTACCATTGACTGGCTTTGAAGTATTGGGCAAGTCACTGTAGCAGTTCTTCTGAAAATAGGAGAAATACCACCATTTTTAGAGCAATGGCAATTACTTGTTTTATAATCTGCATTTTAGACCTGAAAAATAGCTAAAGGAACTGATTCTTATTAAGAGAAATACTTCCTTATCACTGGATAAAGATGTGGATGTCAAAGGAAATAAATGCTGGCCAGGAGAGAGAAGATAGATGGATTATTCAGACAAGACAGATATGTCCATACAAAAAAGGCTTCATGAAATCTGGCCTTGACCAATTCAGGAGTCATCAAAGTAGTCTTTAAACCTTTGAGAAGACAAGAATAAGAAGAAAAGAGGAAGAAGGAATCACAGAGTGATTGCTGAAATCACAATCCACTCAAGTCCTGGAAGGGTTCTAGAGAAAATGATAAAGCAAACAACTTTCCACCACTGGAATATAACAGTGATAAAAGGAGCTAGAAAAAGAACATGATGAGTCAGGTCAATTCCTGTGTTTAATGAATTAATAGGTTCAGTAGGTAACAGGGGAGCAATAGATGTATTTCAGCTTGAGTAAGAATTTTGTCATGTAGTACACAACTATAAAAAATTAATGAAAGAAATAGTTAAAATGAAAACATCCCAACATCACAGAGTATGTTCACAACTGACTGAAGAACATCTATTGGTGATTCACTGCTGAAACAATTCCTGCAATGAACAGGTGTCTGAAGTGCCCTTGAAATATTTGTACTGGGAATAATTTTTGCTTAATGAATGATTTTACAGTGGAAAAAAAAAAAAAAGGCAAAAAGCGTGCAGATAGCAATTGAGTAAGGAGCTACTGCAAGTACATTCATTACCTGGTCCTGTCCTCTAGGACTCTTGAGTAATACGGAAATAGTGGAATATAATAAGGTGATAAAGCACTCCAGAACAATCAATAAGTCCAAAACTAGAAGATGAACTTTGGTAAAAATTACTTTGAAGTATTACACTTGGGGGAAAACAAATCACGGGTGCCAAGATAACCAGCAAGAGAAACACATGATCTTCCTTTTCCCTCATGGCAAGTTTAAGCAACTGCATTAATGGCAATTGCAAATAGGGCACAGTGAGTTGGAGGTACTGTATAGATACAGTAATGGCAGGCTGTTGGCCAGCACAGCTTCAGAGATGTATGCACAGAACACCAAAAACCTACTGCCAGTCACATCTAAATAGGTTTTATGTCAGCAAATTCCCTGAGAAAGCACATCCCAACACCACCTGGCATGAAAGCACCAACTAGAGAAAGATAACCAGGATAGCCAGCAGGGCATATAGGAAGGGAAATTTTTACAACAATTAAATGCATTCAAGTAAAGACCCATTTGACACTGTGAGGGGAAAAAAATCCACCTAAAAACCGCCACAAGGTAAACTTCCTACACAACTGGGTTTTGTTTTCCCTGTTTGGACATTCAATCTGTCATCACAATGTCTTCAAAACCTTGTTTACAATGAAGACAGGGTACAATGGAGCAAAGGAGATAAAAGTTGGTGACAGACAAGGTCCAGAAAGGATTTTTATAAGCCAAAATCAATTTTATCTAGGAAATCAGTGAAGAGTCATACTGCAAACTAATTCAAACCATACATATTTTTCTTTCAAACATTTTTTAATATTTTGGAATAAAGGAACTAGTTCTGGGCATTCATAAAACTAAATTGAAATTATAGTCAAAAGTTACAGGAGTATTCAAAAATTTTTCTTTTGCTATTTTCCAAACAGTTTGCTGAATTCTCAGATACTCATTGCCATGTGGCAGGAGAAAAAAACCAAGGCTGACTGGAAGTTTGAACACAGGGCTGCTTGTGAGGCCACATGTGAGGAATATAGGTTATACACTATGCTTTGCTTTTGGCATCTAAGAAACTTGTCTGAGTGAACATATCTGCCAAAAGTTACATAGCAACAAGGTATCTTGTGTCTGTGCCAACACACTTCCCTTCAAACATGGAAATAACTTACCCCACGTGTCTGGCCCTCACTGATGCTTTGAAAGCTGAAACATACATGCTGCAAATTAATTTGAGTTTTTGCTTTGGATGAAGGGACCAGTCTGCTGACTTGGTGGTATTTGGAGCATAAGGTGAGAGACTGAGAGAACTGGATTTGTCCAGACTCGAGAAGAGAAAGTGAAATGAGATCTTATGATTTTATTCATGTGCTTTATATAACATGTGCTTCTAAAGAAGACAGAGCCAAACTCCTGGAGGTGCACAGGAAAGAGGCAATAAACAAGGAAAGGGCTGCAACCAAGGAAATTTTTTTCATCATGAGAGTGGTCAGAGACTGGAACAGGTGCGCAGGGAGGACAAGGAGTCTCCATTCTTGCAGGTGTTTAAAACGCAACCGGACACAGCCCTGAGCAGCCCAAGCTATCTTCACAGCTGGATCTAATTTCAAAGTTGGATCTGCTCTAAACATGCCTGTTGGACCAGGCAGCCTCCAAGGCTGAGTTACTCCCTGACAGACAGAGCTGCTGCAAGACTGCTCTCTTAGAAAAGTGCTTCACAAGAAACAGGGCCTGATCTTAACAGCATCAACAACAAAGCATCAACTTTTAGATGCTTCTCTCTGGCTCCATATGCCAGCGGGTTATGAAAAAGGATTATTGAATTGCAGATATGCCCCAAGATGTGTTGTGCATTCTATCAATGCACAAAAAATTTCTATAGTTGTATTTTCTCAAATGGGAGTTACTCCTTCATGAGTGCCTCTTCAAACACTTTTCAAGAAAAGGAGCACGCAGGCCTTGTTTTTTTACCTTGTACTGACAGAAGAGAGACACCCTCTTGCTATGTTTGCACTAGAATATAACAACCCTGAGTTGGTTTTATTTTTCTGTGTGTATGTTTGCTTTTGTTTTTAACATCCCTAAAAGCTTCCTAGTGTAAGAACTAAAAACAAGCAAACAAATAGAAAACCCAAACAGGATCTGAGCTTCATGTTACATTTGTATCCAGCATCTGCAATCTGATCTCAACAAAACAAGGGTTTTGTTTAGAATTAGTCTGGATTCTAAACAAGCGAGTGAAGAATTAGAAGATACTCTTAAAGCACATACAAGCCACACATTAAATAGACACTGCACAGGACTTGGAGATTTTGCTTAAATAACCAGTTGTGCATGAGAGCCCTAAAGGAACTTGGCCAAAATATTTTGTTTTCTCTGTCTCACATCTCTCCCATAAAAAGGAAAATGATATCGTCTCTTTGCCACTTTTTGCCTTTCTAAATACACAGGGCTGAATATCTCACAGGAAAGGAGCTCTGTCCTATTACACTATGAACTCACCAGCAGTCAAGTTTTCAAAAAAAAAAAAAGTATGACTAACAGACTAACATATGGGGAACAGAAAGAAAAAAAATAGCAAGTACTCCCTTGCAAGTATACTATGGATTTGGTTTAATTGAAAAACTGATGGCTCTTGGAGGGTGAAGGCTTTTCCCACATCCTTATGTAGCACAGTCTGTCTGTTGCCACATCCAGATTGTGTCCAGAAGTCCACAACAAAAGTCTCCCTCCAGGACAGCTTCTTTTATAAGAAACAACATTTCCCACCTCTCACTGAGATCCAGATTTAGAAGCACAATCCCCTAGGATCTGTGTGAGGAATCTGAGGGGATCTAAGCCGGTGGCACTGAAAGCAGACACCTGACACAAGAGGACAGGACACGGTGTCAGGTGGAGCTGCACCATCAGTTTCTCTCAGCAGTTTGCATAAATCTGGAGAGCTGGCTTTGGATGGTAAACCAAAATGCCACAGGCAGGTAACACTTTGCAGAGTGTAAATGTAAGCATTTGAATTTATGCCAAAGGCCGAGCAGGCCTCAGTGCTGTTTTGGTTTCCGGAGTTCTTGAGAACATTCACACTCAGGCCTTATGGTGAAGAGGTTCTCCCATCTCCCCTCGAAGCAAGCCTTCTCCTTGCCTGTGTCTGTACATTCCTAGACACCTTATAATCCAATCTCTCACACATGCTATCTGGAAGCAATGGCCACAGAAAGGGCCCTCCTGCCAGTGTGTCCTGACTAACAGAAGAGAACAAGTCCTTCATTGTTGCCCAAGCATCCTATGTCAATACAATAAAATCACTGTCTTCTATTCTCAATGTTACATTTGTTTATGACTACAATGTTTATTTCTTGCTGTGAGACTATAACTCTGCAGGCTTTCTTCTGTGAAAATACATTTTACAACCCCCACCCTGTAATCCTTTTCCTACCCCTCACCCACACCTCGACTTGTTGCCAGAGCAGGAAAATTCTCTTGCACATACACAAAATAATATCATGTTTCTTTTTTAAAAGTACTAATAATTAGGTAATAATGGCATGCTTGTGGTGACAATGTTTAAAAAAAAAGTATTTATGTATTTGCTTTATGTAATTTAAGTAACTTAGGCAAATCCAATGCGAACAGCTGCATAATTTTTATTGGTTTGGGATACTACTGAAAGCACCACAAAGGTCAGGAGACAGAGGCTTCATCCCAGCTCCTCTTCCTTGCCTTATAATTCTGCAGCAAGTCTGTTTTCCTACTCGTGCCTTCCAACCCAAGATGGAAAATACTCCATGATCTTTCTTCCAAAGTGCTCTGAGACACAAGGATGGATCAATTCAAATACACCATGGGTGTAGATTAAGATAGCTGTGGTGCTGCAAAGTTTGCAGTGTGTGGGCCTTCCCCTTAAAGGACAAGGTCTGTCTGGGAGAACAACTTTGCTTTCAGGTTTCCACCACTGAGTCTTTTCACAATTTTGTGGCACCCACCACTGCCCTGCAGAGAGGAAAAGCAGAAGAAGCTGCAGAAACCTTCCTCCATGGGCTGCTCTGCACAGCCCACAGACCTGCTCCTGTCCTTGGGCTCATGCTCCACAGATCTGCTCCTGTCCTTGGGCTCACAGACCTGCTCCTGTCCTTGGGCTCATGCCTCACAGACCTGCTCCTGCCCTTGGGCTCATGCTCCACAGATCTGCTCCTCTCCTTGGGCTCACATCTCACAGACCTGCTCCTCTCCTTGGGCTCACATCTCACAGATCTGCTCCTGCCCTTGGGCTCATGCCCCACAGATCTGCTCCTCTCCTTGGGCTCATGCCCCACAGATCTGCTCCTGTCCTTGGGCTCATGCCCCACAGATCTGCTCCTGCCCTTGGGCTCATGCTCCACTGGGAGAGAGGATGTGGCTGAAGCCTTACTGCTTACTAAGAATTATTTTGAGTAACACAATTCCATGATAAAAAAGTGAGACAAAGCAGCCACCCCACTTCCTGTAACAGAGTTAACACTGTAAGAAATGCTCTCTAGCACAACCAGCTGCTCCAGAAAGGGTGCAGGATGCACTGCTGTCAACACCTGCACCAGTAAAAATCTACCCTCCATTAGACTCCTGCCAGAGCAATAATAAAAAACGTTTTCTGTCATTTCCCATGGGAGTGATAAGTCTCTCCTCCCTGGAGAGGTTTGTGATAAAAGTCTGACTGGGGCTGGGATGAAAGTAGCCGCCAGGTTCTAGCTGCTCTCACAATACAGACTTTGTCTAACGTGCCATAGAGCAATACAACCTGCAATATATCTAAAATAAATATTTGGCTAGTTCAATAATTATTCTGAAAGGCTCCCTATCTTTATTATACCAGAAAGAAATGCATAAATCACCTGATGTTATATCTCTGAAGAAACTTCCTTTAGCTGGGGCACCAGGAAGTGATTCACAGTTGTGAGTTGGAGTAAAGGGGAGGAAGAAAAGGCTGTAAAGTAATTTATTAAAAAATATTTTAAAAAACCCAACAAACAACAAACCAAAACAAACAAAAAAATTGTTTTCTGATGCTGCAAAGCTTTCTAGCAGGTAAAATGCAGCTGCATATGATAGGACAGCTGCAGAGCTGCACCACAGTTCTGAAGGATCTTCTAATGAAGATAACATCTTTACTAGAAAGGACGAAGTTCATCCTTTCCTGTTAAAGAAGCCCAGTTAACCAGTGCAACTTAAATAATCAGAGCTAAATATTGACTATTCGTGGAACAGCTTTCATTCCTGAACTCTGCAAGACATTCTCATGTAACCCTGCACCACACCAGCTATCAGACACAAATCTTTATGAAGAAACAGGGTAAAATTGTGGATTCTTGTCTGCCTTGATGCTTTCTGCCTCCATTGGCAAGGAAAAGTTTAATCACAGTTTAAAAGAAAGACATTACTCTCTGGAGGGTTTGCTTGGATATAGGAAAGAAAATACTCAGCAGATACATTTCTATTTTTTCTTCCTACCTCTTGATGTAAAACTTATTAATGAGAGTAAGTAGACAAAAAAAAAGACAAAAAAACCCCAAAACAACACAAAACCACAAAAGACTGCCCCAAACAACTTGAAGGCTTTGTGAATAATAAAACATCCAATATTTGCATTTAGAAATGTTAAAACTAAAACTCCTAAGTGGCAAAAGAACTGTGACTTCTACAGACATTGATGCTAATTCATGAGCACCTTGTCTGGTGACTTTGTACTGGTCATGTAGTTAACTCACATCTAGAAGACATAAACCTAGAGAGATAATAAGACATGAGTCCAGACTTAGAACAGGTTGGAATAAATAATCTTACTGCAAGAGAAAACAAAATAAGCAGTGCAACACACTAAGCCCAGCTTTTACTTGTCACAAACAACAAGATCTGTACTTAATGTTGTCTCATTCCTATATCTTAGTTCTCCAGCTTGGGGTTATTATTTTCAGATGTCACTGCCTTTCCTGTTGTCTGCTGTTCTGATTTTTAAAATTATCTTTGAAATAAATCTTCTATAAGACTGATTTTCATTACTCATTTATTATTTAAATATAGGCTGGCCTTGCTGACATTTTTAATTCTATGTTGTTATTTATTTAACACGTCATGAGCAGTCTTGAGCCACCCTATCTTTCACGTGCTCTTGCTGTGTCTTGTGCAGGATTGCAGTTTCTGTATTGAACTGTTCTGCCTACTGTTTATCTGTATCCCAATGAGGCAAGCTAAGAGTTAAAAATTTTTCTAGCTTTGAGTTAGCGAAATTTCATCTTCTGTTTGCATTTCTAAGGGTCGGATTGTTGGGGTTTTTTGGGGTTGTTTTTTTTTTTTTCATCCAACATACTCTTGGACTCCAGTGTCAGACAAATATTTTCAATAACTATACAGTGCACATTTATTAATCTAATAACCAAAGAATCCCTCCTCTAGAGGAAACTGTGGCAGAGCAACATACAGGATTACTGACAGGATTTGTTCTGTTGCAGCGATCTGGAGATTACTTATCCTAGTTGAGGAACTTGAGCACTAGCCTCTCTAATTTTCCAGGGCAATGCAGGGCAAAGTTAACCATAAGGAAGTAGTATTCTAACACACTGCTTTGAACTACCAGATATTTGGCCAATAGTTCCTTTTGTCAGCGTTGTGACTGGGCAGAATAATGTGATATTGTAGCTCGTGGTGAAAGGCAGTGAAAAAAGCTGACTACTCATTTTGCTTATATGTTATTTTAGAGAGCTTCCATGGACTCAGCCAGTGCAAAAGAAGGGTAAGCAAAGTCACCAAAGGCATACAGATTAAGACCAGAGATACAGGAAACAGGCAATGTCAACTCAAGCATTGAGTCAGAACACATAAGCAGAGAAGTGGGTCAGAGGTGTTTGTGGGTCTCTTGATCATTAACTGTACTGTCTTTAAATAATGGAAATATGGGTAAAAGATGGATGCAAATAACTGGAGATGAAAAGCGTGGCTTTGTTTCAAACAGAACAGAGATTCTCCTCCTCTGTTGAATTCCAGTTCATTCACAGTACCGTATGTGAACCCACTGTTTAACCTCTAGGACCACGGTGGGATCTATCGACCACTGCTCCCCTAACAGAGTCTTTTCCTAACTACAGGCACCACATCAAAGCTGGGAACAGGAAAAGAGTGCCATTGGATGAAAAGGATTTCAACATATGTATAAGGATTGTTCTCATGTACAATCAGAGAATAATTAGTTTGAAAAGTTAGAGGAAAAAGGTCCCTTTAATTTTCCAGCATCATCTAAGAGGCACCCTCCAGCTCTCATTAGACCAGGATCAGGGTCATGTAACTGCAGGCCATTTACAAAACCACTGACTCAGGAGTTCTATTGCAAAAGAAACAACATTGGAACAGAAAATAATTAGTTTATGGACTTAATTCAAAATTTTCCAACCCTTTTCATTTTGGGAAAAAAAAAAGTATGGAAATATATTAACCACAAATAAAATGCATTAACCATGAACATCAGATCATGTTTTCTGTGCAGAAAAAATACAACCTTTGGTTTAAAATTTGGAAAACTCATAGATCACCTACACATAGCAAATATACTGTCAGGAGGAACTGAGGATGCTCTTAATGGGATGGAAATTTCTTGGCACTTATTAAAAGTTCTTGCCTTAGTTTATCCCAGTCTAGCCAAGAACTGGAGCCATTTGAAGCCTCATATTAAAATATCTCACATCACACAGTAGTTACTTGCTCCTCTTATCCTTGTGTTGTAATTAATAAATGTAGAACTGTTGAGATTTCAGAACATTCAACAATTTTCATTATTAACAGCACAAACAATTAGGAAACAATTATAAAGACAAACAACAGCATAAAGAAAACCAAGTATAAGTCTGTTCCTGAAAGTTGCAGAGACACAATTTTAATGTTTGCACTCAGCCTGCTCCCCAAAAACTCACATATTTGACACGTCTTTTGGGAATTTTTCGAGTTGATGGATTATGACTTTCTGAAGTTGAAAAAATTGATTATTTTCTACATTTTCATTTACTCTTGCTATAAAGTTCTTGCCAACATTTTACAAGGCATAGTACACCCTAAAACAAACTAGCATCCACAATGTTGTTTGTTGATTAAGAACAATCTTCTTAAATTTAGAAAAGTGCAAAAGGCTGATCTGTGGTAATCATTTCCATCAAGTTACTCTGCACATAACAGATAGAAGAAACCAGTGGAGACTAAATGAAAGAAGGCTCAACTTGTATTCTAATAGACCTCTCTGTAAATCAGTCTTCTGACTCAAGGTCAATTATTTCAGATCTTTACTCCACACAGCTGAGTGCCTAGAAACTAGCAAGTCTTGCCTAAAGGATTTTCTTTTAATTTGAAAACACATGGAGTTTAAAGCATACAGGTATGACTAGGTTAGATTACTTCCCCTTGTAAAATAAAATACACTTTTCAATAAAGTGCCCATTGTAGTTTTTCAGGTACATAAAGAGAAGAGCTGAGAGGGGACCAGTCCAGCTATTATGAATAATTATAAAGCAGTTCAATCCCAAAGTTTAAAAATCTCATATTAAATTTCAAAGGTAGATATTTAAACTATTCTCAGTGTATATTCATATCTGAGATGCAGAAAAAAAAGTTTTCCTTTCACTTCTTCACACCTCTGTGCTTAACTTATGCAGTGTGCAACACCAGTCTACACACTTGAGACAACGTTGGAACCCCTACACGGCTACCAAGCAGAGGAAAAAAAAAATAATTACTTACTTAATTTCAGTGATATTATCAGCAAATTGCAAGGGATAAACCGAGCCTCCATTTCAATTATCATCTATCCAGTTGGAAAATAAACCAAACTCTTGTTATCCTTTAAATGGCATTTTATATGGAATACGTTACATGCAATTCCTGAGGCTGTGGGAGCCAAAACAGGTGGAACGCAGGAGAGCTCCTACCTCCTGCCATTCAAGTGCAGATGTAAACTATCAAATAAAAATTTGATCAATATATTCTCAAGGTGTTAATTCTTTTCTCAAATAGAACTTTGTTTCTCATACAGCACACTTCAGCATAAGCAGGTCCAATATCAGCTTTCCCATTTTAGTAGAAATTCTAACTAAGCTTATGTATTTTAGGAGGTTGGATGAAGCAATCAAACATATTGGGTCTGTTTCAGTGAAATACTTGCCTGGTAATTTTATTACCCCTCCATATTGTAAAAACAGGCTCGCTTTGCAAAAATTTAATCGCAGCAGAGTTGTCCACAAAAGTACACCCACCATGCTTTACTCTATATTCCCACGCTTTTTAATATTTGTCATATTTCATCTTTTAATGCAGTCCTAATGAGAGCATATTGGAACACCACAGAACCAGGCTCATAAGAATGTGGTCTTGAAATAAAACATAGAACAGAAGGAGCATTGTATTACAGCCTCTGTTAATGTTTTAATGGTTGAGAGATTTCCAACATGTTGGCAGTGTCAGGACAAACCAATTTAATAAATTATTAACACTAATCAAACATTTTTATGATGGCAGTCAAAACTTCCTTGGCAGTTAAGGTTAATTCTGTTGAAGTTTGACAAAGATGTTGCTGTTTGATGGAAACCGCGTTTGGAACTACAGCCTCCTTCAAATCAAAACCTTGCAGAGCACTGAGCAGAAATGGTTAAGGAACACATCCCGAAGAGCACAAAGAGCCCCGAAGGCAGGGCTGCAGCAGAAATGGTTAAGGAACACATCCCGAAGCGCACAAAGAGCCCCGAAGGCAGGGCTGCAGCCTCTATGGGCAGCAGCAGCGCCAGAGCTGACGAATGATAGCGAAATGTAAATTGATTACAGTGTATATAATTTGCCTGCCACTACTTGGGAAAGGGTACAGAGAGACTGTTATCGGGAAGAGATAAAGCTCGGGCTGCTGAGGGGAGAGCGCTAAATCAATATACAAAGAAAATCTAGGAATTCTGGGAACTTGACAAGAGGGGTAGAGAGGAAAATAAAGAATCCTCCCAGTTTTGGTGTATTAAAATTTGGAGTAAAGGTATTTTAAAGCATCCTTTCATTCAAAAGGCAACCAACAATAACAACGCCAGGCAATGCCACATTCTCCCTCCAGCTCCTCTAGCCTTGCCAGCTAGTTGAAATCCTGCACAGCAGAGGCTAATGAGGGGTATGGATTAACAACACAATGTTAATGTATCTCAGGCCTTTCTTGGGTCTCCCCTGGGGCACCCACAGTCTATACATCATCAATCTACTGCAAATTGATGTAGTCAGCCTGTGACAAAGGTCAGGTTTCCAGGACCAGCTACCAGGCATGATCTAGTCATTTTGAGTTACCAAGACAAAGCTCTGTTCTGCCGAGCTCTGGCCATATAAAATCCATAGCTCTCCAGGCTCTCAGTGAGATGAAATCAAACCACAGAGCCCTCCCTGTTCTCCTCTATGCCTGCTGAGAAACCAGCTCACCTTTCTGAAGTGACACTGTTATTTTTTTGTGCTCTCTTACAGACCGTGCTCACAAACAAGAAAAACATATGCTAAACCATCAGTTTCTTAATAAAACTAATAATTACTGTTCTTGTTTGTTATATGATAATTATAAAAGTAATTACTAGAATACACACACATATATATTTTCAGTACATGAAAACAATGAAGAAAAATGTGCTTGCTGAGGCAGGTTTCTAAGTAAGAAATAAGTTTCATTGGAGAATCAAAAACTTTTTGGCCCACAATATTTTTTCCTGAATAATCACATGTGGGATCTTGCTTTTACCAAAGAGCTCAGGTGCCACAGATTTTCCAAATACTCTGTGGATTAGTTTTACACATGAATATTGGTGTTGGTGTTCCCTTAGCTTAGCTGAAGTCTGTGGATTTCCATGCAAGCTTGGTGGCAAGCATGCCTTGGCTCACAGCACTGCAGCCTTGTCAGCTGCACCCAAAGGCATCCATTCAGGTGTGAGGGGACTCAAGAAACAGTATAAAACACATGAGAAAAATAGATCTTCTGTCAATAATACATGTGCAGTCCAAATTAAAGTAGATTGAAATCATTAGAAAGACCCCTGTTAATTTCAGTGGCTTTGCTGCCACTCACATTTCTACAGAAACTACAGCAGGTAGGATTTTCACAATACCTACAGGTTTAGCACCACTTAAACTTACAACTAATAGTTCTTCCTGAAGAAAGCTTTCATGGCTGTTCATAGAATTATAAAATATCCTGAGTTGGAATGGACCCACAAGGATCAACAAGTCCAACTCCTGGCCCTGTTCAGGACAGCCCAAAGAATCGCACCTTAAGCCTGAGAGCATTGTCCAAACACTTCTTGAACACTGAGGTACTGATTTGCCTCAGAATAATTAAAAAAATAAAACAAAAACAAAACAAACAAACAAAAAAAAAAAACCAAAAAAAAAACCCAAACCAAAACAAAACAAAAAAAACCCGCAGGCTGACATATAGAATAAAAAATCAGATTCTTGGATCCCAGCTACCTATAATATGGCAGATTTCTGAGGCATCCAATATACTCAAGTTAGCTTTAAATATTCAGAGCTACTTGTGGTCCAACACAGGTGTGAACTACCAGGAGAAAACAGTTTATTCATGAACAATCTTAAATGAAATTCATTACATTTTCTACTTATGTTTCTATGAATGCATCCCATTAATACATTTTAGAATGTCCAAAATGGCCAGAAAAGCATCCTTGCAAACATTACCTAGGCATTTATTAACAAAACCCAAATCCTCAAATTAATTTTGTGTTTTGTCTGCTGGAAATGGACAACAAGCTTTGAAAAGCAGGCAGAAGAACTGAGAGAGCTGTGTGTGGTATGAACATCTGATGAACATTTGCTCATATTTATTCATGCAAGCATTTTGGAATTTCTCCGTCATGGATGGTCTTCCAAACACGTCATGCATATGAATGTGCACGACAAGTAAACAGAAAGATGCACTAATACCTTGTCAGTAACTCTGGGGCTTTTATCTGATAGATGCTTGCAAATACTTTGTTTCATTATTCAGTCAAGTTTTTCACACTGCCGGCAAACTTCTACAGGGAAGAAAAAAAATCAACCAACCCAAAATCTCTAAATTGCAGGCAACCTCAGGTGTCATTTTCCACAGCTTTGCACAGCTTGAGTAAGTTGCTGAAACATAATTATGTGTATGTATACAAAAATTTGGCTTGAATTCAAGAAGTTCCCATGATCTCTCACAATGAGCTCCTGCCACATCCACTTTCTTGAAGAACCAACACTTAAGCCTTCTGAGGTCCCAAAAAGGAATGCTTTTTAACCTCCATTGACTATGTATCCTTTTACACGTTTGCCCGCATGGGTGCACACACATTCACCTTTAAGGGCCTGTGTAATACTCTAGGAACATAGCCCATCAGTTAAAAGCAAAGTCTCAGTTTAAGCTGATATATATGGAAGCTGGGACAGAGGATGACTGCAAGTACTTCTTGTAGTATACTACCAGCCATAAGTGATTTTACTGAAAAGTTTCACAGGTTTTCTGATTTATTCTGTGCTAAAGACAAAAGCTGCATTCATGTTACCATAGCTCGTTACTCTTGGTGATATCATTTGGATCAGACTCTTTTAAAACAGCTGATAATATAAAATGAATATACATTTTGGAAGCAAGCATCAGCACTTTTTAGAAGTACAGGTTCACCCAAAGTGATCCGTAAGTTTAAGTTGCCTTCTATTTACATTTTCTGTTGTTAAAAATGACAAGGAGGAATGAATTTCCCCTTCAAAAAGAATTATGGGCAAGATGTTCTCAATATTAAGAAGCTAACAAAATAAAAGGAGAGATATCCTTTAGAAAAGGCTTCGAGAAATCACTAATTATCCATTTAAGTACTAAACTGTGGCTATCATTAAGATATGCCAGAGGAAAGAATTTTTCAGGTGCCTCAATTTGTGGGTTCAACTGGTGGCCTATTCAAATTCTGCCTGTACATGGAAGCCCGTGGAACACATGTCCCCTGAATGAGCTCTGCACTGCTGCCCTGTGTTCTAAATCTCTGCTGCAGCTTCACCACTGCCGAGAGTGCTTGCTAGCTTTGATCAGTAGTGAAGGATCGAGGCTAAAATCCCGATTCCCAGCTGGAGGAAATTTAAATCATCATCCAGACATTTAATTTTACCTATCATATCTGGTAACAGAGCACATCAGCACCAATCATTTCCTCCATCTAGAACACTTGCCTTACCTCCTCCTCCCAACTGTGGCAACACCTCCTACACAAGTAATCCCTATAGGAGTGGAAAATCTTGCAGCAGCTATTCCCTTGGAGAAAAGCTATTAAAAACCTGGCCTCCAACCTCAGACAAGCTGCTCTAGTACAGGCCAAAGGCTGGCTCTGGTCTGACTGCTCCCTACATACAGAATTATTATTGCTTTCTTCCTGTGCTAAAGCTGAACCCAAATGCTGCTCAGTGTAAGTCAGCTTTTTGAGCAATAATGAACCGGAGTGGCTTGTCTGTGCTGTACACTGCAGAGAAGCTTCTGACTCTGTTTACAGCAAATTCCCCTCCCAGAACAATGGAGTTGCTCTTTCACTCTAAAGGCTCCTGCCCTTCTGTGCTCCTCTTCCCATCGATCTCTATTTGGCTGCTTCTCCAGGGGCAGACAAGAGCTCCATGCCATTCTCTGAATCTCTTCTATTTGGAGGACAAAATACCTTCCCCCATCTAAGAGAACTGATTGTATGCTGCTTGAGTACAATACTCAAACTCACACAATTCGAACTCATAAAATATCTCTCTGTTGAAGCAGCTGCTGAATAATTTATATTTCTTAGAAGCAAGTTGAGAATATGTACATTTTGCTATGATACATACGGTAAAGTTGTTTTTTCTTCCTTTCCATTGCCATCTTGCTTTCCACTTGTAATTTCAATGTAGGAAATTCTGAACACTTCAGAGCCTGGGAAAATTATTTGGGTTTGGGGAGTGAGGGAGGAGGGGGGTGTAATTTATTTGTGGGGTTTTTTTGGTTTTTTTAATGGAAGGAAAAATTCCTGAACAGCTTGCAATTAGCAGCTCTGAAAAGTTATAGTTTCTTCAATGGCACACAGCATGCCAAGAAAACCTACAAGAGATTCCTCAGCTTAACATGCCTGGAGCAGGATCCAGTTCCTCTAAATCAAAGCACAGCTCACACTAACAGTTGCAGTATGTTAGTGGCTGGATGGCTGCTTTATGAAGAATTATAAAGTGACACAGCAGTCTGGCTGAAAAAAACACACACCACGCTTTGAAGTTTTTAACCACTAACTTCAAGAGGACCAACAGAAACCTTCCTGTTTTTATTGCAGCCTCTCTATCATCCCTCCCCCTGCTCCCTCCCTCCTCTCCCACTGCTAGATGGGGGACTGTTATCTTTCAGTCACTTTGTAAGCTTGACTTGTTTACAGACTGAATGTCTCTGTTTATAGGCCTCTATCAGAGAACAAACAGGGCAAGTGTGACTTCCTAGGACCTGAAATGCGATGCCTTTTCCTCTTGGGCCCAAGCAGGAGTGGCAAGGGAGGGGGAAATGAAGGGGAAAAGAGAAATCCTGTAATTGTCCTTCTTGAACATCTTCCCTCCAGGATTACCGTACACACCTGTATGTTGCAAAGGTATTTTAAGAGCCACCTGCTTAAATGTTATCTTACCAAAACTCCATGAAAATGCACAACAATTGTCTCACAAAAACTAGGTCCACTTCAGAACCTCCAACAGTAAAATCAGTGCTGAATAATGGCTTCTCTTAAACTCCCTGTTTTTGGACTTCTTTATTATAGATCCATTTACATGTTTATTTGGGGAATCTTAAAAACTTATACCACATTTTACTGAGGACATTTAAAGGGTTTCAGTGGGGTAATTATAAGCATAAACACTAAAGTGATGAAATTTTAGAAACCATTAAAGGCATGACTTTGTATATTCATTCTTATCTTGAAAAATATTTTACCTCAGGCATAACCCTAGTCAGTAAGAATAGTTCTTAATAAGGTACTGAAATGACATGAGAGTCAGTCTGCTTATATTGCTAATGGCAGATTTTAGTTCTCGATAACATTCAGATTATAAACACCACAGAGGAGGTATGGCTTTGTCCTTACTAAGGGTGACTTACTTTTATACTGGCAATTTTTATTTTAATTGTAGGATTCATTTTTACAGGTTTCTGGTTTCAAAAGGCCTGCTTTTGCACAAACACACACTGGAGAGCATGAGGACATTTAAAGGAGTGTACAAAGGGGCATATCATATGTACTTTATGGTGAGACACTGGGCCAGCCAGTTTTGAAGTTAGCTCTCTCTTATGCTTTCCCTTGGAGGTTGTTTACCCAAAGAGACTGAAAGCCTTTTGAACTAAAAGAATAAAACAAAATAACGAAGACTAGGCTGTTAACCCTTTAAGCACAACCCCTTCCAAATACTTAGATCTGACAGGACAGAAGAGGTGAGAGTTCACATGTAGCTCTTCCTTCAAGAGCTGTGCCCACAGGGGTGGGACCTTAGGGCAGTGGCACTTGGTTACACACAGACAGGTTACTGCTAGTAGGGGCAGTGCCCAGTCCTCTCTGGGTCCTCCCATCTGCTCCCTGTTCCTCACAGCAGCCTCTCCAATCCCTATGATCCCCTCTGGTGTCCTCAGCAGCATCCCAGCAAGCTCCTCTCCCTCCGAGGATACCACTGCACCGCCCTGCTTTTTACTGGTGCATCACATGCCTTGGCAGAGCACAGACAGGAGCAAACCCTGCTGCTGCACACACCTCTGCTGTGCAAGGGAACAGACAACCCAGTAGGAGCTGCATCTGCTCAAATGGATGAACTTTGGAAATAAAAGGGAAAAATTAGTCTTCTTTAGAGTTCAGGTACAACTTAATCAGTTTAAATACACAATTAGACATTACATAAATGGTCCTGGTGTCACTTTGCCTTCTGGCGAGAGCAGAGTTGCTCTTCCTTAGCTGGCCTAGTCTGAAGACATCCAAGGGTACTGGCCTGTCAGTTTTCTCCCACAGCAGCAGGTTTGTCCAGAAGACACCCTGTGTTCTTCTGCAGGCAGCCAGCCTCACCAGTTCTCCATGTGATCTCTCCACTTTCAGGTCCTGCCTCGCAGGAAGTGCAGGATTGTACCTTCGTCTGATATTTAACACATACAGCACAGACTGTGGAGAGCTTTATGCAAGATTTGGGCTTTTCTCTCTGTGGTCAACTTACTCTGGAAGCTGTGGACACCTGTAAGCTCAGGACACACCAATACTGTCAAAACACAAGCAGTGAGTAAGGAGACAAAGTAACCCTGCACAGAGTGCCAAAGTCCTCCAGAGCAGCTCAGCATAAGGGGAAGAGAGAGATTTGTAGCTGTTCTGTTTTGTTTTAAACTAAATTGTTTGGGCCATCCATACTCTTTCCAGTTTTTGTCTCATCTGAGAAAGACAGAGGAAATTAAACTATAAGAGTAGAAGGTGTTTTTTTTAATCACAACCACTTTCCCCCAGAGACCAAAAGCGTACGTTTGAATTAATGGACTCTTTCCATTAATCATAAAGGGCACAGGAAAGATGCAAGAGAAGCTAAGTTTTCTTCATCATGAATAAAACTTCTTCCAGCTCTCTTCAGCAGTTTCTCATGGGGATGATGAAGCCATTTAACCTAACAAAGACCTGGCTTGAATCCTGGACCAGAACTCACATACAAATTAACTTCTGGTTTTAGCATCCAGATATGATTAACTTTTCTTCTGTCTATTTTCACATGCTCCTCCTTTAAGATGGCTGAAAAAACACTTTAATGCTCAGCTATAAGTACAGAAGTGGGACTAAATTTGAAACATATGCCTCTCTTTATCATGGCCTGCCAGGATCCATAGATTACTCTTTCCCCTGAACCTCAGTATTGTCAGATTCTATTCTGACACATATAATTCTGTCTGTGCCAGAGGCACTGAACTTAATGTTATGGATTCTACTATGTAGGAAACACCAAGACACAATGTGACAGGATGCTTAGCCTTTTATGCAGCTCTGGTCTTTACCATGAAACTCTAGCAAATCAGATGCTTCAATTTTTTTTCTGCCATGTCTGAAAATAAAGCCTTCACAGCCCTGTGTGGCTGAAGAAGGGACAATCGCATGCTATTCTCCACGGGTCCAAAGACAACCAAGACTGAACTCTAAGATACAAAACTGTGTAAAATTTAGACACATAAAAAGTGTGATACACGTACCTAATATTCAGGAAAAAAGTGAATGGATATTTTAAGTTCCCAATCTCAAAACAAGTAGTATTCAATCAGTACTATTTCTGTAGCTAACAAAAGTTCAAGACATTTCACGGATGGACAAGAAAATTCACACCCTTCACCTTTTCCACTTTTTCTGACAAATTCTGACAATTTGCCTTTCCAGACAAGTTATTGCTCTCGAATTCCCTGTGGGAATTACTCCCTCTCTGAAAGCACTACGATACAGGTGTAAGCATCAGCATCCACTGAAGAACCAGAGACATGCCAGGGCTGATACATCTCACACAGTGCTTAGGTGGGTGACTAAGGGTTGTGTTTGAGCTGGGCAGGGTGTGACTGAGCCTGGCTCTCCTGAACTCTGCTCCTGTCAATAGACACTGTAAACCAACAGGTTTTCCCTCTTCAGAGCTACCTCTGGGTGCTTGTGCAGCGTGCACCACAAAGTAGAGCTCGTGGGCAATTATGTTTCTGGAGTATATAATCATGTCACAAAAAGTATAATTTTCTTCATTGTGTGATTTCCTGAGCTACTTTGCCAGCACAGAGACCCAGCGCAGAGAGAACCTAGGACCTGAGTTTTTCCCAAAAGCTCAGGTGCCAGCTGCTGCTTGTGTTCCCACGTGCGTATCTACCGTGAAATTCAAGATCACGAAGAAGATCAAAGTTTTCACTCCACCAGCAGGAAACAGCTGGCACTACTCCAGGCATTGGGGTGCAGGTCCCTTTCCAAAGAATGCCACCTACCTGTTCTGAGACCTCTGTGGATGTACTGTGCCCTGCAAGACCGATTTGTTCCCACATCTTGTGGGCCGAAGCTGTGCAAGCTCTAGGGCAGGGCCAGCCCCAGCACCCGCACTCCCTGCCTACAGCTCTGCACTGTGCCTGCAACTCCACGGCTTCATTACAATGCAGGCACTAATTAACAGCTCAAGCAGGCTTTGTGCAACAGTTGCAGAGCCAGGTTCTTTGCCTTGAACTGAATCGCTCACTGCAATACAGTAACATATATCATAGAAATTTTTAGAGGTGCGACTCCACTCCACTGGTTACTTTTGAACAGCAACAAGTCATCATATGCTTGTGCCTGTGCTCTGATGAGCTTTGAACTTTAATAAATGATTAGTCCTATTTAGAAGTAACTTAGCACTGCCTTAACTGCATCTTTCCATGAAGTGTCACTTTGACATCCTCTGTTGTGTGCACTCACTGCAACTTTCACACGCTGTAAATTAAGAACATTTACACATGCAATTAGTGTTAAATAAATGCCTGAAGAACTCCTTGGGGATTAAGCAATTAGATGGCATCATGGAATACCCTTTGTACTCAAAGCTTATGGAGAAAATCGTCTACCCGTTCTGCACAAATTGCATACTGGGGTAACCATTGTGCTGGCAGGAAGTGCTGGGATGAATTGCCAAATGCAGCCTTGGGTTCATACACACCACCTTCTCCCAGCTCTCCTGGCCCTCCCTCTTCTCTTAGGAGGGAAATTAATAGAGAGAAATTTGTGACTAGGATAGTATTTTATTATTAAATTATTCCCTCCATTAAAAAAACCCCAAACCCATAGGAATTAAGAACTTGAATTTTTTAATATCATAGTTAAATTAATAATAAAAAATCCATCTAGAAAGACAAATACAGCTAAATACACACAGGCCATTTGCACAGCCCATGATAATAGAGACTTAATCCTTTCATATCCTAACCTTTATTTTACGGCACATGAAAACTGCAGTCAGCTAATATGGCAAAGTATACAAACAGTCTTAGATGGAGAAATACTTGGCACACTAGAGCACCTTGCAAATGGGAGCATGTATTTTATATATACACCCTGCACACACACCTAAATGTTGTTGAAAATAACAGCAACCATTTTCCCCACAATGTATATGGTCGCTATTCACCAAGATGTTTGATTAAACACCAAAGTGTAGGTGCTGGGAGAGAAAAGGAAAATGATTTTTTATATCTTGAAGATCAAAGTTAAAGTGAATCTAACTTGCATTAACACCCATCATTCACAGGCAGCCTGGAGCAAAGGGGACACCTCACCTTGTAAAACTGTACCTAACTCATGGAATTAGACAAAAACAATCTACAGCTGGACACAAAATCCCAAATCAAACAAATAAACAAACTAACTAAAAAATCAGTTAACATTTAAGTCAGCAAAACTACATCCCCTCGATGCTGACGCCAGGATAGGGCCCCCTTGCTCAGGGCACCGTGTCCTCCACACCACCAAAAGGGTGGAGGACTCAAAAACTGCCCCCAGAGGTCATCCCCACTGCCGTGCACCCTCCTTACAAAGAAGCCCATTGTAGCCAAAGAGCTTCCCGGAGCTGCTCGGTGCTGGGATACAAAGAAGGTGGTGTATGAAGAGAGCTAGCTGAGCTGCGTTTCACAGGAGAAGAGAGGACCCTGTTTGGAGAAAAGCGGGATTGCTAAGTGCCAAGCATTAATTTAAAAAAAAAAAAAAAATCACAAATCGGAACAAGAAAAAAATAAAAACAGCAAACCACCAAACCCCAAACAACATAAAACAGCTGCGGGGAAGTTGTTTTTCCACTCGAAGCGGTCCGTAGAAGCTGCTTAAAGGTAGCCCTGCGGACGCGAAATCCCAATCCCGGGCTGCCAGCGCCACCTTCTTGCCGAGGAGCTCCGCGGCAGCTCCGGGGGCCCGGCGGCACCGGGGGGCACCGCGGGACGGGCTCGGTCCGCACCGCCCGCACCCCCGGCTCCCCCCTCGGGGGCAGGCAGAGCACGGCTCTGCCCAGCGGGCAGCTCGGAACTCACGGGAAACCACGGAAAATGAGACCTAACCCACCCTCCTCATAAAAAGAAAAAAAAAAAAAAAAAAAAAAAAAAAAAAAAAACCCACCCAAAAAAAAAATNAACATTTAAGTCAGCAAAACTACATCCCCTCGATGCTGACGCCAGGATAGGGCCCCCTTGCTCAGGGCACCGTGTCCTCCACACCACCAAAAGGGTGGAGGACTCAAAAACTGCCCCCAGAGGTCATCCCCACTGCCGTGCACCCTCCTTACAAAGAAGCCCATTGTAGCCAAAGAGCTTCCCGGAGCTGCTCGGTGCTGGGATACAAAGAAGGTGGTGTATGAAGAGAGCTAGCTGAGCTGCGTTTCACAGGAGAAGAGAGGACCCTGTTTGGAGAAAAGCGGGATTGCTAAGTGCCAAGCATTAATTTAAAAAAAAAAAAAAAATCACAAATCGGAACAAGAAAAAAATAAAAACAGCAAACCACCAAACCCCAAACAACATAAAACAGCTGCGGGGAAGTTGTTTTTCCACTCGAAGCGGTCCGTAGAAGCTGCTTAAAGGTAGCCCTGCGGACGCGAAATCCCAATCCCGGGCTGCCAGCGCCACCTTCTTGCCGAGGAGCTCCGCGGCAGCTCCGGGGGCCCGGCGGCACCGGGGGGCACCGCGGGACGGNACAGTAAATTTGTTCAATCAGAAGCAGAACGTTTCTCTCATACAAGTGATTTTTCTATAAGTAAACACTCCTACACCAAAGACTTAAAAACCCCGAAATATCAGTGGGTGCTAGGAGTACTGTAATGGTGTGTGTGTGTGGTAGAATGTCATATTTGGGGACTGTAATGGTGTGTATGTGTCTGGTAGAATGTCATATTTGGGGATATAGTGTTTTATAATCTTCCCCACCCAGAATCAGGAATTCAATGCGCTGTTAAATCAGTGAAGGGAAGACCAAAGGGGCATCAACAGCTCCCTGGAAGAGAGGCTAAGCTCCTCCTCATGAATCCTGAGCATCACTGAGGAGAGCCCATGGAAAACCCACCTTCTCTTCCTGTGTTCAAAGGCTCATGGCTACAGCTGGTGATTTTGTCTGTGTGAAATGAACTAGCAATATTATAAAAGAAAAGAACCATCTCCTTAAGAATTTCAGAGTGATGAATTGTGCCAAACTGGTGTCCTCAGAGCTCAAATGCTCTGGTGATTTAGAGCTACAGCACTGAGCCAGTATCAGCACGGGGAAGAAGATTCTGGTTTTTCGTCCTGAGGTACATCAAATATGATGTGAAAAGACATAGTCCTCAGCATGTGAGAATGACTCCTGAGCCTCTCCAATTTGCTTCTGGGAAGCAACCATCACCAAAGCGTTCTACTGATGCCATCTACAATTTAAAAAATCTAGTTCCTTGAACCATTTTGGATTTTCCAGTCATTTATAGTCCATATTCACTTAGATTGCACAAGTAATAATAGCCTACACATTTTCATACAACTCCTTTTCTACCTTCTAGATGTGAAAATTTCCAATTTCTACCTGCAATAGGTGTGAAAACAACAAGGTCCCAAAGCAAAAGTATACCTAAGTATTTCTGTTCCAAGTGTAGCTAGTGAGGAAACATACTTAAAATAGATTTTCTTTTACAATACAGTTTTGCATCAGATGATTCAGATAAATATTTCTGGATAATCATCCAAAAACTAAGGCCTTGAACACTTCATGACTTGTTATTCCACTTCTAACCTCAGGATTGCAGGGGAGAGCAACAACTGCAAAAGGATGTGACCTTTTAATTGCATCCAGAAATCTGGAGTTTCCCTGTCCTAACTGCAAGGACTGCAGACATTTGACAAATGAGGAAGAGAAAAAGCAGAATCAAAAGGAAACACATGTTTATCTGTGTGCATACAGGAAAAAATAAAGATTTTCCAGGGTATATAAAGAAGTCTGCATTGAACTTTTTGTCAGAGTTGGTGTTAAAATCTCTCACCTACATGCTGGGCTCATCTTCCCAATAATTGAAGCAACTTCATCAATACTGAGTGAGGTGTCTTCTGTTCTAAGAACGACTGAGACTGAAAACAGATTGTCACTTAGTTTATATATATATATATATAAATTGCATATGCATTCACACACCCCTGCGAGTAGCTCTTAACTACAGAGGGAGAAAAACACAAATAGGAAAATACAAAGGCAAATCTAGAAGACACTTGAAGAAACAAAAGAAAAACAGCCAAGAATTTGTCAAATGAAAAAGGAAAAATTAGTATTTGCAACTTTTGAAAACTCTTGAAAACCTAGATTATTGTGAAATATGACTGCATTTCACATCCCACACCTTGACCTCAGGAACATTCAGTCCTAATGGGTTTAGCTGCTTAAGAAGTACCCAGGGGATGTGCAGGATGTGTTCCCTGGGACTCCCCAGCACCTGGCCCTGGTGTGCGCTGCCCTTGCGCAACGCGGACTGGGAGCAGCCACAGCCAAGGTAAATCCACACAGCACAGCCTGGAGCAGCACAGCTGGACACGGTGGTGCTTCAAAAGCAGAGCAGCTGCTGGTGACTGGTGGGGCTGGAGGAAGGCACCGACCTTGCCACGGTCACTCCCTGCTCCTGGGAGCTTGCGCTCCCTCTCCAGAGGGCTACTCCCATGGCTGAAGCTGAAGGCTGCCTCAACCCTGCCCATTTCCTCTTAAAATCTTGTATGTGTACATATAGATGTATAATATGTGCATATATTTAATATCAATTACAGGGAAGACAGGCCAGTCTTTCAAACTTCCAGTATGTCAACATACTGGACAA
Organism: Erpornis zantholeuca; assembly: GCA_013400515.1. Taxonomy (NCBI): domain Eukaryota; kingdom Metazoa; phylum Chordata; class Aves; order Passeriformes; family Timaliidae; genus Erpornis; species Erpornis zantholeuca. Next base: position 131,441 of record VZTN01026423.1, read on the forward strand.
ACAGGAAGCAACACTGCAGTAACAGGTCATTAAAAAGACTGCATACCAACCAAGAACCCAGAGAGCCATCTAAAAAATAAAGAAAAAAAATACCAGACCTTTTCTACCACAGTTGGCATACCCAAAATCTTGCATGTTTCATGCCCCACATAAGAGATATGTGTGTTTTAGGAAACTACCCAAGTAAGCAATGTTATAATCATATATTTTCTGCTGCCTTTTTCCATAACATCTTCCTTATCCCTTAATTGCCTCTGCTCTTTTGCTCTCTCCTCAATGGACACAAAAATCCTACAAAAGGGTGGGAAGAGGTGCTTAGAAAGTGGGTCTCTCTCCTTTGGTAGGAGCCTTTCTGTGTCAGAGGCAACCTTTTTCCAGGCTTTAGTCCCTTTCCTCTCCCTGCCTTCTACCTCAAAATGAAATTATAAGAAAAGTCAAGACAGTTTGGTTTCTCGAGAAGCTGACATGGGATAGCCAAGACTGGCTGCCAGCCAGAGGGAATCCAATGGTGGGTAAAAAAACAAAAAAGCTCTAACCCACCCAAGTTCTTGTTCATACAAAAAGTGCCCGTTATAAGAAGGAAAAAGCCCAGCATTTGCAGTATTTCTGTGAGCACTCTCATCTAGAAAGGACCCATATTAGTTTTTCCTATCCCATAACCAGCTGAAGCTAGGATGTTTCTACAGGCTAGAAACATCTGAATGGAAGCTCCATTTCTTTTTCATTCTTTTTAAAGTGAAATTAAGCCCACCCTACTTTCCCCAAGTATTCACTGTTTTATAATCCAAGCTGTCCCAGTACAGCAATATCCACACAACCAGCTATGTTTTTTAACATCTGTTTTTCATTTTCCTAACAGGAAACCAACACAATTTCCATGACAAAGGAGGATTCTGGTGTTATACTCTCATTTATCTGTCATGTGTACACTTGGCAGCATTTGATCTTTATTCTCTAGACACTTAAGAAATAATCTAGGAATTACTGCTTCTTGACAATGCAAACAAATAAGGCTATCTATAAATAAACCTCAGTGAGGGTGGGGGGAGGGCTGCTTTGCACCCACAGAGGGGCTGCCTCGGGGTTACTTCTCATTTATTTTTTGGCCATCACTGGGGATCAGGAGGTCACCCTCCTTTCTGAGCCCTTTTGTGCAAGCCCGTGCACAGGGAAGAGGGGCCCTTGCACAAAGCACCCCTTTGGAAATTGGTTGGCTTTTTCCTCTCCTTTCTTGCCAGTCTCCCTGACAGGGAGCTGGGTTTTGGTGGGACCAGGGAAGCTGACATCCCAGTTGGCAGTGTGGCCTCTGCCACTTTTTTTTTTCTTGGTGACACTGGCAGATAGGATTCACTTGCCAAGCTCACAGGAGGCAGGACAAGGTTTGCATGAGGTATTTAGCCTTAACTCCACCCTACCAATTTCAGGAAGTCTGATAGTCTTTAAATAAATTGCAGGCACAAAAACATTGTTTAGTTTATGCTATACTCATGCAGAGCATTTTTGCTAGCACCTACCACATGCTGCCTTTTTTCTTCTTTTCCTTTTTTTTTTCTTTTCTTCTAAATTTTACCATTTGTAGCATCTCTCCCTGACTGTTCTTGTTTGCCTTGGGCCAGATCCAAACAGCTATGGGAGGAAACAGCCAGGACACCTATTGACTTATATATAAGTTGAATCAGGGCCATGGACAGTAATGGATACAGTCCAGAGTCATTTTTGAAGGCTCTGAAATTAATATGTGCCTTGATATACATATTCTTAATATGACAAGTATGTTTTAAAAAGGACAACCTTTCTTTTTATCTCTCCCTTCTTTCTATGTGAAATTGTTGTTCATTATATAAATATAAATTTGTAAAGAAACCTTCAGATTCCATCAAAAAGAAATTTTATAAGGGAAGAATTTTGAAAAAGAAAATTAAAGACACTAGTTAAAATTGTCCCAGTTTAACATCTTCAATGTTAAATTATGAGATTGACCCTTCAAACGCTTCATTATAGGTAGGATTTTCTTGGAAGCCAAGAGCACAAATCAAAGAATGCATATTCTAAATTGCATTTGTAGACAGATGCAATTAAAATAAAATGGCATATTGCCTACCTCCCTGTGGCATCCAGGGGCTGGAGGTGTCTCAGATTTCTCTACAACTAATGAGAGTTAGGAGCCTCAGCAGAGAAGCTGAAGCAGCCTTTGAACCAGGAGACACAACTGACATCATCGTGTTCAGCATGCAGCTACTTGAAACCACCCAGGAAAAAAGACAAAACGCAGGGCATCACCCCAGACCTTCACCCCTCGCAGGGTTTCTGCTGTCACCCCTTGCTACAGCAAGGTTATCCTTCCCTGCTTGAGAGCAGCAGCCTGGGATCTCCCTTCACTAAGTCTGTGCCTTGTTTTTCAGAGACTCAAGCCGAGGTTAGCCTTTTTGGTGACATTTGGTACTGCAGGCCACGTTCAATGCAAGAACTCAGTGGTGGGAGCATTACCCTGGGAAGTGGGAACCTGGAATCCAGCTGGCATTGTCCAAATATGTGAGCCATCAAAAACTGCCCAGAGAGATTATATGCTCAAAAGAGTATGATCCAGACATAGACCAACAATAGCTCTATTTTTATATACAAACTTATTCATACTCCTCTTACTTCAGCTTATTTCCTAATTTAAAGAAAATGGCTATTTTTCATCCAGACAGACCTGCTTGAGCTTTGCCCAACTATAACAATTGAACTTTTTTAAAGCAGAGATTTGAAGCCAGACGTAGTCTTACAAAAAAATAAATATTATAATGACAAGAAATCCCTAATTTTGCAAGTTCCCTAAAAATAGAGGAACAAAAGGCTTGATCAAATTGGGCCATTAAAAAAAAAAAAAAGCAGCTTGCAACTGGTCAAGGAATTAGCCTCACTCTTCAAGGATGAAAACAAAGAAACTCATTCAGGATTTGCAGTAATATTTCAGTTAATAGAAGGAGAAAAGAAAAAAGAAAAATACCCAGAAAGAGTAGCTAAAAGCATTATTTTTTCCTCTCTTTGTGGATGCTAATTACATGAGCAATGTCACTATATTTTCTAAGTATTTCTCTTAATAAGTGCTCAATATTGTAAATAAATGGTACATAGCTTGGCCTACAGAGTAGAGCTATCTGGAGTAAAAAAAAATCCTGACAAGCATATATATTAGATTTTGTGCCTTTATTAGAATGTCTATCATGTTAAAAATACACCCAAGCAAATAGCTGATACCTTGTGGGGAAAACAGCAGTGAAAACCTAGAAAAGGTTAGAACAATATGGCCAACTAAAAGAAAAAAAAAAAAAACAACCTGACTCTACTGGTCATTTGTTTGCATTTTTACATATGCTTTTTCATTAGTTAAAATAACATTCAGCAATTTGGAATGTGCCATGCAGGAAAATTAGGTAGAATAGGTAGGAAGTAACAGTACTAGAGAGGCAGTTTTCCATTTAAACTCTATTACTTACAGGAAACATTATGTCTTTTACTGTCCCCATGGAAAATTTTAACAAGACATGCAGTTTTAGGTGAATCCAAGTCAAGATATTTCAGCTGTAGAGCAGCAACAATTTATTTAGGATCAGTTCAGCAGTAATTTGCCCATGACTGAAATGCTATAGAGATTCATGGAAAAGTATAGATTGAATATTTCTCTTTCTGTTACCTCTGTGGGCTGGCTCCACACTAGATTTCACCTCCAGTGACCTCGAGGGTCTTCCCTTTAGCTGAATCTTAAGTAGCTGACAGTGGAGATCTTATGGAGATCGCATCTGTGGGAAATGCAGGCTAGCTGTGAAGAGCAAGTGACTCTGGTGAGCACAGAAAGTGACTTCTAGTTAGCACTCTTCAGCCTTCAAGCTTGATTTCCCCTCTCTCAAGCCTCACACATCTTTTCAAACAACTAAACGAAATGAGTTTTCACCTATAAATAAAATTATTAAATAACCTCATTGGTTTAAAAATAAGTCTGTGCATATTGGTTACTCTTCTAACCCAAGCTGCATGTTCTTCCTGTGGCCACTTCTAGAAGTCTGTGCAGAACACAGCTGGATATCTTGGGCTGGGAAACAACAATGGCACTTGTCACAAGCACTTTACATCTTTTTTTCTGACTTACACCAGCCTTATAACCTCTGTGTTTGCTGGCTCTGTACAAGTGCTGCTGTTAGCAGCAATCCTGCAGAGCACTTGTCCCTTAGGACCTCGTGAGTGAGGGGTTCTGTTAGGGTCACTAACTGAAAATGAAGTAAAAGGAACCTATGGAATTGCTTCCTCCAGATCCCAACACTTGTGCTTTTATATCGTAGATAAGTTCTACTAGATAAATTCTACTCTAATAACTAGAGACTGAGGATAAAAGCAGGCCTAGAATATCACTCCACTATCCTGTCTCTGTCTGCTGCCAAAGCAAGGATTGCATCAGTAGTTACAGGTGCATGGGCAAGCACTCTCCACGTGCACCCACAAGTGCACCTTTATATGGGGAATGCATGAACATTTGTGTGTGAGTGTAGGAGACCAACTCAACATGTGGCACTCAGACAGCCTTTCCTGCTGCCTAACTACAGTCATGAATGAATCAGAAGTCCAGAAAAAAATTCTGCTTTCAGACTCATGGAAAATGTTATATTAGTTTTGGCTTACAACAAAGAAAAGCAGTTTGATAAAAGACTAAATCCAGTAAGGTCCAAGTTCATCTGCATTTTCATCTGCACATGTTTTTTGAGGTCTCTCTAGGTTCTGTTTACTTTCATAGACTCACATACTTCATATTTGCATTTTTTGTGTTTTATCACACTGCAGATGTAAAGAACCCATTTAGGAGTGTGCAATTTATACATTGTATATACATGTAGTAAGCATAATGATCTACAATTTGATTCTATTGCCTGTATAAATATTAATATATCAGACTACAAATGCAGAAACTTAATTTTGTTTTGTACCATTCTTCATCCATACTCAAAGGAGGGAACTTCATCCTAAAAGCAAAACTATCCCTAGCTTTTCACATGGCTGCCATAAGAATAAATTCCAACAATTAACAGAAACAGCTTTCTAATCTATCCCATCACCCATACTCCCAAAGATACTGCTATCCAGGGGAGAAAACACACGTAACACCTTAACAAATGGGAAATCTCACCCACAAGACCTGTGTCCATGATGATTCTTCCTGTGAAACAAACTCACAGGAAACTCTAGTACAATCTTTTTGTTACTGAATTATATGCCACTCCTTCATCCAGCAGTCCAGCCAGACTGCACATTCAGAGCTGGCTTTCTCTGCCATCATTTCACAAATTCAAGATACTTGAGACAAAAGCTTAACAAGAGAGAAAATTTAAATCCAGATACTCCAGAATATGGGGAAGTAGAACTTTGAGATGTGTAGGTCATGACATGGGCCAGTACAGTCTTGTTGTTTGTCTCAGAATACATATAAATATAGAAACTTATTTATAAATATGCTTCCTCTTATTCCTGACAAAAAATCCTAAGACAAGCACTTGCAGCCATCCTTTTTTGTTGGTTTTTTTCATTACTACATGCTAGCAGTGAAATGAGTGGCTTAGGTCTCACCTGCCAAGCCCTAGATTTCCAAACCAGACATACTCCATCCTATGCTATGTCATATTTCTGCCTCCACTCCCTTCCATCCAAAAAAAGGCTGTTAATATTTACAATGGATCCAGCCATCCTGTGAGCACCTAGGAGGGGTAGCAATGCAGATTCAGACTAGGTGGATCCCTTCCTGAAGTCTCTCATGAGGTTTCTGAGCATCTTTAGACCCAGCCTCAGGCAGGAAGACAGGGCATGTACACCCATGAGGAAAGAAAAGCCTGTTACCCTCGTTGCAATAGAAACTGCCTTGCATTTTCAACAGATCATCTTCTAGGTGCATTGTGGTGTCTAACAGCTGTCCAGAGAGGCAGCAGAATATTTTCCTAATACAGAAAAACCTTCCAGCTGTGAAGGGCTACTCTAGTTTCACCTCATTTGGCTGCTCTCTCTAGGGACTAGGGAACGTACATCATTACTCGAGGGTAGAATAGCACAGCAGATAAGAAATGCTTTCTTTCACTGCAAGGTTTCTGTTTGAAACAGGACATGCACTAACTTACAGGGGAGCATTTTTATTTCTGCTGTCAGCAGAATGAATGATAGAAGCTGCTCTTCCCTGAGACCCAGTTTCTTCCCCAACCCCATTGAATGCTGATGAACTACAAAGGCAATACTTCTACTGTGAGGTAAGATGAACTTCAGCATGTGAGGATACAAAAATTCCTTAGTTTCAGACACCTGTCTAGTCTGAAGTTTGTGTAAGGAAAAAAGTCACCTATGAGAATTTAATAATTAACAGTTAGTAATTATGAGACTTCAGGAGTAGAGAAGGATAAATGAATTATGAATCACATCTAGCACCTTCTTCCATACCCACAGACCTGTACACACAACACATCCTTGACATCCTTTGTCATTAAATCACATACACATTTCTGTGTTTCATTAGTACAGCAGGGCCACTATGTTTTCAGCTTTAAATCCCAGCCTGAGCACCCACTTTTATGAGCAGAAATCCACTGGGAACTCTCTGGCACCACGGAGTAGGTGCACAGAGTCCGATGGTGCAATAATCTGATCAGCACTAGCCCTCCTGCTAAGTCCTTTGTGTCATAGGTAACGAGGAAGATTTGTTATGGCCTCTGGCAAAGAAGAGTGCTTTGATGAATCAACTTCAGCAAAGGAGACAGTAACTTTCAGTCTGAAGTAAGATATCCCTGCATCCATGCTAAGGTTTGGGCAGTTCTCCAATGGTTAGGAAAAAAATGCTTCTACACATGGGCTCCATTCCTATAATTGTCAGTGGAATTTCAGTCTCCTTAATCCAGAAATGAGTTTGGTTCCACAGAGTTCAAAAAAAAATTTGCTCTGCCAGTATTCAGCAGCATACCTGCCACCAAAAAAATGATTCCTATTAATTATTAATTGGGAAAATTTACAGCTCCTCTCCCGCACACATCTTTGCAGATTTTTTACAATGATATTGAAAAAATGGAAAAAAAAAGTGTGACTACAGCTGCTTTTCCTTTAGACTGAAAACTATATTTTCAGTTACTAATGTTTACACATTTGGATTGGAAAAAAGTTGAAACAGAGTTTCACTCCAGCAACTGAGTCAATATACAACATGCTCCTGCTTGTATGGAATAAAGAAGCATGAAAAAACCTACATGAGAGCTTGCAGGGGTAATGAATGCTTGCTTGTAGAATCTGCCAGGGGCAGATGGGGGGTAACAGAGCTCCCCTGCAAATTACCTTGCAGGCCAGTTGTGTCACTGTAATCTTTGGATCATGATCTGTCTAAGGCTGCATCCCGAGCTGCAGCATTCTGTTGGTGCAGGAACAGGGCATTCTCAGATACAGGATGGGCACAGCTCGTAAAGGTGTCCAAGGTTTGATAAAACTAACCCAGCTACAACATTAAGAACAATTTGACAGGGCAAATGTCCCATGGGACAGTTCAGCTGGGACTGCTGGGCTGACCAGGATCCTGCCTATTTGTATGCAGGCTGACAGAGCTATGCTGGCAGACATCCCTGAGGTTTCTTGCCCCAAAGGAGATGAGGAAAACTGAGAGGGAAGTTAGTGCTTGAAAACTGTCCAGCATTAAGCACAGAGATTTTATAGTGCAGAATCCAAAGTGTTTTGTCTCTTATGCTCGGGGAGCCTCAAGAGCCCCAGAGGCACAAGGAGTGAGTGGCAGGAGAGTTCACCTTCCATATAGCTAAACCTTCCCTGCTCTAAATGTGTGCCGTGCCCCACTCGCTGGGGGATGTTGCCCCAAACTTTGCTGTTGCTTGGAGATTGCCCAAGGACTTCCTAGGAGACTTCCAGTTGGCAGGGATCACAGTCACACCAGGAAACATGCTAACAACTAAAACAGTATAGGGCAGCTGCAAAAGAGTGCTCGAGGCTAGGAGCAGGACCTGTTGAGTCTCCTGGTGCAGACTTTCCATGCACCACTGTAATGATTGGACACTACACAGCACATAGCTTATCTTGGAGATCTATAGGAAAGGTAGCCCACACTTGGTTCTTAGACATCTCTGTACATGAAGTAGCTCAAAAGCCTGTGACCACTGCACTGGAATTCTAATTTCACATGATGAATGAACTATTTTGGAGTTATCTTTTTGTTGCTGTATAGACACGAAGATAAAACACGTGAAAACAGTAATGATTTATGTTGCCTTTATAATAATTCATTTACCTTGCAAATAATATTTCAAACACTCCTAATTCAGATGCTATGAGAAATGCAACATTATCAGGTTTTTTTTCTCCTCAAGAAGTATTTTGCAAGTTAGTGAAATATTAGATAATCATATACCTTTCGCAACATATTTTGGGATAAAGAACTTTCAGAGCTAGATCTCTCCAGATATCTAGAGACAAATCTGATATCTCTGCAGATAAATATGGTCCTAGCAAGCAGTGAGAGCAACATGTGGGAAGATGATTTTCACAGAATTCAGTGGGCTGGGGAAGTGACCGCTCTCATGAACGAAAGAATCTAACTTCAAAATTACATACAGCTCCCCATGTTCACTGCATTCAGTTCTTGCCCTCCAAAGTATACCAGCTCCATACTTTAGCACAGAAATGTCAGTATGCTGTCACCTGCTACGGCCATTTAACCTGTCATTGAAAAATCATCACCGCCTGGGTATCAAAACTTATAAACCATGCTCACCTGAGCCAAAAAAGATTAGCCTCTGACTTAAAAGCACAGGCTGCAGATGTAGAGCACTTCTCAGAAAACACAGAAACACAAAACCAACTGAGACTGGGACAGATTTCTGTTCAACTGCTTCAAGCCCTCAGTCAAGGCAGAGCCAGCTATACAGCAGAGCAGTAAATAGCAATAAAGTTTAATAACCCAGCCTCCAAGAAAAGGGATTTCACTGAATTTCTGAGAAATTGATCCAGCGTTTAACCAGTGTCTCAAGTTCCAATTATCCACGATGCATGTTCATCTAAGGTACATCTGATTATTCAACAACTTTCAAAGACAACAGTTACACACAAGATTTTTTCTACCTAACTTCTGTAGATAATTTTTTACTGTGATGGAGTAGAGGATTACTCTATCCTTGTATTTTCACAAATAATATTTGAATTATAATAGAGCATTTTGATCCTATCAAATTGAAATAATAAAATAACTGACACCAGGAAACAGTTTATATTAGTAGTAAAGGTCACTGAACATGATACACATGAAATGTAAAACACAGGTAATTTGGTAAGAGAGGAGAAGAAGCAGATTAAGTCAGGACACTATATTTCCCACAGATCCAAACCAACTATAGCAGTATGGCATTGTAGTCCACTGAAGCTCTAAAATAAACCAAAATATTCTGACTTAGTTGTGCCTCAAAAAGACATAGCAAAAAATCAAACCATGCATTGATTATGTTGATACCAGCTTCCTCAGCAAGGAGCAACAAAATAGGAAAAGTACAAAAAGAGCAGTATTTCCTTTGCTTATTCACCTCCAGGATCTGAAAGTCACAAAGAGTGAGATATGAGTTGTGCAGCCACTTTGAGTTTTGCAGTGCTAGAGATAACAAAGGGCTTGGAGAACAATCACTGTTTTAGCACATAGGTGTACTGTGCTCCTTTTCCTGTTAGAGTTTCCTTTTAGAGTTTTAACTAATAAAAATGTGTAACACGTGGATACAATGTGAAGGACCCTGATTTATAATGCCCTTCACGGCAGTGTAGATTTTGCAGCAATTTCTGTCTGTTTTAACCATACAGCTATTTTAACCATACAAAAGCCTATATGGTACATCCTACCTCCTCGTTTCCACTGTCCACTTCAGCATCGTTGCTGCCTTACCAGAAACAGGAGCAAGAGAAGATCCACTTGAAGAAACAACACCCTGCAGGACATCTTCTAAAAACTGTAATAACTTCTCTCCAGTCAACCACGATAAGGAGCCTGATTTTCACCCAGCTTTGCAGATTGAATTGTAGTTTACACGTTTGTAAACCATTACCAGTTGATGAGGCAGGATTTTGCAGCCACTTCACACTCACTTTGAGCAGGTGTAAATGACTATGCAAGTGTAAAAGATATTAGAAGAGGAGGAGGCAACTCAGGTGTTTCAAAAGCTTAATTACTACAAGACTAAAAGTCATGTTCCTCCTATAGGATCACATTAGCTAAAAGTTTTGATATTTAAACCCAGACCTGAAATATCTGCAACACAGAAGATGTTAAAGTATGAACCAGCAGAGAAATAAGGATTTAAAGGTTTAAGACCTATTAAAAATTTTACTTTTGTTAGCACATTACTTAGAGGCCCTAATGACTCTATTTTCATCCAGTTCTCTGGGAAAAGGCTCAAAACATTAAATTAGCAGAACACAAACCAAGAAAAAAACCCAACCATGCAAACCCAACCAAAAAAAAATGAAAAACCACCAACAAAAAAAACACCCACCCCCACCAAATCCTATTCCTCTGTGTTAGCAAACTGAACGAGTTCATCGAGGGATCAGAATAAAACCAAATGAAGTTAAGGGGACCCAAGGCTGCCTATCAGGCCAAAGAGTGGCCAAAAGAATAAACAACAACAGTGAATCACCAGATCTGCTCTCCACCAGAGAGATCATCAGAGCACCCTGAAGTACAGTAGAAGGTTGACGGAACTATTACAACAGGAAATTATCTTGATATATGATAGGCATTCTCCCAGTTTCCAGCCTGTTTTCCTCACTTATTTATTTGTAGCCCCAGTGCAGAGGTGCAGGTCTTTCAGTGCTAGAGTGCATTGCCATTTCTGAGTGTTTGAATATCTCAGGTCATGCACAGAAAAACAACAGACTGGGGGACCTGAAGGTCTTGAGTGGGCATGAACTGAACTGAAGACACACTTTTGCTATCAAACATGTGGGGATCTTATTTAATATAAAATATAAACAATAGGGTTTTTTTATACGAAGGCATAAAAAAAGTTCTTAGTGCACAGAGTCTAAATTGCGATTTAAGATTTTAATTTGTCCCAGTTGCATTTCTGTGTTCAAGCAGCAGTATGGCAATTTTACCCTCTGAAGCTGCTGTTTTACCCTCTAAGCTACAGTTAGTTTAGAGCAGCTTTTCAGCTGAGTGCCCCCAGATCCTTAGCCCCACCACTGTGTCTTTGGTGTCAGAGTGGCTGTTTGTGTGGCTTTGCTGCAGACTGGTGGCAGAAGACAAAGCACCGCCTATGAAAGCCATGCTATCTCATCCCCATTTAAATAAGTGTATCTGAAAATGTCTTAAATCTCATGGAGCAGTGATATTCCTTGCCTAGGCTAGGAGCCTGGTTAGCCATTGCTTTTGAACCTGGGGGCTCTTGGAGGAAATACGAGGTTAAGCGAAAATATGGATGTCCCAATTTATNAAGATAAACATATTGCATTTAATTTTAATTTTAGCATGCACAAAGAAAAAGAAACAGGCTTCCCAGATTGAACTGCTTTCCCTCTCTCATGCTTGTGTAACTTAAACAAGCTCTTATTCAAAACATATTTTTCAGACCCTTAAGACCTTTGCTTGAATTAGGCATTTCTGGAATTTCTGATTTAAAATTGAAATGATTGAGTAGCAATATAAAACACAAGCACTGTGCTCNTACTCAGATAGCACAGGTGCAAATAACAGCTCTAGAAACAAGATAATGGTCAAGCCAATTCACTGAATTTAATGTATTTTACTTTTTACCTTCTACAGACTGCAGACGTTCTCTAACAGTGTCTGTTTTCCAATGAGGAGAGCAGGATCAGGCACTGCTTCTGATCAGGATCATCATGGGAAGGGGGGAGGAGGTTTTCTCCAGGGAAATATAAAAATCATCATTTTTACTGTACCAAACAGAAAGCCCATGGAGCTTCTT
>VZTN01026423.1:143839-186605 GCA_013400515.1 Erpornis zantholeuca
TTCAGACCCTTAAGACCTTTGCTTGAATTAGGCATTTCTGGAATTTCTGATTTAAAATTGAAATGATTGAGTAGCAATATAAAACACAAGCACTGTGCTCTGTATTTATAGCATATTTTATTCCATGTTTCAATATGAAAATCCCTCTATAAAGTTTAATTTAGGATTGAAATAATGCTACAGGTAAGATTACCTCCCCACAAAGTGTTCAGCTGGTTTTGGGTTATGGTGAGCAATGGCACATCACAAGAGCATTGTCCCCTTTTGTCACAAGTCACTGATGTCTGTAACTGTGTGGCTAACTTCAGTTATGCAACTAATGAACTTGATTTCACATGCTTTATGTTAACTGTGTGCTCAAATATTTTTCTGGGCTTGAGCTGAGCTCAGCTTTACTCAGACCTCCTTTAATTGACTACCACATCCACCATAATGGGAGAGTCCTGGGCATGCTGGGCATACAATTGCCAAGGCATGGACAGGTCTTATAAAAAATACTAGAGAAAAGAGAAAACATAAATATTAACAGGTTTCCCCTTCAGGTAAGAAGAATTGTATCTAACCACGATCATATTCATTAAAATATCTTGGATTAATGTAAATATGCATTTCCTGGCTTTGGTGGGAATGTGAGACAAATCTAGCTTTACATAAACAGAGGGTTGATTTTTTTTTCCCCCTCTTAATTCATTTAACATGTACTCCCTTTAGTTTCATCACGGAGCAAATTTTGAATGAGTATAAATCCTGGGAGTTTTACTACCTAATTAAAAACATGTTCCAGTCGCACACATTGATGGGAAACTCATGTCTCAAAGGGTTAATTAACAGTCTTTACACATTCTGTATTTAGCTCAGGGTACAAAGCCAAAAACATAAATAATGTCTTAGACGGAAACAGGAGGTGCAGATGGTTTTTAAATTTGGTTCTTAGTGCATTTTACACTAGCCAGAAATATGTGCTGCATAAAACCGAAACAATGACTCAGTAACCATACTTAATGCACAGTTATATTTAAAATGTTCTTCCCCTTTCGCAACTTCGTAACTTTTAGCCTTCTAAAACAACAATTGTAAGCTTACTGCAGTCAGAGGTCTGGAGAAGAAGCCTTGGGACAGGAGTCCAACAAGAATCTTGTGACTGAGAGAGACAAATGACAAGTATGATACTACAGTGTTGTGTACATAATGTAATCATCTGACAAAAACAAAATTAAACACTGGGGTGACAACAGAAATTAGCACACTGATTTATCAGTTCTCCATTTACAAAGCAAACACCCTATAAAATAGCACTAAATTGGCATTAACTTTAAATGAAGTAGAATTATTAACTGAGACTACCAGCTTGAAAGAAAGGAAAGAGAAGACCTGGCTAAGAAGAAAACGCTTAAAAAAATTCCATTACAAAGGCACATGAACCCTGCTCAGCCCACACAAGTCCTGCTAGTCCCCCATCACCAGCTCTCACTTACATAAATATTCTATTGAATCCAAATGGGAAAGGGACCTGGTAAAAGCCAGCGTTAATTGAGACAGCTGAATGAGGCTATTGACTGAGAGGCTGCTAATGAGGTAAAAGTGTTTGCAGATTTGAACTCATGTACAATTGCTGTGGGACAGTGGCAGAGAAGGGAGCCTGAGATGAATACAGAAGACAACCAGACCATCTCATTCCCTATTATTATTTGCTCTTCTATTTCAACAGTTAAGTGACCTTGGACATGTCTTGATATTTTTTTACTCACTCTAATGTCTCTTAATGGGATTTTAACTAACCTCTAAAAGTGCCATTAAAGTGAGTTAATTTTTAACAGTCATTTTGTAAAAGACCCTTTTAGTGTAAGTTTACAGATTTGTTAAATGCCAGAGACACCTGAACTCCAATAAAAAAAAAAAAATTGCAATTTAGGATTGCAATGGTCTTGGACATAAAATATAAAATTCCTACGAACTACCTACAGCTAAACTAATATTCCACTCCACAACTGCAGCTCCACCTAAATTGCCTGTCAGAGCATCTGCCTCAAAAGGGGGCTCCAGTCTGTGGTTTCAGAGCAGACTGTAAACAATTCTCTACATCCTTGACTTAAAATAGAACAGCTCACTGTTTTTTTTGAGCTGGCTATCAGACACTGTGGTCCTATTAAGGGTTCCTTGCTCATTATGATGACACTATTGGAAGCACAAGTCTAATCTATCTTTGGCCTTTAAATCCTGTAGAAAAGAAGCAACCTTGATTCCTAGGTGTCAAGAATCTGAAAAACAGGGTCTGTAGCTCACCAGCTGCTCTCAGGAATATGTTTTTGTGTTTAGAAGCAATCTGCTTCTAAATCATATAGACATCATCAAGTGTTTCATCTAGCTAGAAAACATGGCTAATCAGCTGGAATCTGACACTTGGGAGGAGATAATATGGATAATATCTCAAATGCAAATGGGGAATGCAATAGTCACGTTTTCATGCATTTCCAGTTTTGTGCCAAGTACTTTGTGGTCCAGCATTAGACACATCTGTCAGTAAGAAGCATTCTTCTCCCTCTATTGCAGGATAGCAGTCTCTCCTTTTTGCTCTATCCAGAAAATGATAAAAGTGTGGCAGTATGCCCTAGATGGAGTTGGTGGTATTCACTGAGAGAGCATTTTTCTACTTCCAAGAGCAGGAANATGGTACAACAAATATTATTTTCAGCCCCCATGTCTAGGGTGTGGAGACTCACACTGTCTCTGCCTCGTGTGCGTACTAGAGGACTACCTGCTCTTGTCCTCCTTTTTCCTATTCCCACCTCTGGGTCTGTCCCAGGGGAAGCTCAACTCCCTGCCATCCCTAAGAGAGCAGTTGCCCCACTGGCAGGAAATAACCCTGAGCTGCTGTAGCAACAGTAGAGAAAATCATGAAAGAACATGTAGGAGAAGGGAATTTTAAACCAAAGCTGATTTCAGACACACTCATACTCCCACTTGTGAATGCCAAGGCTTGCTGCACATGAGTGGTCTGCCCAGCATAGATGCATCTATCCAGGTGCTCATATCCTGGTGTCCTGTCCTGGCTTCTCTGCAGTGACACACAGAGGACCTGTCAGCTATCAACTGCTCCTCACGTCTCCTCTCCTTCCTCAGCTGCCAGCCCAGTGCTGCTTTTAGATGTGCATTTCTGCATGCTTCAGGGGATGACAGTGATTAATGTCTCCATCCCGTTCCACCTCTGTGCGTCATCAGGATTTACTCACTCAACTTTGTCTCCCACTTTGGGTGACTTGAAAAGCTACACACATGTGTGATAGGATCCCGATGACCTGCTAATCCAGCTGTCATTTTTGTCACCCTTCTCCAGCTGTCTACTCATTCTGGTATCTCTGCAACCACACTTACCCACTTAACCTCCCAAATGCTCATTTTAACCTTTCTTGTACATTCTCCACAATTTCTCCACACTTTCCACCAGCTTTGGTTGGTCATTTCTAATACGATATAGAAATTTTTCTGTTGCGGTCTCTGTGCAACCAAATTTCTTCAGCAGGATTCAGCCTTTTTGCTTATGCAGAAGGGAAGGCAACAGAGACCTGCCTTGAATTGTGAAAAATGAAGTACACCCGCACAGGATACAGCCCCAGTAAGTTCTATCAGCTGGCAATGCTGAACATGTGGGAAATTAAGAGTAAATTTAATGCACCAGGGTAGAACAACAGTCCATAGCCAGAACAAGGAAATACAGTGAAATCAGAGGTTATGAGTATGGGAGGAAAAATAGCAAGAACAGTACAGAGCAGGAGCTCTTTCTATTTCAGGTTAGCCCCTGAAGAAGATGAAAGAAAGAAGTAAAGTGATACCAGGTGAAGAACAAAGTGTGGGTGAAGGGAAGTTCCTTTCAAGCAGGAATATCACATTGGAGGGAAGCTGAGTTTCTCACTAAGGGAAGTGCAAGTTTAAAATAGAAAAAGACTAGGAAACAATGTTTGTGGCAAACATAATTACAAATGACTGCATATCTTGCATATGACATTATCTCATACAACTGTTCTTTGTCAATAACAGAGACAGAACCACCAGCCCAGTGCTCAGCACCGGTGTTTCCAAATGGGGTTTGCAGAATGAGGACTGCTGGAGGCATGTATGTGGGCCCTCACGATTCCATCTATAGTAACAAACCTCTTATTTACATCCTTGTCTGCCAGTAAATACTGGAGGGCTCTGTGTGGGACCTAAGTGCACACCTGAAATTTAAAACAAGTGCTTCTCTGAACAGCTGTGGACTTCGGCACAAGTCAGAGTTCTCTGCTGTAATGTATAGAGCAATATCTAGGTTTTATCTGGATCCAAGGGCTGCTCTAAGACATATAGAAACAGAATGCTTACAGTAGATCAAGTGCAATTAGTGATGAAAGATAAAAAAAGGAAAAAAGGATGAAAAGGGGGGAAACGTGAAGAAAGAAAAAGCAAAGTATGTCAAGAAAATATGAATGCAGAAGAAAGGTAAGGAACAGAGAACATAAAGAGGGAGAAAATAAGCGGTTCTGCCTCTTATCCCTCTGATATTAACTTTGTATCCCACATCTATTACTGTATCTCTCAAGTGTGTTGCTTGGTTTCCCCCCTACAGCTCTCCCCGCTCCCCAGCCACCACTTGAGGCAAATTGCTTTCCATTCCCCTCACTTAGTTTTAGTTGACTTCAGGATTTCCCAGCCTATTTAGCTCTTGAACCCATCCAACAAAAATACAGGCATATTTATCCAGGGTAATATAGACATTTCAGTACTAAATGCTTAATTTTAGGGATCATTGTTGCTACCCACCAAACCTTATGCATTTCATATCCTAATAACTGAACCATGAAAATTACAGCCAACTTTGAAGCACTGTGGGGGATGGATGGGAAAGAGGAGGAAAGGAACCCTGGAATTACAAAATTACTAGCACGGTCCGGTTAGAAAATGGATGATTTTTCTACATCTTGGTTTGCAGAAAGAATATATGCGAATGCAGTGACTTTTTTACTTTAGGCGTCTGCTCAGGCTTGCTGAGCCTGTTCAACTTGCTGCTTCTTTTCTTCGAATCCCCTTCCTTACCAGTTTGCCTAACTGCTGTTTCTAGGAACATTTGACAGCCCCAGCAACACAGACAGCTCTGTTGTGTCAAAAGAGTGAAACCAATCTGTTTTCTGCAACTTGTCTAGGGCATGAATCCAAAAGATGGCATTATGACCCTGGTCTGACTCCATCCCCACAGGTACCAAAGACACTTAGTGCCTTTGGGAAGGCAGTTACGCAAATTGAGTTATAAGCAAATCATCTAGACAGAAGGAAAAAGAGATTGTCCGTTTTGTTATGCATGTAAGTGAAGATAAAAGGAAAGAAAAAAAATGGCGTTAAATACGCAAATTGCTTGTCACTTGAATTCTTTAACTGTTCTGGGTTTTTCTTATAAAAAAAAAACTATTCAGCTCTTCCAAGAAGTGAGGTTTTGTACCTAGAAATCATAGACCATATCCTGCTTGTATCCATTTCCCAGCGTTTCCATTTGAAGGCATAATAATAAGAGAATATATTCCTAGAACAATGGGAAATTATCTCACAGCACAAGATGCTGTGCCACAACTTCTCTTTTCTCACAAATTCTCTTAAAAAGAATGTTTATCAAGCCCTGCAAATTGGGTTTTGTTGTTCCAGGAATGTTTCAATTGTCTTTTACTTGCTGTGAGTGAAATTGGTGTCACCCTCTAAAAGAATAAATAGTCTGATTGCCTGAGGAAAAATAACTTGGGAGCTAAGTTGTAGCTCTTCCGATTCAGCACCTGCAGTTCATGTATTGGAACAGCATCTACAGCCTCTGTCCCTGGTGAGAAAACGAGGTAGTGCCAGATAATCTCAGGCTGGTCCAAAGACCAGTGAAATAAAAGGAAAGCCTCCTTTCTCTTTCTATTAGCCTCGAACCCAGCCCTCAGGCATCGAGTCTAAACCAAGTCCAAGCTCAGCTTATGCTCTCTGCTCTGTCTAACCACAGTGTCTCAGCTCCAGGTACTGCAAATCTGGGGTGACAAAGGAGGTGCTGAGCTATTCGCCCATGCAATCATTGCAAAACAGTGCTTGTGCACAGCTTTCTGCTGGCCTCTGTCCCCTGCTGAATTTCAGCTCTATATTTACATCAGGATCAAAAGCTGAACCCAATACTCAACAAGGAAATATATTTCTTGCTTCCTCAAGTATCTGAATCTCTTAAGATTTTCGAACTGGGTTGAAAAGAGAATAAGGAAGGTCAGTGAAATGATGGAAATCTCACTTAAGTAACTTTTTGGTCCAGAATTTAGGAACTGGGTGTAAAGGAAAATAAGATTTTGTACCTTAATATTAAAAAACAAACCAAACAAAAAAAACCAACCAAATAAACAAAAAAAACCCCCAAAAAACCAAAAAAAACCCAAAAAAACCACCACCAACCAAAAAACCCCAGACAAAAAAAGGAAAAATTAAGTTCAAAGTGGATTGTGCTTTATTTCTTGGTTTGCAAATGGAAAAACAAACAAAAAACAGCTAGTCCATTCAAGTGCACGTTATGTACTCATCCTGAGTAGTGTGTGCATGCCAAGAACATTTTCTACTATACAATTCTCTTACTATGTATAACTGTATATTTCATTTTGCCTAGAAATTACCTCACGGCATCACACAGTAGAAAAACAATGGCCAAGAAAATTAACTACCACAAATCAACATTACTGCATGGGTTTGCAGGCCAGCATTTCAGACGATTGGGAAATCAAAGTCTATTTTTAGTGTCATATTTGTACCTCAACCATTGCTTCATCAGCACGATAAACATTATAATTTGTGGCTCAAAAAAAAAACCAAAAACAAAAACCCAAACTCAAAACCTACCTGGGCAAAACCATATTTATGTAACTCTATAAGTACCCAGAGCAGAAGACATGTATCAATAAATTCAAACAAAAGAGTAATAAACAAACAAGTGGGTTGCCTTCAGTGTTTTCACTTGTGCTATGCTGTGATATTATCTTCTGGTATTTAGTGCAACTAGAGGACACAGGAATCAAAGCCCTTTAGTTAGTTTGTAAACTCCCACTCATTGCTGCAAGCAATTTTCTTGTCTGCCCAATGTATTTATTTTTTCTATAGCAAAACACACTGTGTGAGTTGTTGAGGAGGAAATCTGTGCTGCATTTCACTGCTGGTGTGTGCAGTGTTTACCCCAGGCTTTCCTAGGCAAGAAAAACAGGCAATACTGAGTGAGAAACCTGAAATGTTTTGTTGATCCAAGGTTATATGCTTCATCAGCTTAAACAGCCATGAAAAATAAGCCTGGTACCCGAAGTAGCCAGAGTGAGGAAACAGAACTGGTGAACGGATGGAGCATGAAATAGAAATGGCTGCACAGAAACATGGCCCAAGTGTCACCAGGGTGATGAAATCACAGCAAAGAAGCACAAAACTGAAGCATTTACCTGCTTGCTCGCACCACCATCAGCCTGTTGTCAACTATAATCCTGTTTTGTACTGTATTTTGGCTTTTCACACAGGCATTGGCATCCATTATCTAGAGGCTTAATTTCTTATTGGATCAAGCTAATGCTGGCCATGAGCATGTTTTATTTATTTTCCTAATTTAGCTTTCTAGTAGAGAAGAATTTGGCACCAGTAAGCTTTGATATTTTCTTACTTTGAAGAGTCAGATGACCTCTACAGAACCCTATCCACCAGAGAGTTCAACAAGGCCAGCAACCCTGCACCTCTGCCACTTCATTTCTTCTATTTAACCAACACAGAGAAGAGCAAAATAAATGAATATTCCTCCTCCTTACTTCAACTCTCCTAAAAGAAACTGTGTCATCCTAGAATCATAACAGAGGAGCATTTCTTCAAAGTCTGAATGGATATTTTTTAAGCTAAAAAAAAAGTTTATGAACCAATGCTGCTCCTAATACAACACTATAATATATATTTGTTGTATACTCAGTCAGAGATAAAACCTCTGGATAGGGAAATATCTTCCTCCACCTTCCTGATACACTCCTGTGAATGTCTTCATCAAAGCAGTGGAAAACACCTAGATCTATTATTCCTCATTCCCAAACTAGGGTGCTAAAAATATGAAGAAAAAAGGAACAGAGGAAGGCACAGAAAATCAACAAAATTCATCAAAGGTCCACTGAAGAATATAGAAAATTACTTTCTAATCTCTCTCACCCTCTTCTTCTCCCAGACTCTGGTATCTCCAGTTCTTTGGCCTGAAGTAAACAAGCCTGACTGCTTTCGAGTTTTTACTTTCCCTTGGGAAACCAGGAAGCCCCCGGCTCACCCAGTGTGCAGCATAACTGAAGCTACATCTCCCCTTGGATAGGGAAACCCACGCCAAGGCAACTGCTTCTCACCAAAAACATGAACAACTGTTCAGGAGGCTGTGTGGAAACAACTCCCTAAGGATAAAAACAATTGCAAGGTGATAGTAACAGTGCAGAGCCCCTGCACGATCAGCATTTTGAGTAGAGCCTAAATACTTCTGTAAGAATATTCTGTAAGAATATTCCCTTTTTTTAACCTCAGCACACACTTTACTTGGCAACCCATCGTAAGATCCTGTAGAGGAGAACAACACTGTTGGCTTATGAGGAAAAGCAGGTTATTTGGAAAACTGAGTGGCAATTTGAAGACCTGTATGCTTTCTGAGGGGAACCAAGCTCTGGCTAGAGGGTTAGCAAGATATTGTGGCTGTGCCTGGTTGTTTCAGGACAATCAGTGCATGGGGACACGCGTGGGTTTCTGCTGTGGGCTCTGTTAAAGTTGTTAAAAGTTATCACCTCCCTCTTAACAGCTCTCTCTTTCTTTGTCTTTGCCTTACTTTCTCCTTTTTGCTCCCTTGACATCAGCCTAGGACAAGAATGGTCAAGAATGAAGAAAGAAACATTGTGTTTTTAACACAGAGCAAGAAACTTTGCTGATATGAGGAAAACAGCACTTCACATAGAGGTGGTCTAGATTTTGCCCACCTTCTCACTGAGGGAAGCTTTTTCCTTGTTCTCTTTTGTTCCCATTCATAACTGATTGGCTGGCCAACATTGTTTTAAAAATTAAAGAAATAGTGCTGGTATCTTCACAGAAGGTCAGTGGTATTAACAAATGTATCTCAGTTTTACTCAGCTTCTGATGAGAAAACCCAGTTATTTTTGAAAGCTGATAGCAGAAAACCTTTCCTGAAAAGAACTAATGTTCTTTTATGTCAAATTTACATTCTTCACTAAGTGCAAAACCACATCTAAAATACTGCTTTTCTTTTAAAGGGAAGGTGAAACTGAGCTGCACTAAGCTATTTCATGACATCGAGAAGTAAGAATAACATAAAAAAAAAGACCTGACCACGAATTTATAGCACTTTTCTCCCAGTACATATGTGACTCATAAAGAGCTGAAGTTGCCAAGTCAAACACTCAGAAAGTCAGAAATTACAATATACCTGACCTTACTTTGGTCTCCCTGTGAATATATAATACAATGATTACACAGTCAGGTTTGGTTTTGTTTTTTTTTTTTTAGTGGGTCTTTGTCTCATTTTGTGAATTGAAATTAAAAGTGCTCACAAAAATACAATGCTCAGTTGGCTGTTTTGACTTATTTTTCAGTGCATAATCACAGCCCTTATGTGCTTCACTTCATTCAAAATCTATTCTCAGGATAGCTCTATTAATTTCCTCAAGATTTTTTTATGTCATATTGAATACAGTAGTATCTTAATGTTTCATATGTATTAATTATCTTCACAGTATAGTTTCCACTTTGCAGCTGAAATAATGGTAGCAATTTTATTTTTTTAGCTGTGACCCCTGGGAGTGAAGTTTTCACAGTACTTACATGCCCACAGTACAGGTCCTACTGCCTTCTGCACCTTCGAACACCAGAAATAAGAAAACAAAACATTCTCAGTCAGCTTTGATAAGGACTGGTTTTAGTGCCTTGCTTAGTGTCGTCTCACAGGAATTCTGGAAGAGATGGGCAGAGATCATCCTTTTTCCAGTAGTGCTCTGCCTCACTTAATGCATATGATGATGTTGAGTCCACATCCCAAGGTCCTAGGCCTGCCTGACTTCACAGCTCTGGTCCATCTGAAGAACAGACATATCTTGGGTGCTGAAAAATGCAAGGGCCTTGTGACTTAAAAACAAACTACACTATTAAAATGCAAAGGCAAGAGACCTGAACTGAAAGTGTGCATGAGGTCAAACTCCAATTTCATAATTACTTGCCTAAAAAATCTTAATAATTTTTTAATGTGGACTTTCAGATGTAGTGCACGTGGATAATACATTTAGTGGGAAGGCTTGCTGTATCTCGTGGCCTCACTATTGCCCTTTACAAACCAAACATGAGGAGCTTGAAACTGGAGTAAAATGTAATATGTAATAAAAGTGAGAGGGGTAAAATTAATCCACCAAGCATCAAATTAATCTGTACAAGGCCATGATAAGTCACAGTATTAATTCCAATATTTCTTACTTTCAGAGTCTAAATAACATTTAATTGCTAAAAATATCCTGTGATAGGATGTAAAATTGTGCATTATTTTTATTAACTAGCTACTATTTTTAAATCCTCTCTATCAGTACAAAATAAAGCATATAATATAATATNAGCTTAAAGAGTTCTAAGTACTACTCAAATATGAATTCACGTGAACTTCTCGTGAGGTACCGTAGTACTTTTTTTAAAATGAATAAAGGTAGACTCTACAGTGCTATAAACCTGACTCTCTTGGACTCCAAATACAGTTAAGAAAACTCTAAAGAAAATTTTTCCTGTGATGAAAAGAAAGGTGCTGAGTGGTTCAAAGTTGCAAACAGCACCCAAAGAGATTTTTCCAATGTCCGTAATGTTTAGGCAGCACTCAACCCCTTGGGAAAGCACAGGAAGATTTCTATGTTGGTGAGAAAAAATATTTCTCAGAGCTTCTTCATGTGGAATATACAATGTGGTGTCCCTGAGGGAGCCAGAGGGGACAGGCAGCTGCAGTCTGTTCCCACAGAGGCATGGAGGGAGTGCCATGTAGTTCCTGTTCCCCATGGAAGCCATCAGCGAAGCTGCTGGGGCTTTCTTACTATACACAGCAATGTGGGTCAACTCATACCAGAGTCCCAGATCCCAAATCTTCTGAACTTAATACGTGAGTCTAAATCCAAACTGAGTGTTAGGATTTCTCCTCTCTTTGTTACCATCTCAAGAACTCTTTCCCTTCCCTTACTGCAAATACCTCTGCAATTCAGTTGGTTTTAAGTTTGAAGGGCAGAACTTGAATCTGTGTTTTTGGAGGTCTCTGAAAAAGTCTGCTCTCTCTGCAAACCTGACATTTCTTATGAGAATTTGTTAGCTAGTTCTCTTTTGCTGACAGTAGAAACTACCAGTGTACAGAGACTAATCCTTACTCCCCAGGACTGCAAGAAAAGTCTATTTTTCCCAGTGAAATAAAAAAAATAAAAAGGCCGTAGATTTAGGAAAGAATAGCTTAACATGCATTTACTTAGCCTGACCAAGTGGAAATAACATTTGCAAACCTGACAAATTCTCTTCCAGCTGCAGCAACAGGGTTTAGGCTGCTGCCCCTACAGTGGTCATTGCTGGCACACATGAAGCATTGGTGACTGACTCATTTGCAGTGGTCCAGAACTTCTGTAACTACACTGGTAAAAAACCCCAAGCATTTTCCAAGAAAGAGGAAAAAGGACAGATATCTAGTCCTTATGTCATAAGCCCAAAGTGGTATAAAAGAGTTAACAGCAGGAGCTGAAATTGATTTTCTTCCCATGACTTGACCAGGCCATGCCTTGGCCATGTGATATTATGAACAGCCTTTTTGTATCTGAAACCCTAAAGCATTAGAAGCACATTTTCTGCTATTCTGTAATATAAGACTCCCTGTTGATGTCGCAATATCACAGCTGTCAAATGGGCTCTTTCTTCACCAGAGTACAGTGCTATCTATCAAAGGTTAAACAGAATCTGCTTTAATATCCATAAGAACCTGTAGGCATCTTGGAAAAGATGACAAGCTAGTTTGTTAGGGAGCATGCTGTGTGTGGCACCAAACTCCAGCTACAAAAATACCACCCAGTCCAAAGGGAGCTGCAGGCACAATGGGACTGACTAGGTAGGTTAGGTATTACCCCACCAGACAGCTTCCCAGATCCTTACTCATTTTTAGAACCAGACTGGGACCAAATGTTCTTAAGCTCTTGGAATTTCTGAAGAAGTGTTTTTTCGATTCCACTGTCCAGCTAGGATGGGAAACAGAAGTGCTGAAAGCGACAGGAAAAATGCTTCTCCAGCCCAGTTTTACAGTCTCAGAAAATCTGGACAGTGTTTATAAACTTTGAATCAGTGACTGCAGCTCTTTTTGAACCAAACCTCTGAACTTTTGAAGTCTGGCCAGGGTTCAGATAATTTGTTGACTTTCTCTGCGAGACAGTTCAAACGAGGAACGCACACGTCTGCGCAGTCACGATCTGACACTGCGTAAACACGCAGAGACCACTCCCCCCTCACCTGGAGAAGACAGTGAGAATGTCATTATGGTCATTTTCCTATTCCTCAGGGAACAGCCAGCACCACGTTACATTTGAGCTCAGCAGTTATGGCTACATGAATCCACATCCCCTGTCATTCCCACCCCCAAGTGGCAGTGAGTGCAATCCACCGTATGGGGCCTTTGAGACACAGCCCTGCCATATCTACTGAAACAGAAAAGGTTGGTAAAGGCTTTCCTGCCAGCCTGCTTGCATCAACAGGTCCTCCAAGCCTGGAACAGTTCGTCCTGCACACCCTTTGTCCTGTCCCTCCAAACACAGGGACGAGAACACTTGAGTTAGGCCAGGCTCAGAGCTGTCCTGCCAGTGAGGCATGACCGACAACACACCACGGTCAGATCTCCACCACATGATCCCTGGCTTCAGCCTTGAGAAACACACTGTGATTCTGAAAACTGAAGCAAACAAGCAGCCTAAAACTACGATTCAAACTTGTATCAAATATTTACTCATCGATGTTTATGAAATGTTCTACCAAGAACTTGATTTTTTATTTACACATGAACAGATTGATGAAAGAGAAATAGTAAAAATAGAGAACTTGTGTAGTAATAGTTATTTGCCAAAGTGACCAAAATGGGTAAAAGTCACAGCTTATCTTTTTTTAATCTATTAAACCATGAAGAAATAGCTTGAATAACACTCAAACTGTTGTTCACTTACATTTTCTACAATATTCCATTATTTTAATAAAGAGGTCATTGTGCATAGAGTGTAATTACTAGCTCAGGACAAAATTAGCTATGTTGACTTAATTGATGCTATTTACTTTTGCAGCCTGTTGGCAGCCAGCCATTTTCTGTGAATACCAGTTCTCCAATTAATCATGATTTTCCTTCAGCTTGCCAGGATTTTCTGCAATGACAGCTGCTATCTGGGAACAACTATCATGCATATAAGCAGAAGAACAACCTCTAAATTTAAGAATTTATTATTTTATCACTCAAAGCAATGATCTTCTGAAGCCTCTTTTACACTCATTGAGTTGATAAGATTTTAGTGAAAGTCAGTAATACATCACACAAGAGCTATTAAATAAACCCTGCCAACCCTTGATAATGGCTCAGGTAATATCTGTTAAGAAATGGCATGCATTTCTAATTAATCAATTTTATAATTGTTCAGCAGCGTCCTGGGAAAAGATCAGCAGATCAAGGTGTAGGAGGTGATTGGGAAGAAGTGTAGGAAATGCATTGCTTTTCTAAATCAAATAATTTCTGAGGCCCATGCTTGTTCCTCTCAGACACTGCTGCAGGAATGAATGCTGCTATAGTTTTCTACAGGAAATCCTCAAACCCTCTCATTCTGATGGCATGTTATAATGATCCAAGAAGGTGGTTTTTGCAGAACTGAAAACCAGGAAAAAGTCCACAGTATTTTGCCTTTGAAGAAATCATCTGGATGTGGGCTGTCTTTTGACTCACCTTCAGCTTTCTATGCCTGATTTCTGTCCTTGTTGTCCTGGCTAAAATCATATTCTAGTATTGTTGTTGTTACTTCGCTGTTTAATGGCTAACAGATGTGAACTGGTTCATCCCACTTCCTGCACTACATATACAAAAGTAAATGTCTCTCTTTATCCCACATACACAGACCTGGAAGCACCACCTTCTGGAGGTCTGGTAAGGTAGAGAAAATGGGTTTACTAATATATACATACACACACATTTACATGTATATACATGCAAATATATACATATTTGTTTATTCATGAAGAAATGTAAGCTGAGGAATGAATTGATGGCACAAAGAAATTAAAGAGGGAAAATGTATTTTGCAAATGCATGTACTGATTCAGAAGCATTACTTAAGAGACCATATGTGTCCTGATCCTATTGGGAGTTATCCAACTCAGAGTTTGGGCCTGATGGAATGAGGGTGGAATAAAGATGAAGCCAAGACATTCTCTTTCCATTAGCTGGAAAAACTGACTAAGAGGAAAAAAAAAAGACGATGCAAACTGCATATCCTCTGTTAAATTTGCTGCACAGAAACACATTGTGTGTCAGGCCACAGGAAAATTCCTTATTATAACACAAATCTGGAATTCTCTCTGCAAAAGATGCCCAGTCTAGTCCACTGGATTTTGCTAACCCGTGGTGCTTTGGACACACTCAATTTGATTAGTGCTGGAAAAGAACTTGAAACTGGTGCTCAAACTGAAAAAAAAAAGACCATTATGAATGAACACATCTGTGGCTCTCCACTAGCTTGTATATTCTCAAACTTTTCTGTTAGCATCACACACATTTCTATGTTGGCTGTATGTTGGTATATATGCATGATTCTCTGTAAATACATACTTATTCTTAGACCTATTATGATTGATGAAAGTTCATGGTCTGTTCGAAGTTACACGAAAGCTGTTTAATGCTGCCTCTATTCTGATACACCAATAAAACCAAATGGGAAAAAAAAACTATTAAAAAATCTGTTTTTTGAATATAACCAAACTGCTCCTTAGAGTGCTTACTTCACCTCTCTGCTGGAAAGCCAGCTGAGATGGAAAGTATGATAAAATCTGTGCTGCGCACACTATTCCCCCGTGCAGTCTGAACTCTGAAATAAGCCTTACAATGAAAATAGTGAAATATTGAGGTACAGTTTATAAGGTACAGAGCATGGGTGCAAAGAGAGGCATGTCTCTTTGCACATTTCTGTGTTGTTAAACACCACTAGCCTCTGAGAAGGGATTTGCAAAGTCACTGAACTGTTCCTGCTTACCTGCAAGTGCTCACATTAATCATGGACCTTTTCCTGTGTTTGCTAAATTGTAGTTTTTATTGTTTCTCCCCAGGTAATGCAAACTTACTGAGCATCTTTAGCAGTGATGTGTCCCAACAAAACTGCTGTGAGATATCTGGTTCCCTCTCATCAGGACAAGAGTTGGCTCCTGATTAAATGAAGTTACCTTGGAAATGTTCTCTTGTGGAACCTACCATATTTCATTTAAAGCTGATGAGGTGTTTGCAAATCTAGCATATGGTCTTGGGGTCAGAAGTGGAAGAAATCATGGAAGATATAAGGAGAAACTGATTAGGGATAGAGAAGGAAAAACCAGAAGGACACCTCTTGTTTCTCATGGGATGGCATCTGATCCAGGACCACACCTGACTGCTGCTTTGACAGGAAGGCTGTTATTCCTCCTGCTTGTCCTGATCACCCAGGCCAGCATTTGGGAACCCTGGCTGTCAAGACAGAGCTCCTGAGACCTCTGCAAGTGATCTTGAAGCCTGAGAGCCCGAGCTTCAACAAGATCTCTACTCATCACTAATACATTTGTGTAACTGGAAAGCTGAACTGGAGGAGAGTCAAGTCTCTAGGTAGTCAAATTTAATGATGAACGTGGCATAAAAATATGGAGAGACCGAAAAAAAGAGGAACTCAGCTGGTACTCTGACAAGCAGTACAATACATCTGTCTTAAACATGTAAAATTTCATTCTTGCAAGAGTTTGTTCATCACTTGAGCCTACTTACTAAGCTAAGAATGCCATAGATCTTGCCCTGCTCCAGGTACTGTGTGATAGATTCTGCTCTTATGAATCCTGTTACAAAGTCAGTGTAAAATACATTTATGGATGTAGTGAGCTTTTCTAGTCTTGCCAAAACATTTATATTAAACACAAACTCAGAGAAATCAAAAATTTCACTTTAGAGAAAACAGGTGTGTTACACAAGCCCTGTAAAAGGAAGGTAAAAAGCAAAGGACATTTAATTTTATTTTCCTATTGCTAAGCCATTTTCACATTGTGGCAGCTGATCTGCTGGCACTGTCAGTCTCACTACCAAATTCCACCCAAAAGACTTTCATAATCAAGAGCTGTCAGTGGATAATTTAGTTCTGGATTGATTCAGATGTGATCCTTCCCTCAAAACCTAAGCAGCATTTTTATATATTCCTTGTGACACTCCTCAGATAGGCTCCCATCAGCCTATGAGCCACATTTTTCTCTACAATAATGAATGTTTCAATGCAACTGTTAGATAGATAGATATATATACATATATGTGTCTAGTGTCCAATTTTAAACATTTAAAATGTCCATTACATTGCAAAAGCCTAGTGGAGCATCATTATCGTGTCTTCTTCCATGACCTTGAGGCAGATATGAATTTAGAGATCTGCCAGATGTTTGGTATCTCAGCTGGAGATGCAGGGAGTTCTCCTCTCTGCTAAGGAGTGAAATAAGGAACAGTGGAATTTCAAGCATTTGGCAGTGTGTTTTTTTCTGTATGACACAATAGTAATTGAGATAAACAGATGTACTCCAGTAACATCTCTTGCCAGGTTGCCTTTCAAAGACTAGTGACAGAATATTCCATTCAGCAAAACTTTCCAAGCTAATGCTTACCTCTCAGCATATATTTGCATTCATTTCACTGAGACTAAAGAAAAGGCTTTTCTAGTTGAGGGTTGACACAGAGAAATGGTTAAGCACCTTTCTGAGACAGGACCAAAACTGAAATAAGCAATAACAATAAAAAAACACCATGTAATATGTAACACATTCCCATTCCACTCACCACTTTTTTAGACACACAGAAACATTGTCCAAATACTCATGCAGCACACTGGCTGCCTACTCTAACACAGGTCAAAATGTTCTGTTTAAAAAACCAAAGTTTTTGGATACCCTGCAAGTTTCCGAGGCTTATGTTACTGTGGGGGAGGTACAACGCATGGGAATTTTTGGTTATATTTTCTTTTAATGAGCGCTGTAAGCAATTGTTTCACAATACAGTCTGAAAGGCTAGAACAATTAAATGACTACAGATGTGTCAAATGATGCAGGAAAACCATGAGACACTTCCAAATGAGTAGGCGGAGGGTGTGAGGAGACCATATCCTGTAATATATGAATCTCAGAGTCTTTGGCATGCAGCTTATTTTTATGGAAATGTCCCGGTAAGCCTGGAACAATCTAATGGTTTTCAAAGCATTTAAAACCAACAACATAAAAGCCCTTTTGAGAGCAATCTTTTTATGCTGTGGTATTTTTGACCTGGCTAAGGAACAGCATACTAAAGAATATGCAAGAGGTAAAAGGACTAAATTATGATTGCATTTTCAATCTGTAGGTGAGAACCAATTTCATATAATAGAGTTCATTAGTGCAAGAGGCATAGAGGAAACAGTGCTGGTTGCTTTCATCTGTTTTTGCTGACTCTCAGCTTGGATCTCAGCCATGGACACAGCTTGCAGCAATAAAGGGTAGCTTTAAGTTATGCCATCTTCAAATGGGCCTCTGTGGAGGCTTGTCCTGCAACTCATTACACAGGAGCCAAACTTGTCACCGAGGCTCCTAGTGAGAGAAGACCACCTCCAGCCCATTTCTCTACACCTGAAGGAAAGCAGGTCTTGTAGTTGTGCTTGTGTGGCCAAGTCAAAATCCCAATTTGGACTATGTTACTCTTGATATCTCTGGCAAGAGGAGAAAAAATCAAAGCTCTCCCAGCAGCGAAAATCAGACAGGAGGTTCCTTTGCACAGTGAGACTGTGCCAGCACTACCTGACCTGTGAGCCAAACACCAATGGGTGAGGCAATGACTCCAGGTGTAAGCAGAAGAGGAAAACAGTTGGGCAGGCAAAGAGACCAAAAAATCTCCCTGCAGGAAACATCAGATTTGAATTCATGGAGCCTTTCAAGGGACATGCCTCTCTGTCAGATGCCATTCTTTTGCCTTGTGAATAGTAGAGATAAATCAAGGCTACAAAAATATCAAACATGGTCTACTCTTCTCTACATGCATGGATTTTTTTACAAAATAAATAATTTAGTAGTCTTGGAAAAAAAAACCTACCAAAAAACCAAACAACAAATACAAAAACCTGATCCCCAAAACCCACAAGCCACAATTATTAGAAACAAACTAAGGTTAGTTTGAAATTAGCTCCCATGTACTATTGAAGGTTTATGGAAAACCGTCAGGGAAAATCAAACATGTGAAAAGCTGATCTTAGGTGAATGTGTTTCCCAGCAGCCTGGAGTCAGAAGGTCCCTGGATCAATAAGGCTGCAGATTGTTACAATATACCACTGTGAAGGGAAAAGTTGTGTGCTGGGGATTCTGAGCTTTTCTGCTTTAGCTCTGGTCCTCAAAAGAGGATGAATATCTTGCCAAAGATACTTGGACACCACTTGTGCCTGCCTCCACTACCAAATATTTTCTTTTCAATACCTCCCCTTCTTTGCATTTTTCAAGAATTTAATTAGATGTCCTAAACATTAGATATTCTAAAATTCTATATTATTCTAAAATCTTCAATATAAAACTCTCTAAAAAAATAGACACATATATAAACAGATGTTTACATAAGTATATATATATAAAGTATATATACTTATTTAAGTACAAACTTGCAAGTCAAGTGACATACATCAAATTTGTATAATTAGTTTAAAGCTCTGTAAAAAACCAATCTGTTTAGAAAAGTGTTCTAAAAAACTATGTTACACACAATTGTCAGGAGAAACCTACTACTGTAGTATCTTGTGATTATATAATGGGAAAAAGTCTTCAGGTCAGAGAGGAAAACCCATTTATTAGCCTTGTGGACATCGAAGTTATGTCACTATTCATCGAGATCAAGTAATAAAGGGAATTTCTTACACTCTTTCTTTGAGCTTGTAAAGAAGTCTCTGGAAAACTTATGCTATTCATCTGAATAAAAGAGAAGGGGTCCCTTCCCTCCCCTGTCTAGCAGCAATCCCCTATTGGAAAAACAGAACCTGATAAAAAAGTTGCAGCAAATTCTGTAATAATGCCACTGAAAGAGTCATTCTCTTCACCAAGTGAAAGATCCCACACAAAATGCAGGATAAAGTACGGCACTACAACAGTTTGAAGAATTATATGGCCAATATTAATACCAGCTAGTTACTCTACCATCACTTTATAAATGTTTCAAACACATGCAGTAGGAATTAAATTGTTCAAATTTTACACCATCATTTCCAAGACTGAGACAGCAGATACTGAAGAGGAGGTTGCTGGTAGCATGGCCCATTACACAGTTCATTTCCTGACTCACACACTTGTGATGTAAATGAGACATAAACTCTGACTTCAGCTTTTTCTCCATCTTTTGAGGACTGGGCTTTATCTGGATCTATTTTCCAGTTCAGAGAAACTAATGCAGCAGACAGACCTCAAAAAGAAATTAGATTTTGAGTGTTTTATAATGCAAATGGGAAGATGTTACTTGGTTTTAACATATAATTTTTAATATAAAATATAAAACTACCTCTACAATTTTTTTCCGTATTATCAACCTATCTTTGGTGTAGCATGATTAACTATTTGAGAGTATTTTTCTTTAAAACTTTAATAGATTATTCCTTTCTGATTTGCTCAACCATAAACGTAACTGAGAACATTATAATATAAACAGATGTATTTGTATTATACGAAATACCAAACATAAACACTAGCAGAATCACCTTTAGACTTGTGATATTTTAAATGGTAATTCTTTTTCGTTATAGCAAACCACATCATTTATGTTTGTTACCTTGCTGTCTTAAACACAGCCATACTCCTTTTATCTAGCCTCACTCAAGTCGATGGAAATATTTCCCTCAACTGTGAAGAACCAGAAGAAGCTGGAGATGAGTAAAATCTGTGACAGAAAGGTTCCCAGGTACAGCCCTCTGCTATTAGCTGCTTTCAGATGGCATCTCCTTGGCTTGCCAGTACACACAACCACCTACATATCACTGTTATAAGTTGTAATTCTTTTCATCCAGAAGAACCCAGAAGCACTTCACAGATTTAGAGCTAGGCTTGAAGTAATTTATACATATGATCATCTCATGGACTACTCCTGTCCTTATAGGACTGAAAAGAAAAATATTTATGCTCTGGACATGTTACTGACTCACAGCAGAAGCCTTGTGTTTGAAAAAATTAGAGGATGCAGAAACCCTGTTAGAGCAGTATCACATCTTACTATATGTGTTATATTTTCGATATTTCAATAGAATATTTCTAATTTAGAATATTTCTAATTAGAATATTTCTAATTTTTTACACATTCCCCATGGGAAATAGAGAAAGAAAAAAAATGTTTCTCAAGGCCATCAAGCAGGCCAGTAACTTGCTCAATCTGATGGGAAAAGCAGAGATGAGGTTGAGAACAGGGATCTCACTTTTGGCAGAGCCTGGTCCAGCCTGTGTGGGGAGGGTGCTCTCCCTACAGGGGAGGGCTCTGTGCTGCACAGAGTGGCACAAGGTGCTTTCAACTCAATTCATTTAACACAGAGATTTTGTGTGGACTTATTTCATTTGAGTTAAGGCAAAGGCACTCTTACACTTAAGTTTACATTACCAGTGGCAGCTACATGATCAATTCTGCGAGTGGTAAGGCCAGTTC
This sequence comes from Erpornis zantholeuca, assembly GCA_013400515.1. Lineage (NCBI taxonomy): Eukaryota > Metazoa > Chordata > Aves > Passeriformes > Timaliidae > Erpornis > Erpornis zantholeuca. The sequence continues at coordinate 164,796 of VZTN01026423.1, forward strand.
TCAGTATCTCTTCCCTTCTGTTCATCCCCTACCAGGCTGCTGTCTCCTGTGTTACTGCCCCCTGACAGCAGCTACTGTTCCATCTAATTCCTACTGCTCACCTGAGCTATCAGCTGAAAAGAGACTTTGCCAGCTTTACTCTTTAGTGAGCCCCTTAAACTGCTATCTGTGTCAAAGGGCTGCAATAAAAATCAGACACTGAGTAGTATTTACACCTAGAAATGAGACACTGTAAACATTCAATCCCTCAGAAAACAAGTTTTCACATCTTTTTCCTACACAGTGTTATCAAAACTTATATTTTATAATCAAAAATCGGGAGGAAAATACAGAGTAAAAACAAGGAAAAATACAGAACTTTCTGCATGAGAAGCAAACCCCACAATCTTATGAATGAAAGTGAGTGATGTTACTTCTGTTCAGTGAAACTACACATGCAGTGCTTGTGTTGGTTCAGAAAACAACTGGCTCTAAGCTAAATTAAACAGAAATTACCATGTTGAGGCGGGTCATAAAACAGTGAGCATTTTAATAAGAGACTTGGAAAGAAGGGACAAACATACTTTTTAAAAATGTATAATAAAATTTCCATAGTTTTTGAATTTGTCATAAAAGTTCTCTTTTCCAGAGAAATGCAGATACTTTCTGGAGAGAAGAGCCAATATCTGGTCAAATAATTAATAAAGAAAAACTAAATTTCCTTTAAAAAATTTAACAATTTACTGGAACAAAAAAGTGACAAAGGACAGTCCTTTTTGTTTTCTGAAAATATCTTGAAATAAAAATTGCAATATGTTTCCCTGTGAGAAGTTTAACACACTTGGATTAAATCCACACAGCAGATGTAGGATAGAAAATGTTTTTGAAAGCATAACACAGACCTTGTAGGATAGACATTTTTGGGTTGTAGGAAAAATGCCTAGACTTTACACCGGAAAACAAAATACTGTATCCCCATGTCTTTCTAGATTTGCTCAGTCTTGCAAATCAGGGGCAACAGTCTTATAAAACCAATCTCAGTTTTGTACAGTAAATAAAAATATACAAATATACAACTAAATAGAATTTTTTGTTAATTTCCTCCCTCACTTCATCAGTCAGCCAACTTGACTTCAGTATAAATTTCTGAATCTTTTTCCTTGTTAAGCACAAGGGCTTCATGGATCTGTAATTAAAAATGTATTTTCCTGGCTATGCTATACAAATATTTTAAGTATTTGACCAGATGCTGAAGACTGGCTTTTCATGAAAGAGATAAAGAAATTTTAGTAACAAAATTGGCAGAATTGGAATTTTGGGAAGTCAGTGTATCCATGTATCCACTGTATCCATAATTCTCATACAGGAGAAAGGTTGTGTGCCCAGATCATTAATGTATTTAACAAATTAGCAGACATTTGAGAAGAGAAGAACTCGCTGCCTTTCTTTGGGGGGAGTTTTTACTCAATATTTTATATTGGGTTATTAACTATCATTACTTAAAGAGGCACTGATTTATTGCATTCAGTCTGATCAAGTTCTATGTTTCAGGAAAGGATTGCTCACTTATCTTTTGAAGTTTGATGCCTGGACATGTAAAGCAGGATCTCATTGTAAAATTTTACCCCCTAGGCCAGGAATCCAGTAGTGTATAGAAGTGAAAAACTCTCAAGAACACCTACTAACTGAGATTCACAAAATCTAATTATTCATATTTTGATAATATTAATTAATATTTGCACCTAAGTCATACACACATTCCCTCTTTTTCCCAAAAAAAGGTTTCACAACGTCCATGATTTTCTAAGGTACACAGTTGAATATTCTGCCATGAAAAGAGGGACAAATAAGTGCAAAAGCTCATGTTTTGATAAATAATGCCAGTTTAAAAAAATTCATGAATACTGAACACAGTAACAACTTAGGTTTTGCCTTCCTTTGTAATTTGACAATGAAATTAGAAAATTTCATGTGAAGAGTTGTAATTGCAATCAATACAAAAATTTGGAAAAAACCACTAAAAAGCCAACACCATCTTTTAATATGTGCTTCCAAACAACTGGACCATTGTGTGCTTTAAGTCCATGTCCCTGGTACACATTTGGGCTCAATTAGGGCTACACAACTTAATCTTGCAGAATAGCTCTTTCAAAAAAATGCTATATAAGCAAGCTCCAGCTAATTTTTCTGATATCTGGCATGACTTTTGTATCTTTATCCTTTTTATGCACTTCTGCAGCCAGAAACATCAAAATATTTGGGCTAGTCCTGTGGTAGTTCCTCAGGCACAAGGCTTGTTGACTTGGGCTTTTGCTGGAGTAAGGAACTCAGGGCTGTTCCCATGCACCAATGTGTGGTGTTTTCTCAAGGGTACTGAATATAGCTGTTAAAACCTTTTATTTTTCTTTCCACAAACATGAAAATGTTTCCCATGGCTGGAAAGAAAAGTTTTCTAATATTCTATTGATTGTTTAGTAAGATTATTTCTGGATGAAATGATGGAGACCAACTTAGTATTGAGGAAGATACACAGCAGTTCAAGGTAATAGATAAAAGATTATTGTCATAACACTGCCTGAGGAAGACATCTGAGGCTGAACAGAGTTTATTTTAGAACAAAACCCAGAAATTAAATCCTCCAGAGATCAGAAGTAGCATTCAGTCTTCCACATTAAGGTCAGCAGTTCAAACCCAGTGTAGGTCACTGACCAAGTGGTCATTACCAACTCATGGTTGGTCAGTGAGCTGCTGATCTCATGGACAGGAATCCACACCACTAAAACCTCTGCCACAATTGGCACCTTTACTGAATATTTTACTAAAGAGACCAGGGACTGGGCTGAGTGCAGAGACAGAACAATATTTTTGCCATAAGAGGTGACGCCTCAAAAAACAGATTAGTAGGATTTATGGTAGGCTTGTCTAAACTGAAAGTTACTGTTCACATTCATAACCAATAATCAAGACAGAAAACATCTGTGTCAGATTCCTTCTGACCTGTGTTAGTGTTGTGATGCCCAAATAAATTCCCAAATAAATTCTAGATAAACAAGTTATTTCTGTCTCTTTCATCAGGGCAGTGATTTCTGTATTGCTTCAAGTGAAGAAGACCACATAATTATGGCCATATGGAACCCATTTCTTCTCCTCTCCAAATGATAATTTTAGATGTTGATTTCATTGCCAGGAAGATTATTCAGTTTGCAACTAGATGAAGAAAGGTTTTCTAATAATACTTGACTTTTCATATTTTCATACACAAAAGGATGCTCTGAACACTCATGGAACCTTTCAGAATGTGTGCAAAGCAAGTGAAACAAAAATATCAGGACTTCACATTGTTATGATTCTGAAGCTAAGAAACATACTGCAGCACCCAGTCCTCCTCCACAGTTCTGTTTCAGAGCACCAGCTTAGTTTGGTAATTTACCATACATTTGTGAAGATACAGATATGAAAATTGACATTCCTAACTGACTCTTGAGACTCTGGAAAGCTAGCAATGAGTAGGATGTATAGGCCTGGTCATCTCATACACACTGCAGATCCCATTATTGTATAGGTCAAGAAATAAAGCATTTTCTTCAGATTTTATAGAAAAAAAAAAACCTTACAGAATTAATAGCCTCAGTATTTGTTGGTCACTCAAACAGTTAGGGCCTTGTTGGAACAAAAAAGTATCTAGCAAACAAAATACTCTGTGGTCATCTCCTGCCAGCCTCATTTTTTGGCCCTCAGTTTTGACACTAAAGGAAATGGTGATCAGTTTTGATCATTTTCAAGTCTCATGTTGTTCAGGGTTTTGTAGAGCTCTTTTGTATCACACCTGAGGCTGGAGTAGCCCTAGCCTTCTCCATCACCTTCCTATGCAAGGTGCTCCGTACCTCTGGTCATCCTGCATCTCTTATCTGTGTCTTCTGAAGTTCCAACCATCATTCCTCAGAGGAATGTAGGGAGCCTACAACTGCACACATCATTCAGGTTGTGAATGGATCATGCATAGTGCTCTTTCCATTTCTTTCCCATCCTTAAGGAAGCATTTTCTTTGCTTGGAAAACTGCTACTGAGCATTGAGCTGATGCTTTGTTTTCTATCACAACATCCAGGTCTTGTTCCTGAGCAGCTGAGTTCAGTTCAGAATCCACTGTTTTATCTGTTAAAAAATGACTTTATTGCATTTTTACCATACTCCTACACTGGAACTAGTCAGACAAGAAGTAGTAGCTTTAGTCCAGTTTGAACACATGAAGAAATGAAACATAAAACTGCAGTTTAGGACTGAATTGCTAGCAGCAAGAAAGGTGTTAAGATAAACTTTCAAGACTGACTGGGATCCTTTATTTGACTGTCAGTAGTGATTCTGGAGCAATGAGAACTCTAAACTTGGCCACAGAGAAGACATCGTAAGTGCTGCACTGGGATTTTAACGTCTGTGGAAAAAAATAATACCAGAGTTGTACATCCAAGAATATTTTCAGTTATGCATTACAGTTGTGTTTGTCTATTTGCATGACAGAAAATAGGAAATAAGGAGTTCTCATTATCTTACCTAGTTGACAATAATGAAGACATTACTGCACTTCATTGTGCAATACAGTCACTGTTACTGGCACTGGTATTGAGAAGTATCAAGGTTGAAAGATGAGGCACTTGTCTAAAGTTCCCAAGAAATTCAGTCTGACTCTGGGATTTAGGAAAACCACATCGACATTTTGGTGAAGAAAGCTTTCCCAGCAGCTGGGACTTTTGGCACATTAGTTGCAAATCTTAAAGATCAATTGAGATTTATTGAAACTTGAAATAGTATATATGTCTTTTAAGAGTTGGCAATTTTGGCTATTATGACATTCCTATTAAATTCTATTTGAATGGAAAGACAGTCTTCTTGTTTCTAAGGCCCTTGATTGGCTTTTGGAAGAAAAATGAGTTAACACTCAACTCCATTTGGTGTGATCTGTGGCCAGTAATTCAAACTCATTACTCCTCAGCTCTCCGTGTGATTTAGGAGCAGTAAAAAGACCCTTGTTCACATATGGGTTTTTCTCACAATATATGACTGATTGCATCAGAGCTATTCTAGCAAAAGCTTTCCCATACAGCTTCCATTTCATAATTATGTTCTTAGTTGTCATCTTTTCAGCTCATTTTCTCTTTCTACTAATTGCTACACTGCCAAGTACACAGAGTCTCGGGTTCTGTGCACAAGTACCACATGAGGCTAGTTTTAAGTGTTTTCTTCCTGTAATGTTGAAATGACTACAAAAACCACTTTTTCCTTTCTTCTCTCTGCCATCAGTAGACTGCCATGGAGACCTCCTCAAAGCTAAAATGGATGCCAGATTGAGATTCAGGTCTAATCCACAAAATAAACAAAATAAAGCTGCTGCTATAAACATTTAAATGAAGCGAGCCATTCACGGAATGATGAGAATCTCTTTCAGTGTTTAAGGCATCTATTATTTTTCACATGTATTTGAACCAGAAATAATAGGTGGGTTTAAGCCACATGGCAGAGTGTAAGGGCAGTTTCACAACATAGCATTCGAATGTTATCTCCTCTCTACACTGGCAGTGACTATTGCAGCAAGATTCTTCCTTGAGTGGATCATGATACATAGCAGCTATTTTCTTATTATAAATATACACAACACATTGGTAAAATCTATAAAATCAAGCTAAGACATTTGAAAGCCCCTTCTAGAGGATCCTCAGTAAAATAGGAAACCTGAATCAACAGATCTTACAGTGTGTCATGCACCCAACTTCCCTTTTCAAGGGAAAGAAAACCTGCCCATTTCTCAGATCTACTACAGGCTCACGTCATCAGAAGTACCACGGTTCATGACTTGTCCTAAAAGGTTTCATGTGAGTCCAGCTATAGATGAGTCCAGCTACACACAAGTCTCACTCCTTGTCCTCTCTCCTTCCTCTTCTGTCTTTTGGCAGGTGTTCAGCAGAGAACACATTTATACCTTTTCTAAGGGAACTCTCTGGGTCTGAAGGATGGTATGGGCTGCAAACCTGGCACACTGCCCATCCTACACTCCCTGCTGTAGAGCCCTGGAAAGGATCCAAGCAAGAAAAAGCCAAAATAGATCAAGAAAACAAAATATTTTCTTTCTAATGTCTCACTGAAGCAGTGGGCTTTACAAAACTTCAGACGTCACTTAATACAAAATTCTCTTTGAGAGCTCCTAATTTTTTCTCAGGATAAAAAATTAGTTTCCAAGCCTGGTCAAACTAATCCTAATTTGCAGGAGAGAGACAACCAATGCATCTTGGATGATTACTGTCAATTCTTTCCTTCCTAATCTGAAGAGATCATCTCTGGGCCGAGGCAGGGCTCCCTACCAACACGACACAGGCTAAGGACAAACTTGTAACTTCCTATTCATCTTGGCTCCCTGGCTTGTTTACTTAACATTTTCACGTATCAGTTACTTAAAGAAATGAAACGTGCTCTAGTGTTCTTTTCTAGGAAAGCATTCTGAAACCAGGATGCATTCCTAGATGCCTCCAAGTCTGGGTATCAAATGCTAGTAAAGGCATGCAAAACTGACACTGATTTAGTCATGATGATAATGATCCTAAACAAATGCAGTTTACCAGGCAGGCAGGCAGGACCTAAATGCTCCCAGTATACAGCAAATGGCAAGTTATTATTTCTGTAATACAAAATCTGGCATGAAGTACAGTCAGCTCACATGACTGTTGCTATTTATTAATAAAACCCAGATGTGTTCCTCTGGATCTGCACAAAACCAGATTGTGCAGATCCAGAGGAATCTGCACAATCAGTGCAGAACCACTGCACTGGTTTTGTGCAAAACCAGTTTTGCACAAAACCAGATTGTGCTGGAAATAGGTCATCTCCATCAGACCTTCCACAGTGCTATGACTTCTTTTTGTTTGGGATACATATTTCCTGAGCCTCCAAAAATATTTGTTACTTTAGCAAAAAAACAGCATGTTGAATAGTCACATTTGTTTATGTGATTATTATGTATATATTTGTATCACATTGGCAAGCAATTGTTCGTCATCAGTCTTTGGCTCGTGCAAACCGACAGCCCTGTATGGTGTGGAGACTTTTTGGAAGTTTCTTACTTTGTTCAGGCTGTTATCATGACAGAATCTTGGTCTGAGATATTCTGAGTCTCCAAGGGTCTGTTAGGTAAGACTCAGTTGGGCGTCAGCAGTGTTAGCTGTCTCCCATCATTGTTTTTGGCAGGGCCACCTAATCATAGGACTGAGCTTTCCCACTGTAAATCCTTTGGCTGTGAGATATCCATCAGATGTTTTCACAGCTCCCACACTAGCCATAAGCACTAGATGAATACTTTGACAGTCAGGAAGATGCACTGAAGCTGCACAGAGTTGTGACACACTAATGCTCTAGTGCTGTTTTTGCTCAGGCATACATGGAACAGACAGTCCATCCTGCTCAGGAAAGGATAAGAAACTTTTAACTACCTTCTGATGGCCATCAATATTTGCAAAACACATCCATTCAGCTCCATGCAGTATCATTTACAAATCACTCCCCAGAATACCACAGACCATCCAGCCCATCCAGCTTCACCTCTGAAATGCATATTCCCCAGCTGTTTTTTGTAGTGACTCACTCAAAAAGGGTTAGTATTACAGCTCATCATGGATAAAGGGAGGCTTGGGCGAATCCCAATGGCTGATTCTCTCTCTCAGAATAATTAGGACTCAGGCCAGTCCTTCCCATGCACACCAGCTGTGTGCTCCTTAGCCATTGCTAAGCAGACAGATGCATAATCTGGAACTGCTAGATGCTGTCAGTCAGCTGGCTGTTATTACATCAGGCACAGAATAATCTCCAGGACATTTTACAAGGCAGGGGGCTCTCAAGAGAACTTCTTGACTGTGCCACATGAGAATAAGTCAAGCCAAAATAAAATAAAAAAAGAACAAGTTCAGTTTTCCTCTAAATAGCAAGCCACTGAAGCATGCATAACAAAGGTTTGTAAAACCTCTACATCTGAGCTCTTGTACAGAGCTCCCTAGCAGAAAACAATGTTCCTGAGCTTTATCACGGGGTTCCTCTTCCTGTAGCCTGGAACACTGCAAGTCATCACCTGTGCAAACCAGGGTCACTGTAGTGACCATCCTCCTTTTGCTGAGCTTCCCCATCCTATCTAATTAGTCCACACCTGGAGCCGCTGCAGGCTCCCCAGGGCTATGCCAGACAACTTGTGTTGCTGTACCTGCAAAGATCCAACTCTCTCAAAGGACACCTTTGAGAGACTGCACAAGTAAAAGGGCTCACAGCATGAGCAGAGGGGAGTAGCTGAAGCCACAGGTGTCAACACAGGCCCTGCTCTCTGTGCAGGAACACACTGCCTGCAGACTGTGCCTTCTGTGGGGATCCCTCACCTGGCCAGAGCTGTAATGCAAGAGCCAGGAAAATAAATACATAAAGAAAGAGATCAGCTCCTCTCTAGGAAATACACAGTCAAGTGAATCAAGGCGACATTTCTGTTTTGGATCTTGTCGTCATCCTGTCAGTGTTGCAGTGGACAAACTTCTCAAAACCCTTCATTTACCATTATGTATCTAATGATGGTGATTTACAAACTGTCAAGCACCCACTGGTCTTTAGTCAAATGCAAGCAGATTTTCTAAAGAACGCAGCATGCACTTTTCAAAATATATCTCTGCATTTTCCTTTGATATCCCAGTCCAAAGGAAGTGGCTGTGTGTGGAGTTCTAAGTACTGCTGGTTCTACAGCATCTTTTATATTCCCAAGATGAAGATCTCTATATTTCAGAAATAACATAGCATACTAAATATTAGGAAAATAAATTACTCCTTTCAATTTACTTTGAGAGTTAACAGGCAGACCTCAAAATTCAATACATATGCATAACCCCTCATAGCTAAAATAATCTGTCAAAATGTCATTTATAAGGCAGTTAATCTTCCAGGGAATAGTAAGTTTAAGACATATTTAATAGTATTTTTTTTTTTTTTTTAGATAGGCTGAACAGTACAGTTTGCATGACTTTTTAAAAACTCTTCATCAGGACACATTATCTCTCAGAAAAAAAATCTGTGTAGAGAGAAATACTTATTTCACTAAAAAAATACCTTCATCAGAAAAAAAAAAAAACAACACCTTCATCAGAAAAAAATCATGAGGTGATAGAACTATAAACGGGCCACAGACATTGGCTTTTTTCCTCCCAGCTGGAAAGAGTGACTTCCTGGATTCAAGAACATGTTGTGGACCTGTGCACATATCCACACATCATTTCAAACTGGACCACTGGAGACAACTACAGCTGGGAACTTGAACAAGCACTGTGGTGGCTGTGGTGATTCAGTTTCCTTATAAGTAGAGCAGGTTGGAAAAATTCTTACTGAGTGCTGTTTCACTGGAATTCAGCGATTTGGCCAGTTTAGAACTTTTCACAGACATGGTTTAATTTCAAAGACAGTGGGACAGACCCTAAGCAGCCTCCAGCATGAGCCTCACTGCCATAAAGCAGGTTTTAAAGCTTGGGTTCTTGCTGGCTACCTTGTCCAGGTTGTTGACAGCCCATTAGCAAGCTGCTGGGAACCTGGATTGGCAGGGCCTGGAGATCCCCAGCCGTCCTTCCCCAAAACAGTTCAAGAGCTCTGTCCCCATTAATAGAATATTCCAAGTGTTTTCCGTCTATTTCTTCAATGGAGTGAACACAAATGTCAAATCAAGAAAAAACTCTGAGAAAAAGAATTACTACTTTTATCTCTGAGTGATTACAATACCAAGCAACATAATTAAAATATTAAAATTCCACTTGATAGAAACTACAAATGGGGACTATTGTCATTAATAAATATAAACCAGATAATGGGTAAAAACTTTATGTCTCCAGCAAAGGTAGTTTTTGTTGAGGTATTTTTACACCATTCATTTGTAAAGTATGATAATAAGATTCTGACTCCTTTGTCAAAATACAAAATTAAATCAGTAATACTACACCCCTGGGGAAAGGGAAATCATTGTCATATCATCCTTCATGGACATTAAAGGCAAAACGAAAGTCCTGTTAATTATCATTAATATTTATCTAGTACCCACAGGTCCAAACTGACATGATAGTCTCATTCTATTATGCCTCATAATTTTCTGTTCCAGAGAGCACTAAATTGGCTTAGATGCAACCAAAGAATGGAAAAAGAAACAGAACTACAGACTGAGATCATAGAAATACTGGAGTGAATTGTTGCCTAGTTTTCAGTTTGAATTTATGAATATGAAAAAAGTAAATCACTGACTGCAGAAGTTCCTGCTTTGTTTGTAACTCTTTTGGAACACGCCAGACATAGAATTTTTTCCTGTATTTCTATTTGCACTGAGTTGCATTATTTAAATTTTGAAAAGTTAAGGGATAGCAGAGAATTTGCACCTGTGTAAGTTCTTTTAAATCCTATTTGCCATTTGGCACTGGTGGAAAGTTACAAAGAAGAAAATAGAAAAACCATCAACAAATCACGAGCTTTTAGTTTTTTGTTTTTGAGGAATGATAAATACACTTTTCAGACTGATTTAGCTTTTTATTCTCTCTGCCTGACTTCCATGCCTGTAAAATGGCGTATTACCATCTTGTTAGCATGGTCCTTCTTACAAGAGCTAAAGGTGTAAAGAAAATCGAGCTACTGCCATCGCCTTCAAAGTGTCGCCCATCAAACATATCCCGTGGAACAGGGCCTTAGACATGCCTTGTGCTCTGCCTGTTTACTCTTTCTCCCACTGAAATTGCTCCCAGTGAGCATAAAAAGGGTTCCCAGCCAGAAAACAGAGCTGGTGTTGAAAGTTCACCCTCACTTTCAGTTCCAGCCACCAACAGCAATGAATTTCATTACAATTGATTTTTTTTTTTTTTTAAACAAGCAGAACAATTTCAATGCTTACAGGAGGTGACAGCAAAAGTGTTGGAAGTTGTTCAGATACTGGAGCCACTAGGAAAGTTTTGAAAATACATCCTTCAAAGTGCACAGGTCCCACCACAAAGATGGCAGTCACTGGAGAACAACACCTGGGCTTTCCCTACACCTCTTACATCCGGGGCAGCCTCCTCAATGCTCGCCAGCAGTAATGCTGCATTGGGTGCTGCCTGGTCTCATTTCACACAAGACCTCAAACAATGCTTCAGTCATCATCCTGGGAGGGCATTTAGTGGCTCTGGATTCAGTCGAGATCCTAAGAGGATCTAAGGATTCTAGAGCCTTTTAGGTCTCTTCGAGTAATGTTGCTCAAAAGGGTTTATACAGCAGATTTTATGGAAATTACCTGAGGTAATCCATCAGATCTCTGTATGTGTCCCTGACAGGGTACCCCTGGATGTATCTCGATGTAAATGCTAGACATTTCACCCTGCCTGTGTCCTATAAATCCTACATTCTACAAATCCTGTGTGACTTCACCTGTACTTTAGTGAGAAACCTTGATTTCTAAATTTAAACCAACATTTCAGGAACTGTCTAATGTTTGCACTATCATAGTTCAGCTTTATCCCCAGAATTGCTTGACTGCAAATACATCAGAAGCTTCTATTTATAACTCATAACTAATAATAATGGCTGTGGATTCAAGAACTCCAGGTTTAGTCACATGCCTGTCTCAGATACCCTGCCATAATGTTTCATTATTCCTGTATGCTACAGGTGCTAAAAATTATTTTTCCCTTGTCACAGAATCTGACAAGAAAAGTAAAAATACTATAAATTAAATTCTTAACAGAAAGAAATCATTTACTCAAGATAGCATTTTGAACCAAAGATGATATTTTTTTCTTCAATGCTCCTGTGTCATTCAATGTGAAATTTTTTATCCTCTCTTGCAAGTTAGCATAAATAATTAGAAAACTGCAATTCCCAGGAAGGAATATCCTTCAGCCAACTCTCTTCTAATTCCAATATTCTTAATTTCTGCGAGTGGGAGGAAGTTTGCTAAAACTGCTGGTTTTGCTCATCTGAGTCATCATCCACACATACAGGCTACATTCTTCCCTCCATCTCAAACGGATGCAGGTCTTTCTGATGAGTCACAATAAAGAAAGGGAATTATGTAAAAAGTATTCCTCATTCAACATATCAGGGTGAATTTAAAATAATAAGAAATGCTCTTTTCTTTGACAACATGGAATTGTGATTTGGGGCGTGGAAAGGAAACCTACTAAAACCTACTAAGTAGTTTGGCTACTCAAAAGCAACACACTCATGCTATAGGCAACTACATCATATATTTCCTTTCCCCCTATTTCAATATTATATGCAAAAATAAATTAGATTTTGTGGCAAATGTGCTGAAATTGAAGTAGTCCTAGTGCTCTGAGGATGTTTAGAGGATCTCCATGAAATGCTTCACCTACAAAGCTGTCACATATGCAGAGTTATACAGATTGCAAGCATGGCATATTTTCCTTTATGGAGAGAGCAAGGAAGAAAGAAGCATGATTAACAGGTGGGGAATTGTATATAGCCAAATTGACAACTCTTTGTGTTAAGATTCACTTACATTTAATCTGGTTTTGCCACCAGCATTTCCATGTGTCTTTATAAAGCTCATAAATGGCCCAAGCATGTCCTTTGCAATTTCTCAGGTGCATACAGTTGACAAAACTGGACTCTATACAGGCAATAATGGTAATTTATAGTTTTAATTTCAATTCTACTTAGTGGATACAGTATTTCGGTGTGACGAGATTGTTCTATGTCGCTCTGCTTCTTTTCCATTTCTAAACTTCCCCAAGTTCGGTGGACTTGGTTCTGCCCTGAACTTTCCCTTTCTAAGGAGAAAATGGTCCTGTAATTGTGCTGCTTTTAAAGGATTTTGGTTGGGTGGGGTTTTTATTGCTATTGGTTGGTTGGTTTTTTTTGTAGGGGAAGAAGGCATATGCAAGCCAAAGTGTTGCATGTCTTCTAACAATGTGTTTAAGAATGAGGTTCGTGCTGATATTAATCATGTATTCATCAGAACTGGCAGGGACAATGCTGAAGTTATTGTTAGATCTTCAGGTCCCTGCCTTTTCTTTCCATCACTGCACCTCTTAGAGACACTCTTATGAGGGACCAGACAACTACTTACATTTTCTTCCTGTGTATTCACATGAAAGGTGGATCATATCTATAGTAAAAGAGACAAATTTTTAATGTATTTCTTTCTGTACATGTTTGTACCAGATTTTTAATCTGTTTGGTTGCATTTTAATGTGATCATATTCTGTATTTAAGTTCCCAACCTCTTTTCCCTTATTCAGGCTTTAATTAAGAAACAATTCCATGAAGTAAGGGGCTATATCAAGCTTCAGAGCTGATTAATATACTGGCTTTTTAGTTTTGGTTAAAATAATTCAAGTATCTAGGGTCAGCCCATCTTTTTTTATTGAAGGAAATGACAAAAGGGAATGGTGCCCTTGCTCTTTGATGACCTTTTCTGGAAGAGAAAATTTATTTGAAATTCCTATTGCTGCCTACTGTACTTTTCAAGCACGCACCAACATTTTTTTCTGGAAAACAAAAGTGTTTGAAGCTTTCCCTGGGTTTTCAGATTGCCACAGACACTGAAATAAGCTGTAGGAAGGCAGATTCACATGGATGCCATGCTCTTTGTAATGCCCGGGTTACCTGGTGTAGCTTATTATCAAGAATTATTATTTTGGGGAAACTAGGGTTAAAATTATCATTTGCTCATTGCAAAACAACATGGAAGGAACATAAAAGCAGATTCCAAAGTAGATACTGAAAATTCACACCTACAGAAGTGGGGAAACAGAACTTCATTTGGACATGAATCAGAGAAGGCAACAGAGAGCTTTTAGGTGACTCTCCATGGGACTTACCCTGATAAGCTTGAATTCCATACAGTCACTCTGTGCAGTGCAGTGTGCATTGGGGTTAACACATCTTAAACTATCCTTTGAGCTCTCCTTGCTTTCTCTGTTGTTCATTCTGACTAGCTTAAAGCCATTTCACTTTTGGGGAAAGCACACAGGGTTATTCTTGTCCTGCCTCCTCTCTGGGTCTATGGCATCCATTCAGGAACAGTGGAGAACAAGTAAAGAATAAAGCTGTGGTTTGGCATTCTGTAGATACAGTGATTTTTTCAGAGCTCAGCAAATAACTGGTTAGTGAAACTCCTCACTCCACAGAATATCACATCTTGAACAATTAGACTATGTAAGATCATTAATTCCATTAATGACTTATGGCCATTTCAGGATGATTTTCTGCTTTTCAGGCAGAAGCACCTCTATGACACTATATGTAACATTTCATAGAAAAAATTCAAAGACTTGAGTACAACAGAATCAGAAAGAAACCAAATGATGAGGGAGAAGTTGGAAAAAATAACGATATTTCTCAATGTCTGACTTGCTCTTGATTTTCTTTTTTTTTAAACAGAGTTGTTTCCTTAACCTCTGGCATTGTGGTTACTTCTGTGGGCTATTTCATCAGAAATCAGTTGAAATAAAAGATGAATCCCTTTCCTGACAAATTCCAAAGCATGTATCTATCAGATACTATCCAGACTAGTGGCAACAAAAAAATGTAATCTATAAAGTATTCCTGATGTTTCCCTTTTACAGAAAGCTCTGGGAAACAAAACAGCTGGTGTGATCTAGGCTGACTACAAATAAAACTGATGTGCATCCTTAGGAATAAGCAGAATAAAAATTACGCTGCAAAGAAAATGCAGACATGGACTTGAACAAATGAAACCAACTACTTATCTATATAGTTGAAATTCTGAAAAACTTTCAATTTTCAAATGTCAAGGTGCTTAAAGCTCTTTTAATGCTACAGTTTATGCTGCAAAGGGTATGTAAGTCACCCCAAAACTTCTGGAAACCCTGTAGTTAGGTATTTTTGAAGACCCTTTCTGACTGAAACAGCATTATGCAAACAACATGAATATGCCTTTTCCATTTCTCTTGAAAGCCAAGCAGAACATGGTATGTATGCAGGTTTGTATGGGAGAGGTTGCTGATGGGTAAAGTCTGCTGTTCCTCTCTTTGTAACACATAAGTTATTTGACACCTGAATGTAAAAAAATCACAACATTTTTACTCTGATTTAGCACTATCTCTGCCAGAATTTTTTCATTTAGGAATGGTCAGTTTTATCTACTTTTGGAGATAATGTTTCATACCTAGATAGACTAACATTACCCTCAGTGATTGCAACACCTTTGATTTTTTTGTGGGTAAAAGAAACACAGTTTGAATTGCAGGTGGTACTGAACTTCCAAGGAGCCACTCTGGCCTGCATGAAACTGCTGGCAACTGTGTGAATAATAGACAAGCACATGGAGATCTGATGGCAACACCTCAGTTCACAATTTGTCCTTTACCTTCCTATAATTTGAAATTTTTGAGTCTAATTAAAAGGAGTCAGAGGAACATACTCTAAGATTTAATGCCCCAGCTCTTCATTTTATCCCTCAGCACACAGAACATTAATCAGTATCCCCAGCTTCAGGGTCTGGGTTGCTATTTCTCCTACACCAGAGATGCAGAAGTCTCATCTTATTCTGCAAGTTTTGTGCTTTCTTCGCTGGCTCTTGTATGCTTTGCATATTTTATTAACTACATAACACTCTATCTTTTTCATATATGTTTTTCCCAGGGTTGGCCAACTCTCCTAGTCTAGTTCACAGCAAGCCATTGAAAAAGTTGTCTTTTTGTTTTTCACAGAAAGGGTGATGTGGAATATAGATCAAAATGTGAAATGTAGGTCAAAATGTGGTTATACACTACAACAGACATTGAAAAGGCAAGAGTAGAAAAAATTCTGTTAGATTAGCAATTTTTCTACCATTAGACCTTATTGGAAGCTCGCTTACAAGTGAATTCAATTTCAGTCCAAGCTTGGTTTTAAAATGAAACTATTGGATTTAGTGCCACAAAAAGAAAGGAAGTGGCTTTAAACTCTTGCAAAGGAATTAATACTATGCATATTTCATTGCATAAGAGTATATGGTTTATCTCTCCTATGTGATTATTAAGGCTGGACTTGGCATAAAATCCATTCCCTGCGCAAGTTCAAAACAGGCTTGGTTAACTGCTGGGATGTTTTTTAGCCAAGTGCAGAAACCTAATTGCAGGCACACCACACTATAAGAAGTTGTTCTCATGATATCTCTTTGCAGGCAAAAGGAAATGAGCACTGGAAAACTCATAAGAAAGTCTGCTCATGTAACATTTCCACCCTCTCTTCCAGACCAGAGAGGTTTGGACAAGTTTTGGTTAAAGAGACTAATTTCTGGATGCTTATCTGAACTGAACAGTCTGAATTTTTTGAGGTTTGGTGTTGATTGCTCTCCATTTGAAGAGCTATTGGCACTTCCATACATATAATCAACAAAAGCCTTTCATCCAAAATGCTTCCAGCTTGTTGTGTTTCCAGTATGTGCTCATAAACCTGCAGTGTTGAAAGAAGCTTCTCCTCTAGCACAAAAAAAGAAGAAAAAAATGTATAGCTGTATCTACCTTGGGCTCTTCTATGAATTTCTTCAGTTTATGCAGAAAGAAAGTATCTTTTGGGGGAGCAAGGTTTTGGGTTTTTTTTGATGGGATCCCAGGATATACCTAACTAAAGCACTAAGTGTTTTCCTGCAATGGGTGAGAATAGAGTACCACCTCTAGAACACACAGCCTGAAAAGGAAAGCCTAAGAGAGCAACAGTTGCATTAAATGGTGTTTTTGTTATTCGCCTGACGTCTAAGTTTTTGATCACATGAAAGCCTCATGCAGCATGTTAGATCAGTTTCAAATGTGAAACTTCTAAACCTTCATTTCATCACATTATAAATCAGCTATGATTTTACTGTTCACCATTTCAAAGCATTCTCCATAGGCTCTGTCATGATGGTCTTCACTAATTCTCCTTTCAAAATTCCTTCTCTTAGGTCTATCAGTCCAAAGATTTATATTACCTCCTATTGGACTTTCTCTAGTTCTCCCAGACACTTTGGTAAGACCATCACCAAACCAAATCAAACTAGTCTTAGAAAGGACCACCCTAACTCAGAGAACACAGACAGGACTCCTCAAAGACAGAATTTGCTGCTTGAGCAAAAATTCATTAAAAAGGTGTTCATGATATTTTGGGTGCTGGCATTTTTAAATTTTTTTTCCCTGGCTATCTAATGCTGATTTAAAAATACACAAATCCCTGGAACCCCAACAGACCCTGGCAGTTTACCTGGCTGAACCTCACATCATACTATATCTGTCTGGTTAGTTTGTTTCTTTTTTCTTTCAGTCCAGGTTGTATAAAAACAAATCTTTCCCATTTCAGTTCTCTTCCCCAGCTTTTTCTCTGCCCTAGTTCCTCCTCTTAGTTGCAACTTCACACTGTGGAAACTTGCAGTACTATGACTAACTGCGGAGAGAACAAGTCATAAATTAGTCACTAGCCAGACAAGCATCTTTGCAGTCCCACAATGACTTGAAACATTAGGCTGGTTTCTGGCCCAAGGTCAAGCTCCTAGAGATCATTGGGTACACAGATCTAAAAAAGCACTAATTAAAATTTTTGGCTCTTAACTGTCCACCTGTATAGAGTCTGGTTACACAGCATTCTAATGAGCCACCAGCAAAGGGAGCCAAGCAGCTGCTCATGAAGATGTTGCCTTTTCTGCTTCTTTTTGCTGTGCCAGGAGGTAAACACAATATTATGAATTTTCTTTTTTAATCTTTGTGACACAAAACATAA
Organism: Erpornis zantholeuca; assembly: GCA_013400515.1. NCBI lineage: Eukaryota > Metazoa > Chordata > Aves > Passeriformes > Timaliidae > Erpornis > Erpornis zantholeuca. The sequence goes on from VZTN01026423.1 coordinate 182,509, forward strand.
ATTGCAGTGCATTACTCCTGCTTTTACTTAGACCAAACCAGATTTTGTTACTAAAAATGTTCAGAACTCTTCAACTGAAAACACCTCACTGGATATCACTCCAGGCAAGCATGAAAACAAGGCTAATAAGGCAAAAACCAGTTCCTTGCTCAATGAACCATTCACAAACAGGCTCACATGTCTCTGACTAGCTCATGGCACTGGGCACACTGACACACACCACCTGCTAGAGCTATCAGCTAAAATCCATGTGAGGAAGAAAGTCCAGGGCTGTTGACTCTCCAGTGCCCTTCCAGTGAGAGCACAGCTTTCAGCAGCTGTTATTGGACATGAAGCTGGTGTGTTCTTTCCAAGGAAAGCTGTCTGCAGGCTGGCCCTGCTTGCTGCAGCAAACTCACTGCTGGTACACTAGGCAGCAGAACTAAGCTTCCACCACCTCCACACCAGCTCAACCCAAGGCTTGAAATTGTGCTATGTGGTGATGCACGTGCAGGCAGATGGGAAGTAAAGGTGGGGAGGAATTCACAGCCTGGGTGGTCAGATTCCCTGTTCAAGGACTCAGCTTTCTTCTCCTTGACCAGTGCCTCGCAGTCATAGCTGGTTCTCAGCTGGAGGGAAAACACCAGTTGTGTCAACTGACAATTTCTGTGGCAGCAGCAAGCACAAGAGGGCATTGAAAACTGAAAGTGAACACTTTTGTAGGTTATTATTAGTGGCTGAGAGATGGAAATGTGATTCTCTGACAAATAGCAATTTTCTGACTGGGACTCTCTTTGAGAAAGCTTTTCCTGAGCACTGCCATCATGCCACTCTTCAAGACAGCACAGATGAAAGCAAGAAGGGGATTTCTCAGGGAATGTTGGTAGTTTTTCAACACTTATAAAAATAAAAATCAGATACTGCAGTATTTTCTCTGAAATGCAAAGGCACAGGCTGCCCAGCTCCACTTCCCTAGCAGGAAACAGACTCTCTTTTTCAACTTAAATACTCCCACTTCTGTTCACTGATTGATTTTGTTTTGCTGTACTTGACAAGACCAGGTTGGACAAATCTGAGTTATCTGTGTGTTGCTGACTGGATCAGCTGCAGATCCTTTAGTATGCTTGTCATTTAGTCTTATAAATTACACTAATGAGGGCTGTAAATCTTAGCTCTGTGAGGACATAGCTGTATAATAAAAAAACAATTCAAAATTTTAAAAAGCAAAGATGCCCCTAGAACACAGGCTGTTCTTTAGATGAAATATATCCTGTCTTGGAATTTGTCCTGGATTTCTGCTGGTTAGTTTTCTAAATATGAGTTACCTTCCTGAAAGAAAAAAAAAAAAAGGGCAGAAGAATAGAAGGGAAACCATTTTACATGGATCCATGCAGTTTTACACAAGTAGAAATATATAACAAATTGTTTTGCAAACATGTCTTAAGAGTGATCTAAAACTTTATTTTGGTATATTTATCCATAGATTCAATATTTTGGTATATTTATCCATAGATTCAATGCATGAAAACAATGCTAACTGCTAAGCAAAAAAAAAATCTGTTTATGCCTAAATAAAATAAATAAGAAAATGAAAGAAATAGAGACTGTCAAGAAATCAATTAATAGAACACCTAAGTTGTTAGCAGAAAGAACCATGCTTAAAATGCAAGTCCTCTGACATTTCAGTACTGCAAGAAACACAAGAGGTATTGAAATGCATTACCAAAACTGGCTCCCTCTGATCTCAGTTTTTTCAGAGGTGTAGAAGGGTTGTTAAAAAGTGGTATAATGCTCACACCTTTTTACAAGTTCTCTTTACAAAGCATTTAGAATTCAATTAAATGTATTAAATGCACTGTCTGAGTCATACACTAAAAAGGGTAGGTCCTGGTTTATACTGAGGAGCCTAGCATAAAAAAACAAAGTCAATAATAGGATCTCAGATGGCAGAAATTTTGAAGACATTTGTCAATTGACTTAGTTTAGAGAAGACAAGCACACTATATATATATTACTCCCACAAAAGAATATGCATATTTTTCTTATAATAGACTTATGAGATAACAAAAATATGTTAAGAAAGATAAACTAAAAGAAATGTATTACCTGTCTGAAATAAACACAAACAAGTACAAGTAAAATGCTTTTTTTTGAGGATCTTACTAAAAGATGATTCATAGGATATGCATATTAATTTCTAGCAATATTAGAATTCTCTCTCTTCATCATATTTCTGACATTCCCTGATATAAACATATAAAATTTCCATTTCCATGACCTTGGTTTTCGATACAGTTTTTTAGCTTGCCCATGAGGACTAGTTTCTATAACTGATGCACACGCATTCCCTGGTTTGACAGGGCCACAACCTTTTCACAAAGTCCAAGCTCATTTTGAGTGCACATGATTTATTCATGCACTGAATGATGCTCTGTCATTTACTGCCCAAGTGTAACTTGTTAGACTCAAGCAGAGTTTTTCTTCCTCACTTAGCTATTCTGCATCTGATCTGCAGGTTCTTTCTTTAAATAAATATATCAGATGTCCTCTCACACCTCCAGCATTTTTTTTTTTTATGGACATCCCCCAAGAAACGTCAATGGCTACAAAAATTCTTCAATTTTCTGCATCTCTGTGTAACACTACTAAGCAGACAGTTTCCACAAGCTCTGCAAAGGTCTTGTTAACACTCTTCAGTGTCTGGACCAGGCTCACTCCATTAATCACATGGACCTCTACTGAGGAGTGCTGATGACCAAGGAATAATGGATATGCCAGTACTTCTCCAGTGTCCAGCAATTACTAAGTTCCCAAGCAGATTCCTGCCTATTCTGAGAATTACTCATTTCCTAAGTACCTTCCAATTCTCTTAGAAAAAGAGTCTGAAAATGGTTTTTGTCATAACATTTCCATGCAGAATGATTCTCAAAATTATTCTGCTAGAAACAGTGGTATAGCTTTTACTGTACTTTGTTGGTTTTCAGAACATCCTCTGTGAAAATGAGCACGAGGAGGACAACTGACCAGTTACCAAACTGACCAGACCACTACCTATTAGAATATCTCTTTCTATGAAGAACATTGCATATTAACCCAAATATAGACTCTCTCCTTGATATTCCAGTATCCCAGGAATTTTAAGTTTTGATAATTCCTTGAAGCAATTCAATTTTAACTTGTTCCTCCATTACCTCATACAGACGCTTCAGTGCTCAGCACTCTGATGACACCAGCGAGCTGGAGGTGTCTCCTGCAGCCTCAGAAGATGCCCTTCTGTGTGCTTTGTGTTTAAACACAATGTTTGCATCTCACGAGGTAGGCAGTGAGGTAGTGACTGTGTGCAGTTCAGATAACTGGATGCATGGGTTCAGGGCACAATGTCACAGAATTGACACACACAAGTTCAGTTCTTTTTTCCCCATCAGCCTGTGCTGGCCTTAACATTGCATCTTGCTATCAGTGTAAGGCAGCCAGAACATTTCACCTACCATCATCTCTGAGGATCCAGAAATGCAGAAAATGCAGTTAGTGACTCTAGTAACACATTTTTTACTAAAAGAATGAGGTTCCTCTCAATCTTCATCCTATATGTTTTCCTACAATGTCCATACACACAAATAGCTAAAGCTGGTTGGATCCTTCCCTCAACCAATCCAGCTTCATAACCCTGCTGAAAACTACCCAGCAAAGACAAAGGAAGGGTGGAACAAGTGACAAAATCCAAGAAAGAGAAAATCCCAACTCACTTCAGTGTCAAGAAACTGATAGACTTCTCAGCTGCTTGCAGCACTGTAATCTCAGATATGTTTCAGAAATGCCTTGTAAAAATTAATAGCTATAAAGGATGGCATCGAAATGTCCTCAGCAGATGTTGCCACAAGTTTTGCTGACACATTTAAGTGCTTATTCCAAATGGGATACACTGGCTGTGCAATTACCCTTCACAAGTTCTTTGTCTTTTAAGTATTAGTCTTCCATCTCCTTTGTAATCTGATTTAGTGACTTCCTAGAAATTTCTTTTCCCAAAGCCATAACAGTTTTTTTTCTCAATAACACACAACAGGTGTGTTCATCAGGAAAATTTTGTGGCCTCTTCAACGACACTTCTTCTTGGGTAT
>VZTN01026424.1:5281-21043 GCA_013400515.1 Erpornis zantholeuca
GAAAGGAAAAAGAGGCAGAAATAGTACTTATCTAAAAAAAGCAAATATTTTAAACTAAGTACTGCTACTGTTTGTAAATGGCCTGTAAGAGAGATATAGCCGAAATTCCTTTAAATACATGCGTTCAGTTTTCAAACTGCAAACAAGTCAATCTGACAAACCAGCTCAGTTAGGATCGCTCCAACAAAGCCAAGGGTCCCGACCCCACCCTTTTCCAAAGTAAGCCAGCAAAAGTTTCTGGCATAGGCACTGGTGTGTGAGATTTTAACATTCCCCCTTCCATAAACAGTCATACATCAAGCTCTAAAAATTTGCTTCACAGAAACATTTGCACTAGTAAAACTCAATTATTCTAATATTTGTATGACACATGCAGGAGGGGTACATAAAAAGGTTATGGTGAGCTCATTTAAGAATTTAAACAAGTACTTGATAAAAAGGTTTTGAATTATTCACTCAGCTCCACTATTAAATCAGGCTTCCAAAGGAGTCTTTAAACAATACAGCCCAGAGACGCTGTATTTATAACAAAAAGGCAGCATTGAAGCCATCACACTGTCTCACAGCACAAACCATTCATAATTACAGTGTAAATGTACACAGGCACGATATCGTGCTTTGGTCACAATCCTGCCAGATTAACTGGACACTTTAAACATTTACACAAATATTCCTTTCTGGAGAGGCAGCACCACTTCTGCCTAAATATCTTAAGTGCTGCTTTTTAGGCTAAGAAAAAGCAATTTCTTCAAGAACATCCAAAGTTGAAAGAAACACTCGGGAAGAGTACTAAGCAAGATGGAGACAATCCCTTACAAGTACTTATTTACTTTCATACCAGCCCATTTGGGCTGGCAACAAGTATTTTGCTATGCCCCCCAAAGCTTCATGGCCAAACTCAAGTGAAGACATCACCGTGCATCTCAGTGATAAACTTCCATGCTAAGTTTACACACAGCACAGCAATTTTCTGCATACTTGCTGCTCAGACACATACCAAACCTTTTTTCCAAACCTCAGGGCCCACTTGAAATAATGGCCATCTCTAAAGGGAGGAAAAATAGAGGGCTTGGAAGAGATAATATGAGTGGTGCTTCACTTCTCTGGTACACACATCCTCTCACCACCTGCTTCCTTTCTCCCCATCCCTTCCACCTCACAGGCTGCTCTTGGTAGTTCAGCTCAATGAACATGAGCCAAGATTTCCTCTCAAAATAACTACTCCAAGACCATTTAAGCTATGAGCATCACCCACAGAAACATTCCCATTTGCATATCATCTTCTCTCCTTCCTCAGTCTGTTCCCAAATAAACTCATGGGCTGGTGATACAAGGTCATGAAGTTGTGGAAAAAAAAAGCAGAGTACCCTCCCACTGCATCCAGCCATGTTCCCAGAGCAAGGGCAGGATGAGTCAGTCTCCCAATATATTCGATTTCAGGCATTTCTGGCAGCATTATTTTAATGACAGCATTTCATTTCCTTCAACCATCTCATTGAGACAGCTCAAGTTAAGTATTAATGAAGTGCTCGAACACTCTCACTGTCTGGAGGAGATGTGGGGTGTCACCTAACCAGCTGCTCAAGATTCACACTTAGCTGCTCTGGTCACCAACACAACTGAGAAAGGATTTTTGCATCACATGAGCTAAGGAAAGATTTGGGTGTAAGAAGCATGAGCCAGAACTACTACAGTAACAAATACCACTGAGCCCTGAGCAGAACCAGCAGCACATCAATGTAAGACAACCATAATCCATCAAAAACAAATAAAAATCTAAGGGTATCTTGTCACTTCTGAATAAATGGGGGTTTGGATGGTTTTGTTTTGCTGTTATAAAGCCAGGCCATTGTAGCAGCGCCATTAGCAACACACCTCCTGAACCCTTTTCTAATATTTTTAAAACCTTTAAATTCAAATTTGCTGATGTTCTTTCCTTCAAACCTACATCCCATCTCCTCATCCACATGTTCTTACAAATCAATCTATTTGAAGCACTGTTTTTCCTGGTTATGGGTAAGGCTCAACACCTGCACCACAGCAAATGTAATTATGGCAAACTACCATGGCTATTTGTAGACTTCCTGTTCAACAAATAATATTAGTGTACCTTTGCCTTCAGCAATTATTTACAGAGCTGGAAATCCTGAAGTGGCACTGGAGATCACAGAAGCATTCTGCTGTCCACCCCTCCACTATGCAATGATGCTCTGTATTAGCTTTCGAACTAATCAAAGGGGAAAATAAAATCATCAGAATAATTCTTCATAAATTTGTCCAATGACAAGAAGGGGGGGAAATGTAATTCAGTTAAAACTCTGCATTAGCTTACTCCAGTTGGGAGGCATTTTACACTTCAGCTGAATTGGCAGCTCAAATTCAATTTCAGGCTTCAATGCAAGCTTTAAGTCAAACTCCCCAGCAGAGCAAAACCCTTATTAGCCTGTCTTCACTGTAATTTTAATCTTACTTAATGGTGAGTATGTAATTTATGTTAAGAATAACCCACTTTTTTCAGAACGGGATATACAGCATGCAGAATTAGTCCCTGGCTAGCACAGTTAAGGTCTCCCTTAAAGAAGTAATTTTTTACATATTGACAGCAAAGGAAAAAAACACTGAAAGCTTTAAAAAAAAAAAAGGGTTTTCATAAATGCATCACAGATGGTGTATTAATTCACCTAATATATATCCCTAACCCATCCAAACCTGGCCATGCAGCCTCACTTCAAACCAATGTTATGTGCTAGAAAGATATTTGATCTAAAAACTGATACTTTTTTTTCCCTACTCACACAAGGGGTGGGAGAGGAGAGAAAAATAGTTGGTATTCCTACCTTTAAAAAGGAACAAGAGCATCCCATTTCTTCGCCCATCCATCTTTCCCAATTTATGATTAAATAATAAAAAAAAAATTAAAAAAAAATTAAAAACACCACAAAAACATCTTGTAAGGACAACATCTCAATTTCAAATTCCACCCACAGGACAAAATCCGTAACAATTTCTCCAGCTGAAATGCAAACAGCTTTAAAGCACTGTCTGAAGTTCACCGAGGCAGTTTCACAGTCCGAACTGTCAATGAAGCTGGTACACAACACCCACCCATACCAACACAAGCAGTATTTACATCCTGTAGCCAACCTAAAGCTCTAAAGCCCCAGTTACTATCTCTCCCAATCACAACATTCACTACGTATTTCCTGCATTATTTGCATGGTTACTCAGGTTTTGGGGTTTTGTTTGGTTTTGGTTTTGTCTGGGTTTTTTTTATGCCCACTAAGTAAAAAACTACTAAGATCTCCCACCCAAGCTCAGAGAAAACTCAGAGTGAATTATCAGGGTGGTTTCCCACTCTCCTTCTGCACTTGCTGCTGCAGGTTTGTGTTGTCCCCTGGTCTCACACTCCTCCTTAAGAGGCAAAAAAATAGTTCGACCCCTATCATTCATCCCCAGGCCTGCAAACCAACATGTCCTTTTCTGTGAAGCTTAGTGCCACAGCCTATTTGTATAATCTGAATGGGAGAGAGGGAATAGTTAAGTATTTGCCAAGTGAGTGATTTGAGAGTGAAATGCAAGAGATGCATACACCATAACAGCTAGATTGTGCCAAGAGCACGAGCTCAGGTCTGTCCCATGTTGCAGGCTGGCATCAGAACACCAGGAATTTGAATGACTTGCATTAAAATATCCACTGAGGGAAAAGAACTTCATCACTCACTTTACCCTCTAGATTTTCCTCCATTTTGTGTGGTGCAGGCATGGAAAAGTCAAGGAGAGAGTTTGCAGGACTTTGCAGCACATTCACCCCCACACTGTGCTCAAAGCAGGAGCTGTGTGAGGGAAGGGAGCCCGAGAGGCCCCGGACAGATGTTTCCATTCACCAACGCTGCCAAGGAGCTGGGAATGCCAAGTTCACTACCTTGGCGTTATTTACATTTCACAACATCCAGCAATAACCATGCCATGAGCAGTTTAGGAAAGGAAAATACCACGCAGCAAGGGAGCACTTTACCATCACCTTCGTTAAAGGGGAGAAAATTACACTGATTTTTTTTATCCCAGCTCTGAAACTTTGCCTGCTTTCCTTTTGCCCACTGCCATCCGATTGGGAGGACAAAAGCATCCCAAGCCCCATCCACTTTGAGATAATTACCAGCCATTGCCCTTTTGCACACACAATTGCTTCTGGGGTATCAGAGACTGTTAACTGTGCCACCCCTGAACCACCTAAACATTTTCTTTCCACTTTCCAGAATAAACTGACTTGTGATCCAGCACAGAGGCCAGTTTCTCCTTCAGCAACTGCGCCACCATCCAAATGCTCCAAAGGCCAAACCTGCAAATAGCCTTGGTGGAAGGGTGCATTTCAGAGGCATCCATCCAAACCTCAACCCTGAGACCCAGCAGGTTTGATAATGAGCTGCCAGATCGAGTTTGGCAACTAGAACAGCTACTCCAAGTGCTGCCCCATCCACCCAAGCACACTGGAGCGTTAGACACGGACCACATGCAACAACGTGCTCTGCATGTCTCAAGGTGCTCCCTGCAGCAAGAGATAGGAAGGATGACAGGGGAATATGATCCTCCAAGTCCTCTCTGAGCCCACAGCAGAGGGATAGAGAAAATAAAAAGACCAGTATTACCCATTTCTATAAATGTCAGAACTTTCTTGAGCTTTCAAAGGGGTTCTGTATCTCAGCAGAGGCACTGTATCATGTTTCTCTAAGTTTTGTGCTGGTGAACACTGCCCAGACAGGGCAGCTTTACTGGGAGTGAGTGCAAGGCTCCCCTCCTGCCACTGCCACAACAGGACACCTTCCTTCCCAAAGTAAACCAGACACTAATGCTATTTATGGATCCCGTTGCAGAACCAGACAGGCTTCCCAGCCACTATTCATCAACGTGCAAATAGGTTTTATTCCATGGCAGGCAGAAGAGATTTGAAAGAAAAAGTCCTGAAGTTCCATCTTATTTTTTGAAAGAAATAAATAATTGAAGACTAGTTGGAAATTCAACACAGAACAGTAATACCTGCAAATAAAGGCTGATCACAAATTCTATGGAGAACACTTTGTTTTTAAAAACTGACAATTTCACATTAGTTCCTAAAGAACTACTAAAGGAAAGCAAACATCCATGGAAAAGGCAACCACTTGATGTACCAAGGGACAGACCTCCTGAAGAACATCAGCTCCATCAGTCCTCAATATCCACAAGAAAGGCAGGGAATATAACTGTGAAATCTTCCTTACTTTGCAGAAAAAAAAAGGACTACATCAGTTTCCAGAGACACAGAGATGAACAACACTCACCAGCACTACTTTCAAACATTAACACAGCAGACTCCACCAACTTGTCTTCCTATGTCTTTGGGGTTTCAGTGGGAACTACAGCTTTGTTCTTACAAGCATTTTTCATGGAAGCACCTTTGCATTTAAAATGCCAACTGTAAATGCATCTGCTATTCAGATAAAGCACCCACAAGCACTTAATTTCATATGCAATAAGTTTTACAAAGCTCTCAAAAGAGCCCAAGGACATTTGGAAAGAAAGATGCAAGTGTAGAATGAGTCTTAGCATATCATCAACCAAAAAAAAAATCTATTCTTAGATATCTCCCTTTGGTGATTCCTATAATCTTCCTTTTTTTTTCCTCCTACTCCTTTGAGAAAGTAAGTTGTTTGGTTATTCGAAAAAAATATGGAAGAACCTGTTTTGCAAGGCATACAAACAAAGCAGTATCTTCCAAAAAAAGAAAAGCTCATTCAAAAGTATGTAAATATTAGGGCTGGTAACACAAACAATAAAACCACAGGAAACACAAGAAATTAAGAATAGATCAGGACTCATTCAATTTCCTGGCTGCTGGATATATAAGCACTTTTTTAAGTTGGATGTATGAGAGAAAATTTATTTTCTGAATAACAGACATCAGGGAGTTGACACAGATAATTTAAAAAGAGGCAAACAGAAACCAGTGTCTGTTCTGATCCTACCTCTGCTCCTTCGCAGGACAAAGACACTGACCAAGGCAGCTACACCCAGAACCTGGCACATCAAGCACCAGGGGCTCAGCATCTTGCACCAAGCAGTGAATTCAAGTTTGGTAAAGTCACAGAGAAGGCAAAAACAGGATTACTCCTGTCTCATCACAGGACACTGCTGAGTGCCCAGTGCACACCCCAAAGGCTGCTCTTCAACAAGGGACAGCTCAAAGCTGAGCACGAAGCAGAGGTGACAATGAGTTCCCAACATGCAGGGTGGTCCCTGCCATCGCCACCCTGCAACTCTCCCTGGCTGGAAGGCACACTCCCAGAGCCTGACACTGCATTCCCCAGCTCGGGCGTATTCCCTAATTCCCCACTGATACTAGGCTTTCATCTAGCAGCATCCCAACAATTCTTTCTCTCCTCTCCATCATGGGCACTTCTTTTTTTTTCCACCCAGCCAGAAGCAACAAGGTCTCAAACAGACAGAGTTGTACATCTCTTGTGTGGGAAATTAAAATGCTGCTCTGCCAAGCATCGCAGCCACGCTAACGCAACCACACTGCAACCACTCCTGCTCCTCAGCCCAACTTCCATCAAACGCTAAACCAAGTCTCTGTCTTCATCCCCAAGGTATCCAGTGGCTCAGACTCATCTAATAATCAGAAAAAAACACCTTGCAAAGAAAACAATTTATTTCTTTCATTGCAAACACCAAGTGATGTACTTATCCAAAGAAAAAATTTACCAAGACTTAGAGCATGTTTCCTCCAAAATGGCCTAAGTTTCTCTTAGCACTGAAATACGACAAGCCCAAGGCATAAATACACACACGTAGTATTCTTTCTTAATTAATATCAGTAGCATTCATCAGGCTACATTTTTAGTAAAAATTGGCAAATATTTTAGAAATTCATTCCTGGAGGGGGAATTAAGAGCCCTCTAAGCAGAGTAGTAAAAAGCTTGATAAATTTATACTCACTTGATACATTTGATCATAATGCTTGATCTTTTTATATAATGCAATTGTACAGTAACTGTTTGACTGCCATTTATTTGCCACCTCATAGTATTAACTGACATCACAGAGGGGATGGGTCCTGCAAATAATCCAGGAAAGAAAAGGTAAAAAGCACACTCATGTTTTGTAGCTTCAGGAAGATGTATACATTTTCAAGCACTTTCTTTGCCATAGGTCCTCCATCTTCCTCAAGCAGTTTTGAATTTTCATTTCAAAACTTGCTCTCCACATACTCAAGTGTTTTCCTTTTCTCCACCCGCCGTAAGCTGTTGCTGGGATAGGATCTCTTCATTAGTCTCAAAGAACCCAATGACTTCTGAACTTTGAGATTATAAAGCAAGAAAGTTACTGAACACTCACATGCAAGTCGATTGGCTAAGAAAAAGTAGCACAAAGTCCTGCCAAAATCCTAGCTAATCTGATAAAGGAAAAACCAGGGAGGTCTAAGCACTAAACCCTGAGGTTTAAGTAGAGCCAATTCCAGCTGCAGAAGGAAGCACATCACATGAGGCAGAGCACCTCTTCTTCAGAAATGCCATCTGAAAAGACATCATTTTACCACCTTATTGCCCATAGGTAAATCGTAAAATTCCCAGAACACAGGAAAGCATGTGGGACTGACAGGTAAATTTCATACCTATCAACAACACAACTTGAAACTAACTGGAAGGAGGGAGAAACAAATTTACAAAATCTACATGAAACTAAGCTAGTTAAGTACTTCTTTAACTCTCCCAATTTCAATGCACTTCACAAACAATTAATCCTCTTAACATCCATGCAAACATATTTATTATCCACAGTTTTAACTTGTAAGCCCTTAACGCAATGGTCTAGGTCTTTTTCTAGCTTAATACACTGCTCATGAAAACAGGGACCAAAGCCCTGTTTTAACTGTGGAACAGCCCTCAAGAAATCTGCTCCCATCATCCCACTCCCATCAGCATTTTAAAAAGAGACACGAAAGGCACCCACTCAAGAAAATAATTTTATATGCTAGTTAAAAGCATTTTATGCTAGTTAAGTGCTCAAATCTCAGCCTCCATGCTACTACACACACCCCTTCTTCAAGGTACATAACCAAAAGACTCTTCCAAAATTAATTAGTAGCTCTGACCAGGGTGGAAAAGCAGCTCCAAATTTTGGAGACTCCCAAGCCCCCACTGCACAAATTGTGCCCCACTCAGCAGGAGCCACCAGCACTCAAATGCAGCCACACAGTGGGTACCAACATAACCCCCAGCATCCTCCCACAATGGGTCTGAGGACAAATGTGTATGTATTTTCCTGCTGGCATCTGCACTACAACAGAGAAAAACCTGCAGTTAACTAACACACGCAGCAACATTTTGCCTTGAATCACACAAAAGTATAAAGAGACACCTGGACCTTGTGAAATGAATGTTTATTACACAAGGCCTTCTTTTATGACAGTACATATAAAAGGGGTTTAGTCTTTATTTCTCTACCCAGCTGAGACAACCTACTTTCTCTGCAGCTGCTAGGAGAAGAGAAACTATATACATTTACATTTAATGCAACAAAAGGTTTGCTCACCACCTCTTGTGTTCCACTGTGCTCTTAGACAATGATCACTCATCATAAAAATGGGTGGAGTGGCTGCAAAACACTCAGTGATGGAAAAACTGACTCTCATGTTCAAGAGAGGTTCCTGCACAGGCTGAAACCCCACAGAAATGAAGTGTTGTCATTACTCCCAGGATGGGAAGTCTTTGGGCTAAGGATGCAAACACATCTGCTACACAGCACGTGAAGCAGCCCTGTTTTACTTTATCTCAGAATCATCCTCTGCATCAACTCAAAGACCTTCAGATCAGACTATAGAAACTGTTTTAATCTAGGCCACACGTAAACTCCATCATCTCCAGTTTGGTTTTAAACAATTAAAAACCAGCACTCCCGAGTACAAAGTGCAGACTTGAAGATGTCCAGTGCCGTCAGCACCACAGCCTTGCTGCTGCAGCAAAAGATTTATGGTAGCAGGGAACAAAACAACAGAATTCATCACGTAACACCAGAGGTACATCACGTAAGCCTCAGTCCTCAGCTGACTCACTAAGTGATACTAACTTTAAAAAGTCAGGTCCCAGTTTTGCTGCCATCTTACTTGTGGGTTCAGCAATTTGGAAGCATGCTGAGCACAAGCTCATGAGCCAAAAAAATTAGTCTGTATAAGGGTCAAATATGGTCATCCTGTCCTCCCCTTCCCCCCCCAAAAAATCACTTCCCCCCTTCCTTTAACACCTGCTTCCTCCATCCAAGCATTCATTGTCCCACCGCTATTATGGGACCAAAGGCTTCAGCACCCCAGAGGAAACTCAGGAGGGAAAACAGTGTGTGCAAAGCAACCAAGACTCATTCCCTTCAGCAATCTCACCCCTCACCATCCCTTATTTTCCCTCTCTTCCTATTGACAGTAAAATTTAAGATTTGGCTGGGTGTTGATAGCCACACGTGCTGGGAAGCTGAATGTGCCACACATCCTGGTATTGAACCCCACTGTGCCCACAGTCACTAGTGTGGACTTTTCTTGCTCTCACACACCTCCCCAGGAACCCACAACCAACACCACAGGGCAGTAAACAAAGCCAGACAACCCACGGCCTGACGCAGCACAGCTTTTTGTACTGTTGCCCTAAAGGGAGAGACTTCACACGAGCAGCCACTCTGTGCATGCCTAAAAAGTGGCAGGAGCAGAGCAACATCAGGAACATGGCAAAAGGAGCCTTTGGACAAACCCATCCTCGGCATCAACTTCCACCAGGAGGTTTTTAACTGCAGGAGGTCGCTGTGCACATTCACACTCTCACTTTGGTCTTCCCTAGGCTGAAAACAGGGATACCTGCAAGAACACGATGAGTCGGCCAGCATCCATGCGTGACACATGCCAGGTGTGTTAATCCAGGGAAACAGAATGGGTGAGTCAGTAGTTTGAGTCTGAAGACAGCCCGGTTTAGAACTGATGCTCCGTGCCAAAATCTTTGTTTGTAATGGTTTTACTAAGTGCAGCATTCAGACTTACAGAACAGTTACACCACTGAAGGCAGAGACACACTGGGAAGAAGATTTACTTTCCCAAGTAACTTTGCCAGAAACCTCAGATATGGTTTAGATGAAGATACAAATATGTCAGAGATTTTAACATAACTTGCTGCTCCAGTTTGCATTAGTCATGGGTGATAAAAAGCACAGAGGACTCAAACATGACACATCAGGCACTTTCTCGCCACACAAAGTTTCGGTCATCATCATCACATAACCTTTAAGATGACCACCTTAAATCATGCTCACAGAGAGAAAGTCTCATCAAAATTCAGCCTTGTATTTAAGTAAGTAATTCATAACTTATTTTCTTTTCCCTTGCACTCAGAAATAAAGCCTGAAGTAGCTGCTACAGAAGAAAATCCTTAAATCCTTCCTTTTACACTGGATCAGGCTAATCTCAGCAGTGCTGTCACACTGTAAATAACATCTCACATTAAAAAACTGCTTGGGGGGATCTCTCACCATGTATTTTGCAAATGTAACAATAAGGTAAAAACAGTTCAGCAGCAAAACTAAAGGGAAAGTTAGATCAGCCACCTGAAAGTGGTCAAAAAAATACAAAAAGAGACTAGAAGCAGTCAGAAGCTGGTATGGAAAATTTTGTAGAGTTTATTAGAAAATTTCACAAGTGCTTGAAACGAAGATGCAATATCACTTCCAGCTACCTGAGGTCATCCATTTTAAATAGTATCTCAGAAAAGCAGCTCCACGGGATCCAATGAGCAATAAGTCTCCACCCCACGATTTCCAAGGAAATCAAAAGGTGACCTCATGAAAGGATCAAACCTACGAGAAAACTGTGACAGCTCAGTTGTCACATTGACTGAACAAAAAACTTAGACCAGTTTTGGAAAGACAAGAGCAGCCAAATGGGAAAATTATTTATTATGAACAATTTATGGAGTCACAGAAGCTTTAAAAAAAGAAAAAATTTGACTGAAGAGATCATTTTTAAGAAATATAAAAGTGAATTCAGAGTCTTTTTGAAGGGGAAAGAGATTCAAGAAAAATACAAGTGGTCCAGGAGAATTAACTTTGTCAGGACAACCTGTGGTACAGAATTACAAGTTCACTGGTAAAGAAGCATTATTTTGGATGCTGCAGCCAAGGCCACAAACAAGGTCCTCCACCTACCATGGAAGTCCCTAAAGCCAACATCACCAGTAGACCTTACCCAGAGGCACCAAGCCCAACCTCACACCCAAAACATGTTTGGAATATACTGTATTTCAAGCCCTCAACACAAGTGCTGTAGAAGGTTCTGACAGTAGTTGGAGGGGTCATTTTTCCTCATGTTTTGTCCAGTCCTAGATTAAATATTAGAGCATTTGGACTGTGAGAACTACACTGCTATGCCAACAAAGAATTAGCTTTTTTCTCATCCATACTAAAAATCACCCAATAAACTCTTCAGCATCAGATTTTTAGGTTTCTTTTCAATATATATAAAATAGTCTTGTTAGACTGCCTGACCATGTCACAACATGTGATCCATTACAGCTACAACAGAACTAATGCTTACTTTTTCCAAGGTATCATACTGCATATTGTTAAGGACTGTTAACTACTTAATATTTGTGATTGCACTTTCTTCCCCTGTTCCTCAACAACCTAGCAGCCTACTTAAAATGGTTATAAAGAAAACTTCAAAAATATTATTAAAATGGTAGAACTTACTTTGCAGAAAATACTTCTCTTTGCTCTCAACAGGTAACTGCTGTCTTATGGAGCTTTAATATTAAACATTATGACTTTTAACTCACTGGCTTATCTCAGAAACCTCTATCTCCCATGTCATCTTCAGATGCTATAAAACAGGGATGAGCACCACAGCCAAATGCCTTCTTTGCAATTGGAAAAGCACTTCCAAGAGTTTAGGTTTCTCCTGGTTGAAGCATCTAACCCTCTGCCACAGCAGCTGCTTATGATAACACAAAAGAACATGAGTCAGGTAACTGATGCAGGTAAAGAATGAACTTTTTTTCTTAATTGATACAAGTCATGAATTGTAGAGACTAAAAACAATAATGCATTCTTAACTGGGATCCATTTCCCAGTCTGGTTTGCTGAACAGACCCAAAAGCCCCAGTATGGCCCAGCTGGGGAACTGAAAGAGGCTCCTTACGCCTATACCAACACACAAAAGAGACGAGACGACAAAACTGCAGTTCAAGTTTAGGACGACACTGAAACTTTTACCTACTGCATGTCTCACCAGCCGTCTCGAGAAGAACAATAAACTCTTTACAGGATTTGAGGCGTCGCAGCTTATTTGCCATGCAGACATTACGAGAGGAGTCACCCTTGTTTCCCTGACAAAGCACCATAAATATATAGAGGTATATTGTTCTGAAAAAGATCTGTATAGCTTCACTGCAGCAACAAGTTCCCAGCATAGCTGCTTTTCCTGGAACGCTGCCATCATATTTTCTTATCAGTAACCAAGTAACTAACCAGCTAACTCCCAGTGATGGGCTTTGCCTTCTAGATCTGCATAAAGGTCATTCACAAAGGGAAAAAGGCAGGCTTGATAAATAAATAAATAAAAAGAAGCCGTTGTGCCACATCCACGGCTTTGTTTCCAAAAGTCACTAAGAAGTGCAATGCCAGGCTGAAGTGTCTGACTATTATTCAGTAAGTACAAGGAGTGGCCGACTCCCTCCCCACAGTGAGATTGTTGACAGCTGTTTTAGAAGAGGAAAAAAAAGTGAAGCATGACTAAGCTATTCATAAAAATCGCATTATATCCAACACCCTAAAAACAAGTTTTGTTTTAGAAAAGGTGCAGGGCTTCCTGGACGTGACTGACCAGGCCGTACATGCCAGCCCTAAACCAGGCTCCCAGCTGGATTACATCCCCTGTGGCAAACCCCAGGGCAGCAAAGAAGGACTCTATTTACACCAGAGCTATCAGCTGCTTCAGAACATCACTCATTACCTTTATCTGTCCTACAGGTGATCAATGCAAGCAAGCACATGAGCACTTGGCACTGAGCAGCACCCAGTAATCACAAGGTGCAAGCTGCAAGGTGTTTTCCTCCCCAGCTTTCCACATCCAGCCTCTCATGTGCCTGCAAATAGGAGTTATCCTCCAGCTGGAAACCACGCCAACAGCCAACTCCCTTTCCAGGAGACTGGTAAAACATGGGGCCACAATCACACAGGGAGGGTGTATCATGCCTTTATGGCCTCCTGGACTATCCTTTAACTCAAGTTTTTAACTTCTTAGCAGTGCCTTCCACCAGTAGAGCAAAGCCAAAACCAAATAGTTCCTCCATACTAATCAGCTGTGTGGTTTAGCTGACTTCAGGCTATTTACTGCCTGTGTGGGGAACCCCTATAGAAATAGCATTTAATAGCACTCAAGTAGATTGCAGAGATAACCAACTACAGTAATAAGCAGAAAAGCTTCCAAGCTGCTTCAAGGTCGGTTTTATTGGTGAGCGGATCACCACCAAATACCAGGCACAGAAAACTGATACACTGGTGTCCTGGAAACAGTGGAGAAGAAATAGGTACAGCAGGCACTGCAGCTTCTACTAACAATTTTTTTGTTAAGTAGTTATTTATTAAAGCTTGTTATTCCAGCAGAAAATTATATGAAAGAACCCCAACTGCTTTTGTAACACGGCAGCATATGAACACCACCAATAAACCTACCAATGTTTTTTTCCTCCAGCATACTTTATTGACTGCTGTTCTTAATTCATGCTTTGGATAGAATAACCAGATTCCTTTAACAGTACTTAATCCTCCTCTTAGCACAGGAGTGTACCCTAGACCAGAACACGGCTTACTTGCAAGTATATCCTGCTGAGAGATTAGCGAGTTCTGCATATGCCCGAGTCTGAGCTACGCAGACTGTGT
Organism: Erpornis zantholeuca; assembly: GCA_013400515.1. NCBI lineage: Eukaryota > Metazoa > Chordata > Aves > Passeriformes > Timaliidae > Erpornis > Erpornis zantholeuca. Next base: position 19,226 of record VZTN01026424.1, read on the forward strand.
TTAAAAACATCCATCATCGCACAGTACCTGGCAGAGCTCTGTTCTTACAAGAAGCTTTGAGTTCTTAACTGCGTTTCCCTCCTTTGATGCAGCAAAGCTGTAAATCAGGAACATCAAGCTCCTGCCTTTCTCTCTGGCTGCAGTTCCTGGCTGGACTCTGTTACTCCGACCACGTCGTGTCTTCACCTCTCGGGCTATGCCGGCCATCCGTGGCCGCCGGAGCTGGGCAGCAGAGCCAGCCTGGAACGCCATCACGCAGCACAGCTCATCCACACTACCTGCGGGGGACTCGTCATTCCGACTACCTACAAAACCTGTCTGCCTGGCAGAACTCAACACCCGTGCCCTTCTAGCAACAGCCCCAGGCTAGCCCGTCTGCCCAGCACCGGGCAGCGCTGCAAGGACAGACGGCCGACGGAGAGGCTCAACCCATGAATGTGGACCACAGGGACGCGCTTGAACTCATGCCAAGGGAAAACACGTGCCCAGATGATCCTCACCTTGCCTAATGTACCCTTACCCTGATAACAGGCTTGTAAAAACAAACAAACAAACAAAACCAAAACAAAAAAGCCCAAACAAACCCAGTCTGAAATGTGCGAACTAAACACTGTCATCATGTCCCAAAGCACAACAAATGTCCCTCTAGTACAGACAGCAGCTTCTATCCACAGACAGGAATGTTGTGAGGCTAACATCAATCTACTCCCACCACTAAGGTATCTATGTATAAAACTACACCTCCCCTAACACCGCAATAAATGAATCATTAGCATCTTACCTTCAAGGACCCATGTGGAACTTGGTTCACCCTTATAATTCCACAACAGCTCAGCAAAGGCGTGCAAAACATGGGAAACGCACCCAAGAAGGGATTCAAGAGAGTCACCACAAACAGAATTAACGTAGCTGGGTCCTTTAAAACCGGTTAGATTACATTAGCCAAAACTCCTAGCACACAAGACATCCATGGATCTCAGACCAACTGTCTAAACTCAGCTCTGAAGCTACATGCTTTACATATTTCTACTGCATCGCATATCTCCATGAGTACCCAAAGTTTTACGGCTGACGGAGATTACAGAGCCACAGTGACCAACTGTCCTACAGCAGTACAGGATTTCTAATCCCTTTATCAAATCCCTATCTGGTCATCTGCAGCAGAATCGGTATAACGCACTCTTAAAAAAACCCACAACTTTTTATAAATCACTTTTTTCCCCACTTCCAATCTCCAGGGCTAACATGAAGCCCTGTAAAGGACACTGGAGCAGAACCAATTCCAGAGGTCAGCAAAATCAGACTCTGCAAATCCCAACTCCTCTGTATAACTTGCGGGGACAACACAGTCACAGAAGGTGGATCAATAAACCCCAACAGTTTACAGGTTAAAAAAAACTACCATTTCGTAATCATCACCCAGAAACTCCTGCATCTGCTTCAGAAGAAGCATCTGCACTCGAGAAGGAACAAAAATAATTACATTTTCACGCAACAGAGTGAACGCATGAAACAGGCCCCAGGGCAATGACCCTCTGAGTGACACCAAAGGCGTAGACCCAAAGGTGACACACACCAAGACCAGCGTTTTGCAGGGGACTGTTGATACGAATCCGCGGTGACTTTCTGTGCAATAAACTGAGATACAAAGTTGTGTCTGCGAGCCTGGTGGGGGGTTCCAACCGGGACATCAGTAATCCCAGGGGGCAGGGAGGCTGGGGAGCAGGCGGATGCGTGTCCCCGGCACACCCCCGGGCTCACCGGGGCTCGTCCCCGCGCGTCCCCCCGGCAGCGAAGCCGCCACCCCCGCCCGGCTGC